>VXAB01008258.1:33031-158551 GCA_013399175.1 Odontophorus gujanensis | reverse complement strand
TTTTTTTTGTGGCGGGGGGGTGAGAACAACGAAACTGAGTTCTCGTAGGCTGCGTGTAACTTGTGTATTACCCCTCGTGCTGATCTAGCCGCCTCTGAAAGCTCCCAATCAAAAATATTTCAGAACCGGAGCGACGAGCTGTGCTCTGTATAGCCGCGCTGTCGGAGCAGCCCCGTAACCACCGCAGGTTGTGTGTCGTTGTGGCTGCCACAGAGTACCTTTTTGGTGGTTTCTGATGATGATGATTATTTTTTTTTTAAGATGAGTACTGTAGGAGCATGTTTGTTTACACACCTGCCAACAGCTGCTTGCCAACAACAGAAATGTGTTTTAAAATGGATGTGGCAAGAAGGTGCAGACTGGATCAGTGGACAAATAAATGCATGTTGGCAAAATACATAACCTGCCTTGTGCTGAACAAATGACAGATGTTCTGGAACAAACACACCACTTGTTTATGTGCCTAAACATAGGTGTTGATGCAAAAAATCATTTCTGCAAGCTCAGATTTAATCTTTCCATCTGTCAGTGCAAGCCAGCAAAACCCCATCACCTTTAGTATGGAAACCTGATGTTTACTTCTTGATGAGGAGAAAAACAAAAGCAATTAGGAGAAGGCAGGGTGATGGTTAGGCATCACGATGGTTAGATGTCACGCAATGCCAGGTGTCCAGGTAGACAGGTAGAAGGGTGCTCCCTTGAAATATGCTGACAGTGATTGTAAAGCTTCACTTGGATCACTGAAGGAAGAGGAAGGAATTCTGGAGAAGGGAATGTATTTTGTATCTTCCTTTGTTGGCAGCATACATGGATATATAATTCTAACTCATCTGCTGAGAGCGCACCCATACTCTTCTTTATTTCCCAATTTCTGACAGTAGTAAAAATCTAAATAACAAATCTTTTTATTATTATTATTTATTTCAAATTAGGAAAAGCAATCATTCAACTCTTAAACCTTATCCTAACTACTAATTCTTGCCAAAACTAATACATACATGGTCCCTCCTGACCTTTCAGGAATTGTCCCAGTTTTGTTTCTTATTACTGATCTGCTGTGAAGATTGTTTTAAGCCATCAAATTCAGACATAATTATACATTATCATAGAACATTTTGCATTGACAACAGAATAAGGATATGAAGTTGTCTTTCACTGTGGCATCAAGATACAATTAATTTGTCTTCAAAAACTCCAGAAGATACAGAACTTTCAGATATGTTTAGCAAAACATAATCCCTTAACAACTGTTTTTACTAGGCATGTCAGCATGTTCCAGTGGTGTATCAGAATATAAAAATAATTTAACAAGCAATGGAACAGAACCCATTGTAAGAGAATGTGGAAAAATACCAGGCTTCTTTCTTGGCCATCAGTGCTACATCTTATGGCCAGTTCCTGGCCCTCACACCATTGTCTCCCCTCTTCTTCCTCATCCTCTTTGAACACTGCAGTAGGAACATGGCCGGAGGAGTGTTGGTTGCCAGCTGTATGAGGCTGCAACAGAACTCTACAAAGTGTGCCCCTGCATGCTTTGTAGCTTGAGCAGGGAAATGAGTTGATGGCTTTCTTATTTGGTGGGTCAAACTTGACAGACCCTGTGCTTTGTATTGACATAACTACATTACAGCAAATGGAATTAGAAGATCAGAGAATGAGGCCTGTTGTCTTTTATGATTCAGAAAGAAGTATTTTGTGTGGACTGAATGCGTTGTTTTTGATCAAGGGAGATTTCAGTAACTTCTGACATTACAGCATACACACATGCAGGCCAAAGATATCTAACTGGTTATTTAAGTAGCAGGAGAAGCGGAACATTGATGATTTCCCTGTGGCAAATTCTCATTAATGATACTCATCTTTCTAAACTTCCTTTCAGTTATTTTGAAATTTCTTCTTATGTCTACAAACAGGGCTTTGCTGCTAACTTTCGCCTCCTCGGTCTCAGTGCAATTTACCGTAAATACCCTGCGTGACATCTTTCCTTATCCACATGCTGCCTCAAGATATCCTTTAATTCAGCACTGAATATGTGAGACTTGAACAACAGAGATTTCCAAATGAGGTGGCAAAAAATAGTGAGTTATTAAGTGTCGTTCTCTAAGCTGTGGCTCTAGGCATATGTCCTTACTCTGCTACTGAGACTGTTGTGTCCTAGCTACAGAGCCCTGTCTTGACATCTCTGATATTGCCTACTCTTTTCTGGTTGTCTTATATGGGCTCAGTTAGCAAGTTCTTTAAGTACTGACTTCAACACTGTTAATGCAGCCCTCAGAAACCACGAATCCTGCTTGTTCTGTCCTTGGTTACCTGATTGAATGCACATGGCATTCACCACAGCTCACCACAGCTTGTTTCTGACATGTCGTATCACCCTTGTGGAGCCTAACTTGGAGCTGACTATCACTGCTGTGTAGGTGGGAAAAGCTGCGTGGCCCACAGTTATTTTTCCATCCTGTAATTAGAGGCATATTCTCCCTGGGCGGAAGCACTGCTGCCTCAGTGGCCTTTTTCAATTTCAGATTTGAAATGGGAGTTAGTGATCCCAGTCAGCACAGGTACATGTTTTCTGGGGACATCTTGCTTACAAAATACTCACAGGTCCTGATTTTTGAGCAAGAAATCACATCCAGACACTCTCAAAATAGACAAATACTGCTGATTAATTACCACTATTTTGTTCCAAAACTTTAAATCCAGAGGCAGATACAGAAAACCAAGCAGATCCTAGCTCCTTTGGACCCTTTTACCTTTCTCAGTATTTGCAGTAAGGCTGAATGAACAGTAGGTTTTGTTCTATACTTTTAAAGATTAAATTATATATATACTACTCTAATACACAGAGCCAAAACCAAGACTTTCTTAACTTTCCTAAGAAATTAGTAGAGAAGGATAGTCCCAAGATAACCAGTGGTTTGAATTCAGAGGCATGTACCTAGGATGTGAAAAACTTTCCTGTGAAGTGCAGCATCCTAGATGGGTCTCTTGGTATTGCTTTTTGGAATTGTGACACTTTGTATAAATAATTAAATATCAGCTGGAGCAGAGATGCGAGTTTGGATCTGTGTCAGATGAAAACTCTAATCATTCAGCAAAAGAGCCAGTCGATCCCTTTTGATGTAGCTATGTTAATTTCTAGAAATAGTTAAATATTAATAGAACAAAAAATGCAGGCTGTTATTAAAGTAATACACTGTAAATACTCTACATACATTCTACATTTTTTCTTTCCGCTTCAAAGAGCTAACAGGCGATTCAGAATCACCATCCTCAGATTCCTGTCATATGTTTGCTCATTATTACCTGGGCACACTTGGTGAGCTCTCAGTTTTCCTTCTTTTAGAAGATGGGAATAATAACAAATGTGAACTTCTCCAGACAGTGTAGGGACGTAATTGAAATATTTGAAAGACGTATGAGAACTCTGTTCGATATTCATATGTGTTTGCCATAATCATCAAAGCTTTAATAATTGTAAATTAATACCAAGCCTCAACTCTAGTGACGTACTATATCCTGATTGCCTTTTAAGAACACTGGAAGGGCAGGGTAGGTCTAGATGTTTTATTATTTTATCTGCAATTAAAACAAGAAAGCAGATTGTTGATTTCAAAGACAAGTAATAAAAAATAAAAAGCAAAATTAAGTACAAATTTTTAAATTCAGTAGGTCTGACTTGGAAGTCTCATTTTGGAAAGATCAGCGACCCCTGCCCTATCCCAATAGCTTCAAGCTAGCGTGGAAACTTGGCAAGATAAAAATTGCCTTGAAGGCATGAAGGAGAGCCTTCTGGGAGCCTCATGCAAAACCATAAGGTAAGGTGTTTACAGTGTGACATGTAACAGGTGACTTCATTTCTCAGCATCAGAACTATTTAAAAGTGGGAGGAGTGCTTTTTATTATTATTTTTTTTATTTTTATTAGCACATGAGACAGTCTCAGTTCCCTTGGCAGCCAACTGTCCTACTGCCCACAAACTATCAGAAATTCACAACACCTGCTTGTGGCATTACTCCCTAAGCAAGAAAGGGGGAAGGAAGGACTCTGAAGCAAAACAAGGGAAGTCATTTGTGCCTGCAAGATCTGCAGATCTCAGTTTGTGGAACGTCAGTTGAGCTTACTATTCCTTTGCTTTGGAGGAAAAAAGAATGTTCCTACCCTCCTGTTTCCCAGGGAGGAACAGCTGTGAGAACTGAAAATGTCTGCATCCATTTTCTAAGTAAACACAGGACTATTTCGTTTCAGCAAAAGCAGATGGTTTGTGCCCTGTGAATATGCTGGCATTTGACACTAGCAGCCAGAGTTTCACGGAAATAAAATGTACATGAAGCATTAGAAAGACTCTGAACTCTGGAGCCAAACTCAAGAAATGAAAGTTGTGTATGCAATAAGAATATCCTTGCAAAAATAATTAAAATAAATAAATAAATACAAATAACCAGTGTTTATCCAGAGATCTCAAAGGACTTTCTAAATATTATTAATCGGACTACATAACAGTCCACAAAGCAATTAAATTTCTTTATACTGAGGTAGAGAAGGTAAATGAGCTCCTTCGGGTTATGCAGTGAGTCATGGTTTGGCTTCCTGCGTGCTCTGACCATCCACATTTCTCTTCTCTTGCTAATACATCTCAAGCACAATGTCTTCATGCATATTCCCATGACACCATTTTTCAGTGTGAAGCCCTTACAGTTAATAGCACAGGGAGGAGGCTGTGGTGGATGTAGCGTGCATAGCCATCTCTGGGACATCTGAGTGCTCTATGGGGAGTATATAATATGCTAAAGCAATATGCCAGCAGCCCTCCAACCTGCTGCTAATGGCAGTTGCAAGGGGTGTTAAGTGTCTGAAGATATTTAATTATTTGGTTATTTTTATTGATTGGGATTACTGCTTAACGTAACTCAGTGCTAACGAGACATCACTTCTCTACCAGTCTGAAAGTGTTTTCCAAACAGTAAGTAATTAAACTCTACAGTCTCAGTAGCATTTTGTTGGTCAACTGGGAGGTGAGTGCGGTTTGCCCAGGGTTAATCAGAGCTTTAGCAGCAAGTGTCAGAGGCTTCAGACATCAGAGGCACCGGTAGTGTAGCTCTTTAAGGTCTAAAATGCATCCTTGAGTGTTGGTTTCCAGGAGTGTTGGTTTCCAAGCCACACTGTGCTCTGCTATATCCCATACACTTCAGGACTGAGGGTGTGCCATACCTGCTCTACAGTTCAGGCAATGCTATAATTTAATATAATTCATGACCAGCATTTTAAGAGTTTGAATTTGCTATTTCTCCATTGTGTAATTATATAATAATAGTAACTTAACTAACACAACATAAGTGGAGTTCTGCTGTTACATCCTATGTAAATTAGAGATATTTAGCAATATATTACAAAATGGTTACACTTATTTCAGTGTGAGATGTAATATGTTACTTGGATATGGGGCGGGGGGGGGGGGAGGGGAGTAGCTGTTGTAGAGACCTATTTTATAAAGGAAAAGCTCTTTAGTTGTATCTCATCATCCTGTGGCTCATTCACTAGAAAGGAAACTGGAGAGCTTCAAGATATTAAAAACAAACAAACAAATCTGACTCAAAGCAAACAGTGTTTTCAGAGATATGCAGATTTTTAATTTAGATACAAAAAGTAATGACATATACGTGAGGAACTTGAGGCTGAGTTTGGGTAACATGAATCACTAACAGAACAGTGGTGAAACAGCCAATCTTTATTCCAAAAGAACATTTATTCTAGCTGTTAATCTGATCATAACAAATAAATCATTTAAAATATACATAAACATTTAAAATATACTTCAGAAGAGTTTACAAGGAATGTGAAGTCAGATTTCAGTATCAAAACCTGTCAGCTAACTTGGCTTCTACCGAACTGTGACACAGTGGTCATTCCCATGATCTCATTTGTGTGGTACTTTTAGTATCTACCTGGTAATCTAATTTGTCCTAGATGTTCCTAAAATAATTTGTCTATGTACAGTAAGGCTTGAAAGAGCAGGATCTGGGAGGAACCCAGGAAGCAAGAACATTAACCCACGTTGTGTTCAGTGTCCTGAAGCATGGCGCACCCAAAACCATGCATCCTAGCCCAGCTGTGGAAACTGAGGATGGTGATGTGAGGATGAAAGGGGTAGTGGGGAGCAGGGGAGGGGGACAAGCAGCCCCAGACACTGCTGTGGTGAAACTGCCCCTGACCGTGGCCTAGCAGGAGGCTGCAGCCCTGTACCACCCGACTGAGTCACTGCACTGCTCTGATAAGCCACGGGCTTTATTGTGCCTCAGTCTGCCATCTGCATAGCACTGATAACAAAATTTAAATGCTTCAGAAGAATGTAGCAAGGCTTAATTGGTGTTTGTATCATGTTTTGGACTCTTTACATGCTATACCAGTGCAGCATCTAAGGTATGGCTGTTACAAAGCATGTTGCTCCCAGTGATGTGTCTCCTCAGTGCCCTCTGCAAATACTCTCTTCCCACACCACTCACGTTCATGAACATTGCTCAGCTTTGGTGCTACTGTGTTTTCTGGACACCTTCTAATTTGAATTTCATATTTTGATTCCAGGGTGATAACTTTGAACACCAATTTTCTTCTACTGCACTCTACGGACTTATTCCTATTTTAATGAAACCTAGCAACCATAATGTAAATTGGAAATAACTACAGCCTATTAGACTACTGAAATCCCTGAAGATCTGAATTATTCACTATTAACAGAACTTGTATAATTATAGGTTAAGATATCACTTAGGCATTTAGCATACAACATCTCCACTGTTAATTTTTAGCTCTTGATCTGTATTAGTAACCTCGGCTTGCTAAATGAAAGGATATGCCTCCAATTAGCCTAAATTTAACATTCAAGAACACATCTCTGGTGGGATGATGCTCATAAGTTTAGAGCGTCCAGGCAATTTCAGATGAGCTTTTGAGGCTCCTTCTTAAGTGGAAAATATAATCCTATAAACACTTGCAAGACTTTAACAGGGGCAGAAGTAAAAGAGCAAAGCTACATTTTGCACACAAAGGGGTTCAGGGTTTGGCCTTCTGTTTCTGTAGAGGGATTCAGAAATCAGCAGAAGTGGTGGATCATTGAGTGAGGCAGTAAAGATGGATTCTCAGTCATCATCTACACTTTTGTTTTTTTTTACTGTTTGATACCTGCCTTAGATGATTAGCTCATTCTACATAATCCTAAGTAATCACACTTCCAATTGTGAGAAGCCCTTTCAAAACACGGATCTAGGAAATCACATGCTAAGCAGAAGCTGGGCTGAAGATTGGAACATTTTGTTATGACCAACCTGAGGAGAGATACAGGTTTTGATAATGTACTGTCATGTATACATTCAGTAGAAGAATGTATAAATTCAATAAAATCAATTTCAGTAATCACTAGTGAACTTATTAACGAAAGGAAATGCAGTATGCTTGGTCTGCTGTATATTTGTGTCGTAAGATCAATTCAAAAACCATTCACTAATATTGCTGAGTGTCTCTGTAAGAAAGGTCTGGGCAGTAAGAAATCCTCTTCTTGGGAAATCTTCTTACAAATTTTTAATGGCAACCATAGCAGAGAAGGGAGAAAGCACTAAACTGGAAAATGCTATTAAAAATAAGATTAGAATCCAAATTATTCAGAGCTTAGTCATGAGTCTCACATAGCAAAGCTTGTTGCAGTACACGGATTTTAGTGAAAACAATCAGAATCAAAAGATTACACTACTAATGCCTGGTTGCATTGTACCTAGAAGAAGAAGAAAAACAACAAAATAATTTCAGATGACTATGTAGTGAGGTTGCTTTTTTTAAATTCATTTGGGAGATTGGACTCTATCCTATAAAACCTTTTGTCATGCGAAACAGTCCCTGTAGCGCGTATATACTGATAGTTGTCTCTCAAAAAATACACAGGTGCCTCAGTCTTAAACATATCCTTCTTGCAACACTAAATTCTCAAACTATGATCACAGCTACCCTATCAACCACTGAGTAAAGCCTTTGGCTGCTAAATGTCATATGTGGTAAGCTCTCTGCATGTTCACAGTCAGCATGGATGGTAACAGCCATTTCATGAGGATCCAATAACTGACCATTCCTTTGTTGGTATTATTCGTCCCTTTTACCAGGATTATTACTGTGCCCTATATAAATAATGTACTCCCATATAAAATCTCTTAGGAGCTATGAGAGCGAGGACCAACACTCTGGTGTCCCAGTGCAGGGCTTCTTGCCCATGTCTCTCTCCTCACCCTATGACTCGAAGCCCAGCTTCATACATGCCAGCTTTACTGCAAGGAGGAAGCATTTCCATCTTTCTCAGACTATACCACAGGTCAAGGATTACAGCATGCTCTGAGCAGTCACCCAACCAGATCCCAAATCCCATTTCCTGGGTGCACACTTTAGCTGGTAGATTTTGTTTTTTAAAACAATCCTCCTGCTAAATGCTTAGCTAAAGAAAGAGACTGCTGCCTCCTGAGCAGGGCAAGGCTGCAATGAGGTTCCAGTACCCGCTGGAGCTGGCCCTGTTAGGGATTGGGATATGAACATGACAACTCTAGAGGTCCTGTCCAGCCTAAATTGCTCGTGGTACCTTGTTGCATAACACTACCTATAGGCCTATTTGAGGCAGTCTTCTGTCTAGCATGTGGGGTTTTTGTTCACTCTGCGGTTGCTGGCTTCTCTAACTGATCCTACAGGGTGTCTGCACGTCTGTCTGGTGCTTTGCATCACCCTGTGTGGGCAGGACCTACTTTTCAGCCTCTCAGTGCCTCCGCAGGAGCTGCATGAGGCAGCAGTCTGGCTCTGTCCTCAGCATTGCCTCATGCAGACATCTCTCTGAACCCTTACAGATTTCTCTTTAAAGCCGTCAGATATTTGAGGAGTTTGGCTTTCTCTCATGTACTCTGGAATTTTAGGTTTAATTCTTTGGAACAAAGACTTCTTCCACTCTAATCAAACAGCTTTTGCCTCAAGCTGTGTCTTTGCATGACCATTTACTTCAAAGATTTTAAAAGGTTTTTTCTTCACACTCTCCAGATTACTTGCTGGTGAAACCATTCATGCATTTGGTTCTTTTATGTCAGTAAGCATATGGATTTCCAAAATATTTGTGGTACATGATCTTAAACATTTCTTTCTCTTTTCCTTCTCCTATTTCAATCCAAATAACTGCTTTTATATATATATAGAAAAAGTAAATAATAGTTGTTTCTATGTCTGATTTGTATTTCTGTGATGGGGTGTGAACACAGAGCTAACTAAAACAGAAATACTACAGGTAGGTACTGCCCAGCTGCTGTAAATCCTTGAAATCCAGCTTCTGCCTGCGGTCAAATGCATATGTCTGCCCTGCAAATTTTGAAAGCTATCTAGGCTGCCAGCAGACTTAGAAACATTAGAAACCACAATGAACCTGTAAGGAAACACAGAGCAAGGACTAATTTTTGTGTAATTTCATGCTTGCCAGGGCACTGTACCCTCCCTGCCAGCTGATGGACCAGGGCAGAGTCAGGCCTCATATATGGCTGGGGAAGGGGAGGCCTTGCGAACAAGTCACACTTTGGTAAGATGTTCTGAAAGAAATCACCTCCTACTTCCTGTTTACGCTTGGAAGTTTTGTCTTTCTGGTGTAGTTATATACCTGTAAATTCCTCCAACATAAGGAGAGCACTTTTTGCCTGTCAAAAGTGATCCAGGTTGGCAAATTCTTGTAAGACCTAACAGCAAAAAACTTTAAAGCCGGTTTAATCGTGTCTACATTAGGACTTCTGTTGAAATAGTTGTCATAAAAATCACCCCACAGTACACAAACTCGAAGTGCAAACTCAAATCTTAAATCTTGTCTACCAAGCCAGATGTTACCATGCTTTAGAACAATTATGGAAAACCGAGGTCTATTTGGTGGATGGTGCTGCCCACAACCTCATTGTCAGCAGAGACATAGCTACAACCCATTCAACATCATATTAGCTAACCAGGCATCTGGTATGGTACAATCTGATTTGATTCTGACACAGCTGTGGTCGAGTAGGGACCAGCCAATCTAGCTTAAACTGTATTATGTATTAATAAGGTCACGAAGAAATTTGCTTTATTTGAACTTCTTTTTAATTGGCTTCACCTATATATTTCTTCCAACACATATTACTTTGGTTATTATCTCCATGAAGTCTATTGAGTCACTTTTCATTTTAGGCTTTTCATATTCATTTTCCTAGTTTGACAATGTGAAATATAAACGTACATAAGCTATCAATGAGGAAGAAATATCTGCCATTTTAATGGATGCTCCTCTGGATCTTTAAGTACCAACTGCCTAAAATTTTTTTAGTAGTACCAATTAAAAAGCTAACAACCACAAACATAATAGATCATCAGTACAAATAACATTAATATGTCTTCTTAGTTGAGTATCAGTTTCTTAAGGATGTCATTAGCCAGGCTCATATTAGTTTTCCCAGTAGACCATAATTCAGTCTTGCGTTTCTAATAGTCTACCACATCTTAATTACTTTTCTTTCACTTGAGTGTTGCTAGGTTTCCTCAAAAATGCAAATGTTGCCCTTCAGGAAACAATAACACAAGTTGTTAAAATTGGCAAAGCTTGGGACCTGAAGAAGTCACATAAAGTTACTTCTTAGATCACACAGAAAAGCAATGCTACATTACAGCATGAGTTTCACCTAGTGTCAGTACAAAGTGTATCCTCTCGTGAAAGGCTGGAACCAGATGTGCTCTGGAGTTAGTCACCTCTCTATAATGAGCCCAGAGGAGGCAGATGTAGGCCTCCATGAAAACAGTCATCTGAGACAGCACCTCCACCACCAGCAGCTACAAAAGGTCTTATAGGGAACAACAAGGACCAGAGGTGTAGCTTTGGCACATGTTCTTGATCATGAGGTACACACTAAATACAGGGGATGAGGTTTTCAGAGAGCCAGGAGAGGCCAGACATTTTTGATATATTTCAGTATTGTTTTCTGACTGCAAGAACAGCAAAGGAGTAGTGACTGGTGTTCCACTCCAGGGCTCAGTCTCCTAATAAAATGAAATCCTTGCTTCGCTACTCAAGCAAACAGACCCGAGAGCAGTTTTCTAAAAACAAACAGAAGTGATGCAAATGCAATTTTAATGCTGGCACTCAGCCTATGAGTACACTGTGCTTATTGCTTTTGCTTTGATGGGAGGCTGAAATCAGGATATAAATAGGCATGCATAGCTGGTTAAGGTCAGCCCTGCTGGGCTAACAGTGGGGTTTTCTCAAGCCATATATTTACCATCTATCAGAGTCATCAATATCACCACAGGAGAATATTGTATCTTCTTTGCTGTAAGTGCATGTCTTTGTCCTCCGCAGCACCAGCTGGTTTCCAAGTAGAGGTAACAGTAAATAATACTCGCAGCAGTGACACAAAATGCACCTGCAATTTTCCAAGTGAGGACATGAAGAATGATGCTTAACAAAAGCAGAAACTTTCTTCTTCAAACCATACTGTGTAATTTTGGAAAATAGCCAGTATAATTTAGATGAAGAAGTGGGAAGCAGATAAATCCAAAGGTTCATTTGTGGCTTTGTGTCATGTACCTCCAGGCTACCGTGTCAGTCCAGACCAGGTGAGCAGTGACCGCAGGTTATTCTGACCTGACAGCCAAAAAGAGAAGTGATAGAAATGCTTGATGTTTTTACGAACTTCTCTAACCATAATACAAAGACCTGGCACTGAGCATTGTGTGCAAGTTAAACATCCTTTCAGCTCTCAGCTAGAAGTAATCCCTTTTGATCCAGATGGAGGAATGATTGCCCAGCCTGGGAAACTCACTAGCCTTGCTGCGGCCCACAACTGTGCCTATCGTGTGAAAAATGACTACAGGCTGTTCCCCAGCCCATCCAAATTTAGGTCATTGATTTCAGAGTAATTCACCATTTACACTGTGGAGGAATCTGCCCAACTGAGTTTATTTGCACTGAGATCAGCCTAAAGACTTTTGTGAGCACTACATACACTTCTACAACAAGACTGGTGTACATTAACATCTTTTAAAGTAACAAAGTATACCTCTCAAATGAATCACATCAGATTTTTTCCCCCACTCACACTATACCAGATTTCAAACATGTTCTTTAATTTACAGGAGTGAAGGATATTGCCTTGGACTTTTTTACAGTGTTTTATGGTATTTTTGCTAGAAAAGTAGTTTTGATTTTTTGTTCCCTTTTTTCTTCTATGCATGATGCATTTATTAATGTGGTCTCAAATTGTTTGCTTGGTTTGGGGTTTTTTGTTCATTTGTTTGTTTTCGTCCTTTTCAACATTCAGTAGCTAGGAACAAGGAACAGGACATACCACAGTACTCTGGGAATTCCCATTTTATGGCAAACTTATATGTTTCTTCTATAAATGACATGACCCATTCTCCCTCACAAATGTGACACTGGATACAAAATTGTATTAAACTCTAAGGCAAAAACTAAAGGCAAAGTATACCTGGAGTTGCAGATTACAAGAGATGATCAGAATATCTTTTTAAGATATCTTAAAGGAAGAAAGATGGCTGCAGCCTCGTTGCATAATAACAGCTTTTTCAATTGCTCCACCGTACACGAACAGCAATGAACAGATTTGGGGATTAACTAAATTAAATAATCAAAGCCTCCTCCAACCCTACTTGAGCATTTAGTTATCAAGGAGTTGTTTACTTCCCATCTGACAAAACAATGGGGATTACAATGGTTGATTAAAAGCAATAGTTAATAATTCGGAGAGTCTGGGGTTTACATATATTCCTTGAATGGTTGGACAATAGACATTAAAATAATTTTTAACAAGGGAATACATCTTATTTTTTCCCTGACCCAGCATTTCACATGAACTGCAACGCCCCAGTGGCTCATGTCTGCATGAGTGTAGGGAGGGGACACAAACCCACACAACAAGGCACATAAGCTGTCAGTGATATGTGGATGTTTTCAGTGCTTAGTGAATCTAAAGCCAAGCAGGAGACAGAGCCTGGCCAAGCAGAGGTATTGCTTCTTCCTGTGGGCGGAACAGAACAATGATTAAGACTTGATGTGTCCCACAGTTCAAGGTCTGTGCTGTGATTGACCTGGACACCCTGAATAAGAGAAGCAAGAAGCAAAGTGTCTACTTTTTGGTGCCCTCAACCAACATACTCCAGGATCCCTTTTCCACCTTCACAACTGTCATTACTATTTCACGGTGATGTGGTATCATATATCTTTTCATCTGGTTAGAGTCTTCAACACATAACATAAAATCCCATACCATCTCTTTCTAGCCACAGTAGTAAGTGCTTCCTTGTCACATATAGAGCGTTTCTTCTGGAAATAAATATTTCTTTGCAGGGTTGGTAGGGGGGACCTATTGATCTATTGACTTCCATGTGAAATAACCTGATTGACCGTAACATCCATCCCAGGACTCCTTCATTACTGGCTGCCCTATTTTTCCAGTAGCTCAGCAATTGGAACCCTGGTGGGATATGCACTCAAGCAACATGCAGTTTTTCCAAGTAGCTCTTTCTCTTGCAAATGCCAAGCCTGACATTTAGAAGTCCCATGCTCATTAGAACCTTTCATTTTAGAGTGGATTGATTTTATGTCTATACTTTAAGAAGACTTGGTGCTTTGCATTGGAGCTGTGACTAGAATTAGCTGAAGTGGCCTTATAATAAACAATTCTTAAAAAATAACAGTACTAGTATTTAATATACATAGGGATGGGGACAGAGGGCTGTGATACAATTCTGATTACCGTTGCTTTATTCAGTTTTTCTCTCTGCTCTTCTTTTCCTTAAGTTCTCCATTTTCCCTTCTTCCTTTCACTCATTGGAGTTGTGTTTGAGAAAGCATTCCTTTCTATGGAATTCAGTGGACTTTGGATCAAACCCTACAATAAATCTGTAGTTCATTATATTTTAAACAGACCTCACAATCTTTGTGATATATTTTTATTGTTCACATGAAGCAATGAAAAAAATGGAATTAGACTGAACAATCAATGAAGGGCTAATACTCTACCCTTGTCAGAAATCACACACCAGCTCAGCTGCTTCATCTTTTAGAAGCTAAGTTCTTCTAATCAGTTTTTCACTGCTGCTACATAGCCATATTGACTGATACAATAAGTTAATCATTCGTGGAGAGAATTGTGTTCAGTGAAACACAGTGAATTCTTTACTTTCTTAGTAAGCTGCCCCTGAAAAAGAATATTTTATGGAATCTGATGTAACTGATTTAATGTTGTTTTTTAGTAATGCATAGATTCTATATAATGACTTGCTTTTAGGAATGTTTATTTTTTGAACAGTGATCACTGTATTACTTTTACTACTAATGCAGGCAAAGGAAACTCATGGCTCACCATCCCTTGCCCATGAGTTGCCTTCCTCAGCATGCTGAAAGCATTAAGTGCATTAAAATTTATGACTCAAAACTCATTCAACTTTCAGCACAAAAAAAATGTTGTCTTCTGACTTAACCTAACAAGTAGCTACAAAGAAATCAAGAAGGGGGAAGAATGACTCAAAATTAGTTTCTCAGCATCAAGCATTCAATGATTGTTAAGAACCTGTGCCAAGATTATAGATCTGAAGATAAAGTAAGTATGAAGAAACAATATGCACTTCAGAGTGGCAAACACTAACATTACAAAAGTGAACAAAAGTACCTTGCCCGTGTATACAAGATATACACTAGTCCGGCCTAAAGTCCACAAGTCTGAAAGAGAACTGATGTGGAGGTGGATAGTGAGTTGCTCAGTGCTTTGGCCAAAGACATTTAACCAATGATTGAATTAAAGCAATAAAACAAGTACAATTGTTATTTTTCTACATAATCAATCAGTACTAAAATACCACAACCACATTCAGACGCTAATGTTGCCCAAGTCTCAGAGAAACAGGTGTAATGTATGGGGTCCTCCTATAGCTACACCAAGGAAATCTCCCTGGTGAGGGTAAGGGACAGCTCCAGCTCAGTGGTTCTCAAGATAGGATTTTAATTTGATATATGGGGACTTTGATACCCCCTTCTGACTTCCTTCCCACTTTGTTTTCTTACCAGCTTTGTTATCAAAGACCTTCACCCTGTAAAGCTTGTTACCTTGAACTTGGACTTCAAAAGAAATGCATCAAGTCCCCATGAACCCCAAGGGAACAGGATTTATTCTTTTCTCATTACAATTGTGACAATACTGCTGTCATTTCCTGATCAGGTCCTACTGGAAAAAAGCTGATTTCAGCACTAGCCTGAGAAGGATTAAAACTAGATGCTCCCCAGTGATAATGCTAGGATTCTCTAGGACGCTGCTGTAAAAACAAACTGAAGCAACAGAAAATGCCCTACAAAAGCACAATCCAGGCAAGTGGTCTAATCAGGGTAACACACAACTAAGGCAAATGATTCTCATGTCCGTAACAATTCTTACTAACTGCATGTGCACATTTGTTGTGCTATCCTTCTCCTTACATTTGCCAGCAGTGTTGTAAATGTCTGAGCCACTAAGCAGATTTTCTCTGCAATATCTGTGGGCCAAATTCTTCAGAACACCTTAGGGTCCTTACAATGAGAGACAGGTGTGTATGTGTGTGTGTAAAACGGTGACACCATTGCATAACAATCAGTGGAAATTTGCCTGAATAAGAGCAAAAGCACCAACAGGTTTTTCTGACCAGTAGCTGTCCTACATTCAGAAACTTTAATATTGGTTAATCCTGTCAAAAGTACAAATGCATGTAATAAAGCTTATGCCTATAAGCCAGCAGCCATGCCTTCTGCCTCCACAGTTCAGCTTTTCAATAGTTTATGTTCATGGAAGAGAAAAAAAACAATCTAGTAAGCACTTACCTTGTACTCCCTGAAGGTTCTTGAGTCCGGGCTGGATGGGGCCCTGGGCAGCCTCATCTGGTGGATGGCAACTTTGGCCATGGAAGGGAAACTGGAACTGGATAGTCTTTAAGGGCCTTTCCAACCTAAGCCATTCGGTGATTCTATAAACTCTAATCTTATGTTAGCTACTGGTTTTCTGAAGATCATCTTCTCACCTTAAAATGCAGTCCAATTTAGTAGGATACTGCACAGTGAAGTATCACATACAAAAGTATTTAAAGTAAATAACAGTTGATGGTTTTGTAAAGTCAAGTTGTGTATTCCAACTTGATGAAGAACATACTACATGAAAAGAATGAGTCATGATTAAGAATGTCTCTGCAAATATACTCATTCGGTCACAGATTGATTGGCCTCAATGCAGGAATTACCAGTTTAAATGGTACAACATAAGCAGCTCAGAGCAGCTGATCATAGCAGTCTCTTAACATCCCCAAATGAACCCGTCAAAGGGGTTACATGTAGTGAGATGGCTTATATGATCACTGGTTCTAGCTCCTGCACCCTGCTTTCAAAACATTCCTGAAACAGTTCCTGAGTGGTAGCAGTTCACATCCCATATTCCAGCCCTGACAGAATAAACTGTTCGAGTTTTCAGTTTCAAATATCTCAAAAGTGCATCACTCAGTACTGGTACAAGATAGTTGTAAAGCCTCCACACAGTGTCACTGGCTGAAGCTACTGGGGATGCTCCGGCTGTCTCATCCAACCAGCACCATGAATCAGCTGACTGCATTTAGGAATTTGCTGAATGTCTATAATTTACTAGGTTGTCATCTCTGGAGGAAGCATTGTTGAAGAAGAATGACATAGTGCTTCCTTTTTAATTTATTGTGCCAATAAAATTCATCACCATCCTCTATCTCCTAGAAAACTCTGCAGAGGAAATCAAACTCTAAATATGGTCCGCACTCATTGGAAATGGAGTAGAAAGTGAGTCATTGCACAGGCCTTGATGCAAACACAAATGACCTTGAATCAGCAGTCAAACTTTAGAAGTTCGTGATTCACAGAGAACATCAACACAAGTACTTGGACTATACAAAAAACCCAATCCGGCATTTGCTTTGAGTTTGCCACCCATTTTAAAGCTGGAAGGCTATAATATGGAGACCACGATCTTGTATACGATGCTGTTCATATGTCGGGGTGTGCCTTTCCTCAGTACACCCTGATCACACCTCCACCACCACTGCATTTACAAGGAATCAAATTGAAACACAAAAGATCACAAAGAGTCTTAGGCTGATGGGCAGAGCCAAGAATGAATGCTAGGATGGTTGGTGTTAAACCTTCCCATCCTTGAAGCTTGGAGTATGGAAACAGGTTTTTCAGGATCTCAGGGAAGGGGGGGGGGGATAGCCCTCTCTTGACCATGCTCTTAGCACTGCTCAGCACGGCATACACACTGCACAAGTACTGGGGAATTGGCCACACCACTGACCAGCTTCTCCCACTGCACATCGAACAGTGCCCTGTTTTACCAACACTGACATACAAAAATGCCTCATAACTCCTTCTGATACAGATTTTATACGAGTGACGTAAGTAATAAGTGGAAACTCAACAGCCTTAAAAAATTTCTAGCACTTCACAGTTGGTGTCAAAGAATTTTGAGGGAAGAAGATCAATGCCAGAATTTGTCAAAAAAAAAAAAAAAAAAAGACAATTCTAATGACTGTTCTTACAGAAATACTGGAAAATTTTATGAGTTACTGTTTTCTCAACACTGGATATATGTATATTTAGCAAACACTGAATGTTACTACCTGCCCTTGATAATGAAGGTATCAGCACTTAAAGCAGAGAAGAATACAAGAAAAAAGCTACTTTATGAGAGACAGGATTAGGACTGAAACAGGTTCAACCTTTACAAGCCAATTACCCTATCACAACTACACATTCCAGCACTTGTATGGAAGTCCAGACACTGTGGAGTCACACCAGCTATTTTTTGCTGTTTGTAATCAAGAGGGTGACTCCTTCATCTCCTCAAGTATGTCTGACCCTTGTTCTTGCTGGTTCTTCACATACAACCTGATGTTTCACATTTTAAAATCACTCTTTACGCTGAAATAATGAGTTAGTTCAAATGTTTTATGGAGGAAGGACTCACAGACTTGGTTGATAAATGCTGTGCTTCAGTCTAGTCTGTATTTCCATGGCAGTTGAATGGAGGAAAATTACCAGAATGATTATAAAGTACAGAGTAAGAAACTCAGGCAGTACAGAAATATCACCAGCGGGCCTAAGGTGGCTTATACTCCAAGGACCTGGCCAAAAGCTAAGAGGAAGCTTCCCAAATATAGCTTTTCCCCAGAAATTGTATTCTTTCAGAAGTCAGCCCAGGCCCAAGGAATTGCCTCTATTAAACCCATCTCAACGATCCCTTCCTTTTGCAGCAGCACAGGGAAAATGTGCCCAACAGCACAATACACATCTGTAGAAGCAATTTAACTGCCCAGGACTATGATTAATATTTCAGTTTTCACACTGCACTACCAAAGATGCTTGATACTCATCTACAATTCATAAGGAAATTTATTTTTCAAAGCCATCTGAGCTGACACATTTACCAAAGACTGATTTCTGACTCACTGAAATCAAGATCCTGGTCAGCAATAAAAACCATGGTGAAAAATAGGCTTCAAACAGTGATGAAACACACAGAGATCACAAGCAGCCTAAATTCACACCCTGGCATTTATCAGCAGTTACCTACAAAGATGAGACTATCTTATATGTGTCCGTATTTTTGCTCCTTTCTTTGATTCTATTGAGATCAGTCTGTTCACAGGAGCAAATACACATTTGATCAAATAAACTTTTATGATGAGATTACACTCTGTACTGCAGTTTGCAAAACAGCGCTGCTATGAGAACTTGCAGTGCTCTGCCATCAACTGCTATTTATCTGTTCATCCATTTCACCAGATAACCTTTCCTCGCAGCGCTTGTACCTGTACTCTAGTTCGAGCTGACATTAAATAACATTGCTCATCACTATTATTGCTCTGGCTGAAATCTTGTATTAGTTGGAGAAAGATGGAGTTGATATTCTGGAGATATTTCCTTCCCTACAAACACATCTGATGTATTCATGCATGCCACCTTGAAGTATGTCATTTGTCCACCTCTATTCAGGTTGGGTAGCAGGAAAAAATTCTTAGAGTAGTGATGAACTGGAACAGACTGCCTAGGGCGGAGGTGGAGTCGTCATCCCAGGAGGTGTTCAAGAACCATGTGGACAGGCACTGAGGGACATGGTTAGTGGGTTTGGGGGGGCTGTGTTTACAGTTGGATGAGATGATCTTACTGGTCTTTTCCAATCTTAATGACAGTATGATTCTAAATGCACACATACACATCCTTCTCTTATTGGTTGTAACATACAGGTCCTAGTAAGGTGGTAAGTGATGGGAACTGTCATGAGAAAGCACCTGAAATTGGGCAGAATTAAGCACCAGTGCTCATCCTCTGACAGCTCATGCTTATTATTTGGGTTGTGGTCACTGAGGAGCCTAGCAGAATGCTTTTCCAATTACTCACTTCAATGTAGCATTTAATTTCATTAAGTTTATAGCTGTCTTAGAAAACTATAGTGCTAAACATAGATGAGAAAATATGTAGTATATAAAAAAACACGTACTATAGAAAACTTTCAGAGTAATTTCTAGGTAGCATATTTTTCTGATTGCAACCCTCCTATGTCAGCCTCTATAGTACCTGTGCTTGACCCACACTTAATACTGTGACTGGTCACCTTCTGCAAGAACAGAAGCAGTCTGATCGTAATGTAGCCTTGCTTGCTCCCATCCAGAGCACCCAGCCCACCAGTGACCTGCACCTCAGCTTGGGGAATACTAATGAATGACTGAGGTGCCAGCAGTATTGGCATCATGAGCAACAGCATCTGCTCCAGGGACAGGAGCATCAAGAAACCCAACATCAGCAGCAACAACTGTAGGGCTGATGACACAGAACCTCCTACCTCCTGAAGTCAACCTCATCTATTTACATCCTGATTTCTCTGGGATAGAGGGGCTTTTTTTTAACTCCCCTTCATATTGTCCAGTGTGATGATATGTTTTAGCTTTGGGACAAAAACAGTGCTGATAACATATTGATGCTTTAGTTACTGCTGAGCAGTGTTGTATGGATCCGAGGGCATATCAGTGCCACAGCTTCTTGTACTGTCCTGCAAGCAAGAGGGCTGAGAGGGGCCAAGGAGCTGGAAATGGGCAGAAATAGCAAAGCAAACCTAGACTGGCCAAAGGGATATTCCAAACCATATGGCATCGTGTGAAAAAACTATAAAACTGAGGGAAGCCAGAGAGGCAGGCAGTAATATAATTATGATGATGATGATTACTATAATTCCTTTTTCCTTTTCTGTTTTAGTAGACAGTTACTACTTCAACTCATGAGTTCTACTTTGTTGGGTTTGAGGTTTTTTTCATTCTCTCCCCCATCCCACCGAGAGCTGAGGAGTGAGATGATCTTATGCTGAGCTACCTTCTGGGTTAAGCCACATCAATTTAAAAACATGTGGGGTCAACAATTGTACCAGCTGATAAAATGTAAGCCCAGCAAACTAACATCAAGAAATTGATCTGCTCCCATCTTTCCTGCTACCTGCTGCATGAGAGTCATTTACTTAAAAGCAGCTTTGAAACAGCAGCATTTTAACCTTAAGTACTTAGAACCATTTCCAAGCAACCTTCTCTCAGGATCAGGTGAGTATTGCCCAATTTCTACCACAATAAGAGGAATAATGTTATTTGATCTCAGTCTTTCTACCTTTCCCAATGCTTTAGTCTCTGCTGCCTACTCCTCCTGTTACCCGATGCTCAGTATGCTCTTTAAGAGAATCAGGGTACATTGTCTCTGGGAAATAGGTATTAATTTTTAAATCTGTCTCTACCGAAGTCTTCTGGGTGTTGAGGCAAGCTGTAAGCTGAGCACTGATAGTTTATCTCTGTTATACGGCACTGCTGTGTGAAATACAACAGCTAAGCTACTGCACTAGCCTTTCTATTTTTTCATTGCCATTCTCTTACATTGGAAAAGTACCTTTTTGCTGAAAAAATTAGAATTGACCTATGGTTAAATCCTCCCTTTTGCCCTCTCTTGGGCAGGCATGCCTCACTGCACAAAGCCTTAGTGGTGTACTAATCTCCTTTGCTCTGTATGCACTCAGGAGCCAGAAACCCTGATTCAGGTTTAAATGTGTCACCCAACATTGGCAAGGCAGCTGACTTCTTGCAGGGTTACACATGCCTACCCATCATGCAGCTACTTTTAAGATTGTCCCTGGAATGGAGTGGGCAAGGGTTGAGCATCTGCTGCAGGCAGTAAACGAAATGGTGGGGTAAGATTTTGCGCTCCAGGTATTCCAAGAGCTGTAGTGGTTGGAGCAGCCTCTGTGCAGAGGAGAGGAGACCTCACGTTCTCCAACCAGGCTAACAGAAGATGATTGGACTCCAGCTGAACTATGGCGAAACACCAGAATTGCCTTTAATCCCCATTTGGAACAGTGAAGAAAGGCCAATCGTTCTTCTGGGCCATGTTATACCTCCATTTGAAATGAAAGAAAATTAGAGCATTAAAACTGAATGTGATATTTACAAGGCTGTGGTAGAGAAATCTATAGAGAACTGAAAAACCCAGCAGGATTACAGAAAGGTGCCATCCCCAAAATAACTTTCTGGATGGGAAATGTTCCTTAGTACAGTTTGCCTTTATTGCTATTATTATTATTATTATTTCATGGTATGCAATAAAACTGAAAATCCCTCTCAGAGATCTAAAACTAACATCTCAAGCACTGTGCGAATACATGAAGAAGTAAATAGTTCAACAAGCACTGCAACACAAGATTCCCGGGAGTGCGTCTCATGGTCATCTGAAGGTACAAATCTAGATTTTTGACACTGATTATTGTATCTCCCTTATGAATTTTTTTGGTATCTCACAAGGTGCAACTACCTTATAGCAAACTACAATGTTTGCTACCTTTCTTTCTGTCCCTTGACCTAAGAGACCTGGTCCGCTCCAGCTCACTGCCTACTTGCACAAAACTCATAGCAATTCAATTACTCATGAGCCTGCTCCCTGTCAGCCAAATTGAAT
Source organism: Odontophorus gujanensis (assembly GCA_013399175.1). Lineage (NCBI taxonomy): Eukaryota > Metazoa > Chordata > Aves > Galliformes > Odontophoridae > Odontophorus > Odontophorus gujanensis. The sequence continues at coordinate 136,491 of VXAB01008258.1, read as the reverse complement.
CAACCATTGTATTCAACAGTTATTTGAAGATATACAGAGCATGATCACCCAAGCCTCATTTCCCGAAGAAATCAGACTGGCAATTCCTACTTCCAGGGGCTGATGACTTGCAATGGTTGCATGACATAAATGAGAAAATAGGAAGAGAAGAAGAAGCCAGAAAGGCTGGAACTAGGTAACAAGAAGCTAAGCATGCTATTGTGCAAGAAAATGAGCATTAGTCACAGTCCAATGCTGACAGCTGGCACCAGCTAGCAAGGCATTTAAAGGAAGGGTAGAAAGTCGGGAGGGAGATGGCAAAGTGGCTTTTCATCCTAGATTTCCTCCTATATGTAATGCAGCATGGAGGGAAGCATCATAAGCACTCAAGAGGAAAGCAAACTAGGAGGAGGTGGACAAGCAGAAGTGGTTATGTCAAGTTAGCCAGAAGCAGCTGCTTACCCCTGAATTGAGCTGTGCTGCTCCAAAGAGACCAACGTGCCTCCAGCCTGGCCACACAGCTGGCAGCTCATTCCTACCCAGGTCCTCCCTGTCCCAGCCAAGGGGATCCCACACATTGCTTCTCCTGCCTGAGCCAGACCAGAGCTTCCCTTATAAATCCAGCTTGTTTTGACATGAATGGGCTGGGTGCGGTTCCTGCAGGAAGGTCAATCAAACTTTTTCACTGCCATGGCTTTTAGCAAAAGCAGCACGAGTCCACATCCTTCACACAGCAATTGGTCTGGGGGACCACACTTTCAGGCACCTTTATTACAGAAGCCAAAGGCTTGGTATTTCAGTATGGGGATGCAGAGAGAAGTCAGCTGTGCATTGAGAGGCATCTTGACATGCCTGGGGTCCTGTTTGCATGATGCGAGATGTCCAGGCTCCCCCTTTCCTCATGGTGGGTACTGGCAGTATGAATGGAAAGGCAAAGCTGGATTTGAAGAAGTGTGCTAACTCTGTGACATGTTTTGGCCTAGTGAGAACCAGCAGACTGCAGAGGCTGGGGGCTGAGCAATGAGATACTTAGTAAACAGCAACAAAAGAAAGGCAAGAGACTTGAAAGATTGCTGGAGGACAGCAGGCTCTGAGGAACCAGGACTACTCACCAGATTGGCTGTTTCATGTCCAGTAAGACAGCATCAAGTTCTACGACTGGTCATTTGGAGGCAAGCCTGGAACAGATAAAAGTGGGAATTACTAGCTGAAGCAGTGGCAAACCAGACAAATGTTCTGGCACTTCTAAACTTTCAACTCTCCCTCCTCTACCTGCATCAGGAGCAGGATGTGGTAAGCCCATTGAACAGCCAAATTCCAGCTCTCTGCTGGCAGCTACCTTGTTCCAGGCTCTTTTTTTTCCACTGGCTAAGCCCATTGTTTTAAGGCCCATGAAGGCTTTAAAGCTGCTTACGGACTGCAAAGTGACCTTTCCAGGTTGCAGTCTCTGAGGCCGACTCGTGAACTGAGAGACCCTGAACAAAAAGAGCAGATCTGCTTTTGTATTTCTCAAGTGTCATGTATTCATTATAAATAATAAATGTAGCATAATCTGCAGAACATATAACCAGCCTATTTGATGTGCCCATGATAAGTTTCTATGTTGAAATATTTTGGGCCTCAACCAGTATCTTTAGCCCAAGACCTCGGGACCACCAATGTGATGGAAAGAGTAAGGTAACTCTTTTCAGGAGTTGGACTCGATGAACATTATGGATCTCTTCCAACTCCGGATATAAATACCACACACTGCACTCTAAGACGTGAAGAGAAGGCATGAGGTGAGCCAAAGGCAAACCACAGTGGGGCCCCTGCTCTATCACATCCCTGCCACCAATTGCCAACACTTGCATAAGCAAGAAATGGGTCTTTTTTTCCTTTTCAATTCACTAAGCTCACATTTGCTGCGCCTCTGCTAGCACTAAAATACTTGAGCTGTAATGGCCAAATTTGTTTGCATTCTTTCAAAATGTGTATTTAATACCACTTTACTAACGAGTCAGGCTTCTTATACAATCCACAAGACATCAATATTGCATGTGCTGGGGGACCAGAACCACAAGTACTAAGCGCTGTGTTTCAAACAGCAAGTGTTTTGTTAACAACAAATAAATGAGCGAGGGAACACCCGGATTCAGAGCAAGAGAAAAACATGCGGAGGTTAATTGGCAAAGTGCCACAGCAGACATTCTGTGGGGGGAATTTATGGTTTATAAGCAACCCAGTAAAAGGCTGCATTAATCACCGGATTACACTAAGTACTTGCAAATTTTAATACCGTAAACCAGTATTTTTTCTACATTCACATAAAAAACCCTCCCATTTTAAATATAGAAACATGCAATCAGATTCCTAGAAGAGTTGGTTTTGTTGTTGTTTTTTTGCCCCCAAGAAAAATATTAATATCACAAAGAGCTCCACAAACATTTCTGAGAAATTGATGTGGAGAAGGATGGGGGGAGGAATTCCCAGAGCTACTGTGGACCTCGGGGCTTCTGCAGGAACCCCCCAGTGTCCCTAGCACCTCGCTTCTCCCTGGGGGTTGCTTCACATGTGGAAGGCACAGCACCCAGAGCACCCCTGAGACCCAGGGAAGCTGCTGCATGAACTAGGCAGAGAGCCTAGCTGGAAGCCTGTTGGAAATGGTATGCTAGATATCCTATTGTGTGCTTACACAGAGTTTATAGATACCATTCATCACATGGGTGCTATATGCATTAGATCCAGATGCATTTAAAGATTGGCATGGTTCTAGACTTCTGAAAAGGGCTCAGAAGAATGGAATGGTTGTAGCCCTCACCTTACTCCTGTGGATTCCAGCAGGTCTCCAGTGCTCAGCAGGGCTTGGTTTGTACCCAGAGTCAGCCCTGACCAGTGGTATCAGGGAAGCAGTGGGAAGCAACGTCAGGTTGACCTTCTAGGCTAGGTCACAGGCCTCGCAGCAACTGCATCTTATAGGAGTCAAAACTTGGTGGAATACCACCAGAGCAAACACAGAGTAAAACAGAAGCAGACTCAAAATCTTCAGAACTGGCAAAAGCCACAACAGAGCACAGAAACTCAGCCTCTGCAAGGCAGCACAAGCAAATGACCTCCTGCACCGCCGCTCAGCCCTAACCCCAGGCAGCCCTGACCATAATTGGTCACAGCTGGGCTCCTCTGGTCGTCCTCAGCTGGAGGGAAGACTGCAGCAGCAAACACAAAACACATGTGTACTGCAGACCTCCATCAAGGAGCTGCCAGCAGCAATCTTTGGTCTGGATGGAATGGCATTAAGAGATGTGTCCAAGTGTTTGCAGGAATGCCATTCCTAGGGTAAAAAGACTTGCTTTTTAGTCATCTGAACATAACCGGTGTGGCCACAGCAGATGCCATACATCCCAGAACATAGGACAGCAGCAGGCAGCACTGGCATGCTAGCCACTGGTGCGGAAAGAGATAGGCACAATGTCTCGATGGGTGTGTGCACTGTCTTCTTGATTTTGGTCCTGAGGCCTAAACTGAGTCATTTAACCTCTCAGCTTGACTTTCCCTGGCTGTTGATGTTATTAATTACATTTGTCAATTCGTCAGTGACATCTACAAAAGCACAGTATCACTTGCAAGAAGCATTTCACATTCTACACGGCAACAGAAGCAGAAGTTAGGCATGAGGTGGCATGACCGGTTGCAGGAATGCTGCTGCTTATACTCTGCATAACTGACCCACACGGGCAGGGCAATATTAAGCACCACACAGCCCGCAGATTTGCTTATGCGTGCAAAACCTCCCCTGCACGTTTCAGTACCGTCTACATCTCTTGTGCAACAGGGCAAGTTGTGATGCAGTTTGCTTTTTCTTCATAACAGTAATTAGATTCTATCTTTTTGCTTTTTTTTTTTTAATTACTATTATTTTTTGTTAGGTGTTCTGCAGAAAGTCAAACCACAGGCAGCTTTCTTCCACAAAGCAATCCAATTAGTTAAGATTGTGAACGGATTAAGATTTAAGACTCCACAGATATGCCTGGATGGCAATCCCTCAGGTTAGTTAGCTCTTACTCAGAGACAAACAGACAGGAGTGGAGGAGAGCAGCACACGTAACCTGGGACTGCAGGGTGGAGGCCGCCAGATAATGAAAGGTCTCTCCTGTATTATCACTCTTAGCAAAGGGAGGGCCAGATAAGCCAGGACAACACCGCTTACAGAGAAGGGCAGGTATGTAGGTCACCATGCCACGCTGAAGGGCACAGAGCACAGCTTGGGAAGCTCCACGAAGTCATAGAATCACAGAATATCCTGAGTTGGAAAGGATCCATAGGGTCCAACCTCTGGCTCCACACAGCCATCACCCAGCATCCAAACCCTTTGTCTGAGAGCGGTGTCCAGACTCTCCTTGAACTCCAGCAGCATGGGGCTGTGCCCACTGCCCCAGACAGTCCATTCGATGCTCAGTGCCCTCTGGTGCAGACTCTGTCCCTAACCCCCAGCTGCCCCTCCCCTGACACAGCTCCATGTTGTTCCCTTGGGCCCTGTTGGTGTCACAGAGAGCAGAGCTCAGCGATGACCCTCTGCTCCCTGTGAGAAGCTATAGGTCACCATTAGCCTCCCCTCAGCTCCTCTTCTCTGGGGAAGCATCCCCCTTCCTCTGGATGACAGCTGTCCTGGACACACTTTGAAAAAGAAAAAGATTTGAGGAAGAATTTCTGGGATTTTGTAGGGCCCAAAATAGGGAGGGCAAACAGGTGCAGGGGGGTATGCAGATGGCTGCATGAACGGCATGAGCTATTTCTTCTCCTTGGTTCCACTCATCCCTATGATCAATCTTTTATCCAGAAAAAGAGTCAAGGAAGGAATAAAGGAAGAAAGATGTCTCTCCTAAGGCACAAAAGACAAATGAGGCAGACAGCAGGGTGGATGCGAGGCTTCAGACATTCATTTCTGGGAGGGGGTTAGGATTTCTCAGCACCCAGCTCCAGCAGGGTGAGTCACCGTGCAGCCCTCGGCTCCAGCCTGAGAGCTTCCACTGCTCCGCAGATGAAAGCTGCCAGCATGTAAATGCCGATCAAGGGGGCACAGCAGACTTAGCCGTGATCGCATAAGATCATCCCGGAGGATGAGCTCTCTGGTAGGAGTCAGGAAGGGTCAGAAACGCTGACAGCCACTTCTTCACTGCTTTCTAGTGAGCGCTGTGAGCCACGTGAGCTCGGGGCACTGCAGCTGCCACCCTCCAGGCAGCTCCCTTGGTGGCACGGTGTTGTGAAGCGGTGACACATGGCCGTTTCCTGGTCTGTGAGGTGGGTGTTTCGGGACACAGCGTTTTAAGTAACTGTTTGTACAGGAACAGCTCATTGCCATGCACTCACCTAATGTTTCTGAGGTTACTCAGTGCCACAGGAACACGGACCAAACCCTCACCCAGCTCAAAACCCTGCAGCCTGGGCACCACAGGCTGTTTGCACCCTGCCCGAGCGCCTGGGCTCAGAGAGCAGCAGGAGCTGCTTTGACAGCTGGAAACACACATCTTAGCAACCTTTAATCAGCTTGAGCATCCCAACTGCATCAGGTCTTTTGTTCCCACCCATTGTTTATAATGACAAGGAGTGCAGTTACTAAAAGTGGTTTATTTAATCCCAGGAGCTAATGCTGGCTGAAGGCTGGTGTGCTGCATCTGGGCCTGTGCTAGAAGAACTGTGGGAAGAGTCAGGTCAGAACACCACAGCTCTTCTGGCAAGCGTAGACTGTGCCAAATATAAATGAGGAGCAGTTGGATCATTCCGACCAACTTTGCACTTAAAGATCACAGAATCACAGAATTGCAGGAGTTGGAAGGGACTTCCAGAGATCATCAAGTCTAACCCCCCTGCAAGCAGGCTCCCTACAGCAGGCCACATGGATAGGAGTCCAGGTGGGTCTTGAACATCTCCAGAGAAGGAGACTCCACAGCCTTTCTGGGCAGCCTGTGCCAGTGCTCTCACCCTCACCGTGAAGAAGTTTCTTCGCATATTGAAGCAGAACTTTCTACGCTCCAGTTTATGGCTGTTTCCCCTTGTTCTGTCCATACAGACCAATGAAAATATTTGGCAATTGGCAGATTTAGAGAGACCAGGCAAACAAAATTGGGTTCCACTATCAGCAAGTCAAATTGGAATATCAGGAACACTGCAAAGATTGTATCTTTGGATTTCACAATATTTGGTGCTGTTTTACACAGCCCTGTAATTATGTGAAAATTGCTACTTTCATTTAAAAGCAAAAGAAAATGCCTCCACCCTGGAAAGTTTAAAAAACATTAACCCATTAACCAAGCCCTCCAAATCCAAAAAGCAAATAGAAAAAGAGCACATCAAAGTAGCTATTAAAAAGCCAAAATCAGACAACCCACGATGTGCGGTGGTCTGAGCTCAGCTGATAGCTGCTGGCTGCTCAACTGGAGAAAATGTGGTTTTCTGGAGGGTGAGGCGACTGAGGGGAGAGTATCTGGTTTTAAAAGATAAGAATAAAGTCTAGTGGCTGTGTGACTGGGAGGAAGGAATATTTCCAGTTCTTGTGTGTTTCTGCTGTGACAGATGGAGCCGGAAGAGATGATGAGAAAAGGATCTCGCTAAATCTTTAATGGCTATCTTTGCTCTTGTTCCCTATCTCTATCTGTGTTCCTTATGCACCACCACACAAGTTTTCATATACCTGGGAAATGCATCACTATCTGGGATGGATATATGTCTAGATGTCTGTGTGTGTGTGTTTTAAATGCCCTCAAACCTGCAGCCACCTGAGGCCTGGTATGAACCAGAAGCCACTACGCACAGGAGCCACAAATTGCCCCTGATCCTGCTTTGATTACCAAGCAAACAGGGCCCAGTGCTGAGGCAGACCTTGCTGTCTAGTGCTGCAACAGTGCCCGATGACGCAGAGCTGTACAGTAGCAGGGAGAAGTGAAGGCTGCAATTAGGAAACCACTTCATTGTGCAGCAAGGCGTTCTGATGAAAGCAGCCGATGGGACCAGCTGTGGCTGCATTTACATTGACAACAGCCTGCCTGCAACATCAGTCTCTGTCATCTTTCCCCTCTCTAGAGCATTTCTGAATGCTTGGAGTGAAGCAATCTCTCCGCAGCACACAGCCTGAAACCTTTCCTTCAGCTGCTCCTTGAAATCTGTTCTAACTCACACAGTGCAATGGCCACCACATCAGGATAGGACCCTACACTTTTTTTCCAGAGTATTTTGCACAGTTTGGACTAGACAAGCCAATAACTCCGCTGTGAATGATGACCAGGTAAGCTTCTTGCTTTCAGCTTAGCTTCCAGTGCATACGAAGTAAGTACTGGAGGAGGCTTGCCCACCCAGAGAAGCTGTGGGTGCCCCATTCCTGGAGGCATCAAGGTTAGGTTGGATGAGGCCCTGGGCAGCCTGAGCTGGTGGGGGGCAGCCCTGTCCATGGCACAGGGTTGGAGCTGGGTGATCTTCAAGGCTCCCTCCAGCATAAGGCGTTCTGTGATTCTGCTGCACTTGCTGTGCCAAGCCTGAGCCTGCAGGATTTTGGCTCTCCAGGGCTACCCATCTAGCAACTTGTACTGCATTACAGATGTACTGCTCTTTTAACCAGCAAAGAAAATAAATCTTCCTTGCCATAAATGCTAATGTTCATGCACAGAGAAACTCAAAGTGAGGCTACAGGGAGAGAGAAACATTCCCCATGCGATGATTAAAGTGCCAGTCCACGAGCGCTGACGTCAGCACATGCTTTCAGGACAGCAGAGCACTTTGCATTTATCCTCTCCTTGTTTGTGCTCCATCTGGACAGGTTCCAATGGAAAGAAAAAAAAAAAAAAGAGAGAGAGAGAGAGAGAGAGAGAGAGAGAGACAGAAACAGAGAAGCCTTTCTGATATATTCCTGGATTCCCTCAGTTTCATGCAGGGAGCAGCTCAGAAACACCTCATGCCTGCTTGCCCGGTTCAGTGAGATAGAAGAGCCCCAAGGCAGCTGATGCTGCAGGCAAACCAAGTTATAACCAGGCTGTCATAGTGAGCAGTCAGCTGGTGCAGCTCCAAGGATGACCGAAGGAGAGCACACTGGTAAATAACGTAATTAAATAACATTACCTGAGGATTTGACAATTTGCGAGGCGACCCTGTTTACCATCAAGCAGATTCATTCCAGCTCCCAGATGCTTTCATATAAAATCATGGTGGTTCAGGGAACAAAACACCTGAGCACAAAACTACAGGTTTGTGCTAAAAACGGCCTGGTAGGAGGAAGCAAAGGGCAGCTCCTGACAGCTGGCTGCTGGCTGCAGGATGGAGGATGAGCAGGGTTGGTACTGGGTTGCCAGTTATAGCAGATGGATGGAGCAGCAGTTTTTTGGAGGCTACAAGCTGAGGGCATGCTGGTGAAGACGCTGAGAGGCAGCTTTATGTGTGGAAAGGCACTTCCTTTCTTCTCCCTTTTTTGTTGGAGACAGTGAGGAAGCCTTTAACCCACTGATCTTGGTCACACAAGGGCTGCAGCTCTTGTAGAGCAGTGACATTGCACAGCCTCATGCTGCAGGTGGCTGAGGATGCTGTGGTGTCAGAGCTACATACTGCAGCTGCTAAGCAGTATGGGTGACATTGCACTAGGGCAGTTTTGGTCTGTGGTCACTCTCAGAGCCAGCAGGGCTGAGCGGCACCAACAGCTCAGATGTGTCACTGCAGGAGGCTGCCTTGCAGACACTTGTAGCAAGTCTGGATTAACTGGAACAGTATGGTTTTAGCTGGAAAATAAATCAAAAGGCAGACATCCTATGCTTCTGAACGTTCTGAGGTTAAACAGTATTTCAGGGAGCTAAACAGCCTTGCAATAACATTCAAAAAGGAAAAATTTCACTTCGTGTCTTTTTTCCCATCTTCCAGCAAGGAAAAAATTGGAAGGCAGACAGAACAGCAATGCAAGAAAAAAATAGTTCATTTCAGCAATGCCTTTTCTTCCCAATAGGACTTTTTCAGAAAAAATACTGTCCCAATGGATGTACCTTCACCATGCAAACAGGTCCAAGATCAGACCCCCAAAATCCCCAGCCCTTCCTGCTCCAAACAGCTCATCAGGATCACTCCAGAACAAGGCGATGCACAGCCCACAGCTTTCCACCCCATAATAAGTGCAGCGTGGGCCCGACCAAGTGCTTGGTGTCCCCAGACAGCTCTGGAGCACCAGGGCAGGCCTGGTTCCTTGTGTCCTTCCCACTACAAAGTTTGCTGCACCCACTGCTCCTCCCCACATGTACGGGCTGCTGCTGTTTTGCTGAGTTTGCATTCACTAGGGGAAAACCAGGTATAAAACTGGCACAGGGACCAGTCTGGCTCTGTTGGTGATTGAGTGATAAGTTGTGTGGTGGTTACACAGCCAGGCTGTGTCTGTGGAGCCAGGACTCCTGCGTTTAATTTCCTGCTCAGCCACTGACTCATCACCTCGCCCGAGGCACATCTCTTCACCTCCCAGCACACACATTTCATTGTCTATGTGGGGGGAGGGGGGATAATAAGGCTGCCTCACAGGAATGTGGGGACACACAGATTGCCCTAATAAACATTTGTAAGACAATTTAGACAGTGTTTCAATAAAGGCATCAAGTATTTCACTGTAGAATAAGTAGCAGCCTGGAGAATGTCCCACATGCCATGCTGGTTCATTTGCCTACCATGCACCATAGGTTTCTGGCAGCTCTATTACCGATGCCTCAGGTAAGGGAGAGGTGAAGAGGTTGTTGGACTTGTGCAGCGGCAGCAGCAGCATGAAAACGTCAGCTTGTGCCACAAAACAAGAGCGTGGTGGATGGATGTTATGCCATGGGCCAAGAGGCATTTGTGTCAATTTCAGCCCAGACTCACAAAAAGCCAACACAGATGACTTTGATAGGGATGGCATACAGATGCTTAATCTTGTTAAGCACAGGCAGCAAAAGCCACGTAATTTCTTCAGAATCCATTGTCAACTCTGGGGAATTAGAAGGCACTTAGACATGGGAAGTTCTGCTTTTGCGTATCCCCAGAAGTGCCATCTTGTTCCCTGTGCCCAGGTGTACCAGTGTCTCAGATCCCCAGATGATCTGGAAGGAATATTCAGGGTTATTATATTATTTGTGTAGCCACATGCTTATGCTTTGGGACATCAAGGAGCTGCTGCACTCCAGGCCTTAGGGGCTGCATTTGCACACAGGTGAGCTTTGAGGTTCCCTACACCTGCAATGAAGCTGGCCATTGCTGATGGAAGGGGAGAGGAAAGCAGAGAGCCAAGCCAGTCTTAGGAATTTTCAAGGTATTCATTGTCCAACCTACCCAGCTGCATCCTCCCCACTTATTTCTAACTCCTGTGTTTTACTTTGATCTGAAACGTGTTTCAGAGGATACCTGTGGGCAAACTGTCAAGTACATGTAAATCCCTGGCAGGTGCAGAGTGATTGAGTTGGCCAGCACCTGTGACTGCCACAGAAGGCTCTGGCTGCAAAGCTGAGCTGGTGTGACAGCACGGAAAGCATTTTGTCTCATTTCCCATTGTGAAATGCCCAAGGCCTAACTTCCCCGCTGCTGTTGAACTGCAGAGCAGTCCTGGCTGCTCTTTTGTTTTGGGGATTATCTCCTATTGCAACCTAAACCCACCGTGGCCCTCCAGTCACCTAACCAACACAAATGGTACAAACAGGGGTCTCCTTACTGGCTAGTTTTTAAGATAAAATGGAATTTTAAAGAATCTGTGACAGTTATAACACAGACACTTTCAAGGCAACAGGGCACTTTTCTCTTTCATGTCCATAATCACTTTACAGCAATGAGAGAGCACTATTAAATGTTTGGAAGTGGCTGGTTTCTCCACGTGAAATATCCCAGGTTTAACCCATGGGTCAGTGGCAGAAGTCCTCTCCTGCCTCTCACTGAGTCACATCCACACAGCACTACTGGTCTGAAGAGACTCTTAAAACCTTCTAGTAAGGAAGAAGAGAGCTTGGGGAATGCAAAATACACTACTACTGAAACACATTCGTGGACCAGCAGAGGATTTGAGCACATTTCCGTACCCAACTTCTACAAATTCTGTAATAAGGAAAAAAAAAGGAAAAAGAAAAAAGAAACCACATAATTCATGAATTAAATTTTCCCAGTAAAACCCACGTAACTTAATCCAGTTACAATTGTGTTATGATTGACTGTCACAAGGTAGCTACACAGAAATGGAAAGCCATAAGGCAACTTCCAGCAGGCAGTCCCAGCTACCTCCTAAAAAAACTCTCCTATATTCCCTTGGATTAACTTGTTCAAATTGCTCAAGCCACATGCTTTCTGTCTATTCTTTTGGGTTCTCTCTGATGGGCATAAACAGAACTGTAACAATTTCTGCTTTGTGCTGAGAGGTTCATCAAAAGAGCTAATGAACTTTTTTTTCTTTTTTCCATCTGTCTGCTATGAGTTGATGGCATTGAGTCTCAAGCTATGTAAGAGAAAATGACTGCTCATAAAGGAACTCAACAGGTGAAAGGCAGTGTTGCTGACAATTAAATGGAAGATACTCGGCATGTGCAACATTAAACATTCCAGCTTCTTTCCCTTCTTCCACTGCCCTCTTTTTTGGATAGAGCCTAATGCTGCTAGAAATAACACTCAGCTCTCAGGATGAGCAAATTCTGTACTCAGGATAGAAATAGTATTAACGTGATAGTTCGCAGAATCTGTGATTCTCAGGAAACCTGTTTCCTTTTAAGTAATCTGTGAGCCACTTCTTGTATGACTGTTCTTCTTGTTGTTCCCAAAGTCCTAGATACTTTCCTTCCAAAATGGCTAAAAAGGAGCTAGTTCTGCAAACCTGTGGTCTACCAACAGCAAATCCTTTAAATAACTCAGGGAATATGAATAACCCAACTGCAGAGCTGTAAGAATCCAGGGTTCTTCCATCAGTCGACAAAAAGGACTGAACTTGTATTCAGCTGCTGCCTAAGCTGCAGACAAACTGCCAATAGTTATTAGAATCTGACACCTCCCTTGAAGACCAGATCAGTTTACATGGCCAGGCAACAGCACACGACTTCTCCCAGCAATCACCCACACTGGGCAGTCCCTTGGTCAACGACTGTCCTTGTGCACTGAGCTGCAGCTCTCTCCCAGTGGAAGAGCTAAGCCAGTTTTCAGAGGACATAGGAGGTGCTTTTCAGCAGCAGGAAAGACCACTATGGTCTGAAGTAAAATCCTGGGCTAGGACACCATCCATTTCATGCTTCTTTTCTCACATAGGCTTGAAGTTCCTCCTACGCCTCTATTCCATTGTGCATCAGTAAGCAATCTGCACCCAGCAGTGCAACGAGGAAACATGCCATAGGGTAATGAAACCAAAGGTGTGTTATTAAGGAAAGAGGGAAAACAGACAATTGACAGACAGGATGCACAGATTCTGATTTAATGCTACACTGAATGCAGTCAGACAAAGATCCAGACCTAATAATTTACCATTCATTTCAACTTAACCCTAACTCTACTTAATAAGCACAGGGAGAGTACTTGGTGTTGATATTTACAAGGAAACAATTTTGCCTGTGAGACAGCTGAAAACTGCATGATTCTTGCTTGTTTTTTATTTTATTTTTAAATGTCCATCATTTAGATGTTCATCACATTCTTCAGTCCACACCAGAAAGATGCCAGAAGATATTTCCACAGTCTAAATAAGGAGCACACAATTTCCGGTTCCATCTCCTACGTGCTCCTACTGTAATAGTGCAGTAGAGCTGTACCCAGAGATACTACAGGAAAAGGATCCTGTTGCAGAAGCAGCATGGAACCAATATAGCTTAAACTCAACAGGCTCAGTTCCCAAAAGCTTCAGTAAAGGCAGCATTTCTCACAAAGCTGAGTGTTTCTGGGAACTGAGTATGCGCAGTACAGTCTGAAGTCACCCAAGCAATAATAATTTCCACTAGCATCTTTAGAAATACTGGAGGAGGTAAGAGCCATGTTTTTGTCTCACTTCCTAACTGGCTGCATCTCTGATGTTTTGGCTTTCAGAAGCTCAGAACAAAATTCAGATTCCTACATACAGAAGGGTCCCTCCAGTAATTCTTATAGGGGGCACCAGCATGAAATCCAGAACAGATTTGCATCTGTCTCCAGAGTACCCAGCACTGATGAAAGGTTATACAGAGAATGGTATCTTTTTCTTCCTTCCCAACCCAGGGACCACGTTATTTGTAGCTATCCAGGATGGAAGAGGACCTACAAGAACAACAATTAAGAATGAGAAGAGATTGTAACCTTCATGACCCACTGGGATATTTGGTCAGGTTCCTCACGCCTTATAATGTGTCTGAGGTAATGATGCTGTGGAATGTGCTGGAATATAGTAGATGTCTTGCATTGCATGTTTAAGGCTGTTTTTGTTTCCAGTAGTTTAACTAAATAAGTATCAGCAGTTGAGACATCAGGTAGATGGTTAATGATGCACACTGAGGACAGAGACAGGAAGAACAGCAGAGACACACTGTTTGAGCTTACGCCTGAGCTGCACTGAAACAAGATACAGGTGCATTTGATTTACATTTCAAATACACCTCCATTTGGGGCTGCATACATAGCTGCCACACTGAGACACACCTGTGGATAGGATTTATGCAAACAACAGTCCTACCACTAACAGTCCAACCTTTGAGAGCAGATCAAAGGACGGATGAGTGGAGCTACGGCTTCTCACTACACACGCTGTATTTTACCCATCTCTTTTTATCTTGGCCAGAACAATGTGTGAAATGGAGCCTGAATACCTTCTGTGTACGTGTGTAATGACTAGACTTAAGAAACACAGTATACATTTTTATACTTTTTTTTCCCCCCCCGAAAGAGTTTTAATTTTCAGCTTATTTGCATTTCCAGAATGGAAATGTAAAAGTCGCACCATTACAAACTATGCTTTAGTTTAAATAAAATCAAAATTAGAAGTATTTGGCACATGAAATAAGGGTACTGAAAAATGAGACCACAGTAAATATATGTAGTATCATCCATGGTAGTAGATCATAGGAAATGACCTGCAAGTATCATAATAAGGGATGTCTGGCTACTGGGAAAGATCATCTCAACTCCTGAGAAGTTTGAAAAATCTTTACAGATTCTTTCTTAGAGAACAACCCCAGTGATTCCAGTCTGGGATAAACTGAACACACCACAGGTCCCACATGAGCCAGACTGCTCTGACACATGGTTGATCAGAAGCTACTAGAAGATGTTTCCTTGGTGTTGCACTTCCCTGAAGGTTCTAGTATGACCTTAGCACCTTCAGCTCAGCGGTCTTACTGTAAGCTAACATGTGAAATTGCTACTTCTCTTCTTTCTCACACCTTACCATTGGGTCACAACCATGGACATGTATCTAAAATTTTAGACTCAGAGTTTTATAGGAAAAAGAGACAAATAAGGTGCCAAGGTGCATGAACAAGTCCTGTATGATATTCAAGAAACTGAGAATCACATCCCAGCATGAAAATGCTTTAACATTTGGAACTCCATTATCCACCTCACAGATCTGCAGAAGCTAGCCCTACAGTGCATTTCTGATCAATACCAGTGGGCCCAAAAATTCCTGGCTAAAAACAAGGTTTGATGAATGCCCAAATGTTTTTGGTTTTGTTTTTTTTTTTAATTCTGCAGAGACAGACTTTTGCTTCACTGGCTTTACAGAGATGTTGTTTTCATGTTCTTTTCTGCATCGATCTCACATTGGCGTCTCCTGGCTCTTCTTCCTGACACCACCCAGAGGAGCAAAGAACCCACCAGGACTCCAGCTACTGCTGCCACAATGACAGCCCAGTAGGGGACTGAAGGTTCCGTTTTCTCTAGGTTGAGAGGTGAATTCCTGAATCCACTGTTTCTCAGTGTAGAAAGAAAGGGTTTCTCCTAGAAAGGGAGATGAAACGTTTTACTGACCACAGACAACTCACAGGCAACATTTAGATAGCCGTATGGGAACTGTAGAATCACAGCCTGAACAACTGAGTCAGCCATGGGAGCACAGGTGAAGGCAATTCACCTGTGCGACCTCTTAGACCTCATTTAAGGGCTGACTGCCACTAGGGAAGGATCACTTTCTGGAGATTGCTCCCTGGGATGCAGGTGAGCATTCCATCTCTTTTTGGTTATTCCCTTCCACTACGATAATCTTGTCTGTCATACTATTTTAACTGTTTATTCTGTTAACCATACATCTAGACAAATACTATTTGAACTACTAATTCTGTTAACTATACAGACAGCATATAATACCCCCTCCCAGAGAGGGGAGTCTCTAGGACTATCTCTAGGACTCTATTTCTAGGCCCACAGTCAACTGTTCTGTCTTCTGTCTTAGCCCAAACCGTTTCCTGCCCCATTGCCTGAAGTTCCTAGAAGAAAAAATAGAGAAGCCACCTCAGAAACATCAGTGATGGCATCACTTCCAAATCTGTTTGCTGCAGACAATCAAATGGAAATATGTAGACTCATTGAAACTGGTTCAAGTAGAGACTTTTTACTGCAGTAAGGATATATCTTCTACATTAAATTTTCTGTAGAATTTCCAATGTATAATAAACAGCATATTTTTGCTACTTAAAACTTCTACAAATAT
Source organism: Odontophorus gujanensis (assembly GCA_013399175.1). Taxonomy (NCBI): domain Eukaryota; kingdom Metazoa; phylum Chordata; class Aves; order Galliformes; family Odontophoridae; genus Odontophorus; species Odontophorus gujanensis. Next base: position 120,914 of record VXAB01008258.1, on the reverse strand, counting down.
ATTCTTGAAAAATAAAGAAAAACAATAAGAAGGGAAAAATAAATGTGATTAAAGGAGAGTACAGCTTTTACTTACAGTGTTTGGACACTTGAGTTTTGATCTGCCATAGGTAAAGTTATTGTAAGTCTGCTTTTCACCAACTGGTTCCATCTGAGGGAGATAAAAAACAATAGTAAATAATGAGAATTTTTTTTCTCCTCAGATGCCTGACTTGTGTGCCTACAACATTTCATCCAATCTTTTGGTGCCTGCAGCAATGAAGAAACGTGGGAGAAGGTGCATCATAGGAGAGTTTCCAAACATTTTAACACTCATGAACTGAAGACATTGAGAATCTGACTCACTGTCTGCAGAAAAAGAACTCAGGAAACAAAGAACAGGAGAAGCCTTTCCTTCTTTTGCACCGAGTGCAGGAGAAAATAGCTCTGACTACCACATACTTTAAATATTCTGCTACAGCAAAGTGGTTCACTATATATCCAGTTCTCCCACATAGGCATCTCAAATGACAGTATAAACCACAAAGAAAAAAGATCACATGAGAGATGTTAGTCACATTACTTAGCACAGTACTGAAAGAAAGAAGCTTAGGCGTCATGGTGACAGAAGCGTGTTCAGAAATGATGTGGAGTTACACAGGCAGGATGAGACAGAACCAACCTTTGCAGTCTACACTCAGACAAGAAATTCCCTGGGAGTTTCAGCTAAGGGTAAGTTCACAAGAGCACAAGAAATGAATTAAATAGAGCCTTTTACATCATCATTTGTCAGCTGAGCTGTATTAACTGACCATTGGCTCTCCCTGAGTCTATTTCAGATGGAAAATAAAATACATCCAGGTTAACAGCACAGCATCTGTGGTTGGCTAGGAGTGCACATACCATATGTTACCATAGTTAATCTAAGAAGTAGATGCTTGATTATTCATGTTGAGTGAAGTGTTTACAACTGTGTATGGGCACGCCTGAAGTAATGACCTGAGGACTGGCCCATAGAGAACTGCAGAGCTGTCACCCACCACTTCAAGTATACAGCACAGAGAATCGCCACTGCTGTCATCTATACACACATCTACCGTCCCACATGACTACAGCATCACCTGTATGCTGGTGAGAAATAATACCCTTTCAAAACCAACACAGGATGGAGAGAAAAATTCCAGTATGGAAATTCCAGTTTGGGAATACTTCATCTGGTTTCGTAATATGAAACAGAGACAGAAAAAAAAGTCAAAGGGGAGAGATGAATCAACACAAGATGAAAAGGTTGTTGCCTCATGTATTAAAGATATGAGAAGAAAATAAATCTAAGAAGTGCAGGGAAGATGAGAAGCAAACCAGAGGGCAAGGTTTGACTGGCTGTCCTGAGGTCCTGGTGGACACCTACGAGTCCTAATCATTTGGCCTGCCTTCATGCTGATGTTGTGGATATTTGCTATTTTATTGCACTTAAAGGGAAAAACTCGGGTTCTGATGTAATTATTTGAAAGATGTGTGGCTCATTTCTTGTGGCATTCTGTCTGCAGCCTGACTGGTTAGTTGCAGACAACTGTAACGCTTTTTGTGCCAGAACACTTGGCAAGGGGTCTGACACAATGCCCAGGCTAAGGACAATGAGGTGCAGAATTCTATAGCTTGTCTTTTTTACTTTGACTCTATGTGATCTGTACTGCATATCTTCTGAGCTCCAAAGATGACAGCATCTCCAAGTGCATAAGTGTACAAGACAATTTCTGGAAGATGCATGCATGTAGCAAACACAGAGGCATAATACAAGCTAAACATGCTGTCTGTGCACTCTTCTCCTGGGTCAGGGGACTGATGGTGTAGATCTGGGACTTGTCAGAGACTGTTAAGATTAAAAAGTTTTCTGACTTCATAGGGTGGGAGCACACTTGGCTTTGTGTGAGGTAGGAAGGGCAGAGAACATTAGGGTGAGGAAGAGACTCCTTAAGCCATACGTGTCCCTGCATACCCACACAGTGGCCAGGCACAGTCTAGCCCTTTGTGTGGACTGACAAGAATACATGTCATTTGGCCATAAGCCTACTTCTTGCTGAGCTCTTCAGGGAACAGCAAAACAATACGGCCTTTACAGTAAGCTTGCACAACCTCTCCATACATGGACAGGGAGTAAAAAGAAGGGATGTGTTACAAGAATTAGATTTAACTAGGAACTAGTCTGATCAACACAAATTGACACAGCTCTGTGAAAGTGAAAAGTTCCCTTTGTGTTACAAAGAATCCTATCCCCAGTACCCTGTAGAAAGCTGAGTCAGTACTACCATATGTAGGAAATGAGCCTGGACTTCTTAAAGTTCCAGTGGCAAAGAAAGTGGACTAATTGTGATTCAGGAATGAGTAATGGCTAATAGGAAAATCATGTGGCAACAAACCCAATTTAAGGCTACCATATGCCCAGGTATCATCTCTTTTTCTCCTTGAGATCTGCTACCATGCACTATTTGATTTTTTTTTACATTTTCCAGAGGGTTCTGAGCCATTACGAGCCTTGTTAGAGCTACTACACAAAAAAAGTCTACTAGGTTGCCATCAACTGGAGTCCCACACAGTGAAGCCTGATGTTGAAAAATAGATTTGTTGTGCACAAATCAATTACTCAGCACAATCACACATACTGTTTCTCATAACCCTGGACTTACAACTTATACATTATAGAGGGCAACTGCATAGATTTCAGACCTGATGTCCTAATCCTTGTGCTGAAGTTCATTATGGAGTATGTTGAAAGTTTCTTATCTTGCTCAAATTTTTACTTACAGTGAAAATAGTTTATCCTGCATTTATGTCTGTTTCTTGCACAGACCAGGATACAGTATTTCTGCTGGCACAATGCATTTGCAAACTGGTGTTAATGAGACAAGAAGGGGAAATGTTGCTGTGGCATGAAAGCACTGTAGTCCTTTTTCCACTGTGGAAAATAACACCATTCCAAAAGTGACTGTTACCTTGGAGTTATCAAGTCTAGCATATGCTTCTTATACACTGTGCCAGCACTATTCAAGAACTGCTTCCCTCAAAATGACAGAAGGAACATGACTGCAAGCAGAGTAATCATAGGTGTGATTTCAGTCCTCCATTAGCTTCAGTGGCTGTGATAGAATTGTCTCAGATATTTGAGTGGTCGGTACAACATGTCCACACTTTTAATGGTAGAAGAAAAAAAAGAAATCGATCATGTGATTCCGTAAGTCTAGGAGACATCAATGAAGAAGGGCAAGCTCATTCAACAGGCTTTTTTAGGAAACATACAGGACTGCATGTTCAACTGGGCGGATTTTTACCTTAGCCCATATTAATTTGCAAAGAAGAAAGCAATTTTTCTTCAGAGTTATGTTGGAACTCTGAGATATTCTCAAAAGCAAAGGTGATAAGTAAAGGGTTATACTGTTTTAGGCAACAGGGCTGAGTTCCCAAGCAATGCCAACAGAAGGATCTCAGAGTTCACTAGTCCTTCTCCTGTCAGCATAACAATTTTATCTCTTGCTTACTATTTTGTTTCACACAAACATCCTTTCTCATGAACTTTTGCTGGGACTCCTACAACAAACACATAGGGATCTACTTTGTAGCCACTTACCATATTATTCCAGAGAGCAATAGCCATCTCAGCATGGCCTTTTTCACTGAAATGAAAGCAGTCTGCAGCAAAGAAACTCAGATCTGGCTTGCCATTCTGCAATAAAAAGAAAAATAAATTTCTAAACATAGTTCACATTTTAAGACTTGACATACTGTATCTAAAAGTGCACTGTACTTGCCACACCCACTTCACACTTTTTGGTATCTGCCAAGAAGGACCTGGGTGTTCTGGGGGACAACAGGTTGTCCATAAGCCAGCCAAGAAGGCCAATAGGATCCACAGGCACATTACAAACAGTGTGGCCAGCAGGCTGAAAGGTAATCCTTCCCCTCTACTCTCTCCTGATGAGGCCACATCTGGAGTTCTGTATCCAGTTCTGGGCCCCCTAGTTCAAGAAAGACAGGGAACTTCAGGAGACAGTCCAGTGGAAGGTCACAAAGATGATGAGGGTCCTGGAGCATTTCCCTTATGAGGAAAGGCTGAAAACCCTGAAGCTGTTCAGTCCAGAGGAGAGAAGGTCAAGAGAATTTAGAAAATATAAAAACTGTGGGCTTGTCCATCAGAGGCAAATGTCTGCCTTAGAGAAAATATGCCTTATTGCTATAGAAGTTGTAACCATTATTTGGACTGGCAGAACAGAATAAAGATGCTGTAACAAACAGATGAGTATCATGCAAAGCTGAGTGGTTCTGATCAGGATTCATGCTGAGAATTTTTATCCTTAACTACACAGCTTACATATAATGTTAGATCTGAGTAAAAGAAGGGAGAATCAGTGTTTGGCTTCAAAGGTTGCTTCCTGTTTCCAGTCCTAGGTGAGTCAGGCATGCTGGTCTCCATATGAAGAAAATCTGAACATGTTCAACAACCTAAAGCAGAGAAAAACACTGTGGTGCAGGCCAACCAAGCCCTCCAACAGCAGAAGCAAAAGGGGACAAGCAGTTCAGACGAAGTATGAGGGTATCTAGGTGCAGCATGCCCACTGTGAATGATTCCCAAAGCTATTTTGATCCACAGGAAGCACAGCCTTTCCTGTCCTCTCCTCTGTCACTCTTATTACAGGTTCTACCCTGTGGCCTCTAAACCATGCAAAGAAAGAAAACAGAGTCCTTGCCTCATGGATTCTACTGGCTTAGAGAAATCAAGATACTGGTCCTTGCATGATGGAAAAGAAAAATGGGACTCACGCTGTCCAGAGGCACAATGGTGTTCCGGAAAAATGGCTGCACAACAACTGCAAAGTCCTCACGCTGCTCGTACCGACCACTGTTGACCAGCTGTAAGGCTTCAGCCTGCAGGGAGTTGCATGGTTGGAAACAGGAAAAGAATTTGTGAGGTTCATCTACCATTTAACAGCTATTGTAAAAATATGCACATTATATTCTTTCAATGTAGGTGGGCATAACTTAGTACAAATCCAGCTGAATAGTATTAAACAGTCCAAAGAATGCCAAAGCAAATAATTTGGAAGAGATTTGCATGAGAAAGATGTAAAGAAGCTAGGACATTTGGAAAAACAAAGTTGCTTAATTTTGACTGTACAAACTGTGCTTTGTATCTTAAAGAAACCAGTGCTTCATAAGCATAAGAAGAAAAAAATGTATGGAGAATTAGAAAAAGGAATAAGGCCAAACTTTTTAGAAAAGACAGAGGATTGGGGACACAAACTTAAGCCATTTGGAACATGCTTGATTTTTCAGAAAGGTGTGCTGAAAGTAAAATGAAATATAATCACTGAAAAGCACCTGCTACTTTTGAAAGCTACAGACAATCAAAGAGATAATGAAACTGTCTTCTTAATACCCTCCAGCTTATGAGTATCAACACTAATGGTCCTGGTTATATCTCAGAACAGTTCTAGTCCCACTTCCCTAGTAAAGATAAACGCCAACCTGGGTAAGTTTATGTGGGTGTTTTCCAAGATGGATTTTTTTTTTTTAGCTTTGTCAGATCCACCAGGCAATATCTACAGCCATAGAAAGAATAGGAGGAATGGAGAACATACAGTGGTGTGAGAGGGATCCCTGCATTCACAGAACTAATGACGGAAAAATCTTCTGCTCCAGTGGCTATTAATAGCCTTTGTTAAAATTGAGTGAATCTTAAGCTGGAAAGTATGAAATGTTACTCTCAGATAATCAGTTGACCCCTAGTAAGCTATCTGTGTGCTAACTCTCAGCCTATGGTAAAAGAAAGGAATATCAGGTTGGTTTAATTCATTTCATTTACTAAGATTTATGACAAAACTGCTGATGCAAGTTAATTTGTCTCCCTTGCAGTAGCATGTCAATTCCTGCAAGCTCTCCGTTGGATTTATAACAGATATATACCAACAAAACAGGTATCATCAGCAACTCCTTTCCTAATGCTCAAAGCAGCAGTGGGAAAAAGAACTAACTGCGCTCAGGACTAAGCTCAAAGAAAGACTTGTGTTGCTGCTCATCAGCTAGCAGGTCAGGGTTTTAATCAAACTGCAGCCAGGATGTTTCACCAATCACTCCTCCCAGTTCTGAGGTTTTGTGTGAGAGTAAGGGGATTAAGGGAAAAGATAAAAAAGAAACACAAATGAAGATGACTAGTTATACTATTGAATTGTTACCTGAAAATCTCTGTTGACTCTCTTAATTTCTTGCAGATCAGTAGAATTTTCTTTGGGGTTTAAGAAACATGGGCAAAAATTCCTTCAACAAAAGAAATACTGAAATTAAAAAGCCAACCTAGAGTAGTCTATGCGGTGCCTCTGTGTAATGTGTCTGGCACGAGAAGCTCAGAACTGCTACCCAGTACTCACAGGCAGGAGAGCCTCCTTGCTGACTTAGACACAGACACTTCAGGAAAAAAAAAGTCCTCACTTGACTTTATTTTCACTAAGCATCTGCCACAGCCAGTAAGAGCTGCGGGATTCACAAGTCCTGAATGTCAGACACAAACGCGCTCGATGTGCCACACATTAGCAGCATATCATGTTTTCAAATAAAAATGCCCTACATATAGTCATACCCGAGAGTTTCAGAAATCTAGGAGTTTAGAAAAGAAATTGTTCATGTGATCTGACTCCTCGGACTACTGTGTTTCTTTCTCTTATTCTCATATCAAGTAGTAACTTGTGCTTCACTGAAATATATTNTATAACAGATATATACCAACAAAACAGGTATCATCAGCAACTCCTTTCCTAATGCTCAAAGCAGCAGTGGGAAAAAGAACTAACTGCGCTCAGGACTAAGCTCAAAGAAAGACTTGTGTTGCTGCTCATCAGCTAGCAGGTCAGGGTTTTAATCAAACTGCAGCCAGGATGTTTCACCAATCACTCCTCCCAGTTCTGAGGTTTTGTGTGAGAGTAAGGGGATTAAGGGAAAAGATAAAAAAGAAACACAAATGAAGATGACTAGTTATACTATTGAATTGTTACCTGAAAATCTCTGTTGACTCTCTTAATTTCTTGCAGATCAGTAGAATTTTCTTTGGGGTTTAAGAAACATGGGCAAAAATTCCTTCAACAAAAGAAATACTGAAATTAAAAAGCCAACCTAGAGTAGTCTATGCGGTGCCTCTGTGTAATGTGTCTGGCACGAGAAGCTCAGAACTGCTACCCAGTACTCACAGGCAGGAGAGCCTCCTTGCTGACTTAGACACAGACACTTCAGGAAAAAAAAAGTCCTCACTTGACTTTATTTTCACTAAGCATCTGCCACAGCCAGTAAGAGCTGCGGGATTCACAAGTCCTGAATGTCAGACACAAACGCGCTCGATGTGCCACACATTAGCAGCATATCATGTTTTCAAATAAAAATGCCCTACATATAGTCATACCCGAGAGTTTCAGAAATCTAGGAGTTTAGAAAAGAAATTGTTCATGTGATCTGACTCCTCGGACTACTGTGTTTCTTTCTCTTATTCTCATATCAAGTAGTAACTTGTGCTTCACTGAAATATATTCTCTAAGAAGGAATAAATATGAAAACATCAAGCAAGACAGTCAATTCATTAATGTCCCATCTAGTGTGCTCCAGTAGTTAATCATTTCTATTGTTAAAAATCCATGCCTTACTTCATTTGAATTCATTAGGCATCAGCTTCCAACCAATGGTCTTTGTTAGAACATTCTCAGCTAGATTAGAGGGCATTACGCCCACTTTACAAAGATATAAAATACATCCATACTGACTCTTCCGAAGGCATGGCTACTTTATAAAACAAGTTCCACCGTCTTCTAAGAGTTATGATTTTGGTTTCCTTCATTTGGTGGAAAATGCAGCTCCTGGTCTTGCATTCTGCAGCCCATTCCACACAGTAGGTAATGCACCACTGAATACATGGAGAGACATCAGGGTTATCAGCCTGAGCTGCTGAGCAGCAAACAGCTAGGCATAAAAGGCACTAAGGCCAGTAGTTAGGCAACTGTGTGACGATTTATACCATGATGCGCTGCCTTAAAGCTAAGGAATGCAATGACCAACCACAATCTACAGGTGCATGCCTTTTAGCTGAAGTACTGGAAGAAGCAATAGAAACTCAGTGTGAACTAGCGTACTCATTTAAAGGCAGCAATAAAGATAGATCAGAATGGTCAATGTGGCTATCCCTACTGCAGCAACAGGTTAGATTGTTCAGAACAAACAAACAAACAGAAACAAAACCCAAAGGATTTTAAAGGTGAAGGTTTGTTGTTTTCACTCACTCTTCTGTCAGACTGCACCCCGAAGAGCTTGCTGCCACCTGACGCAGTCCAGAAATCTCAAGTATCTCCACCATGTTGATAAAGACTCTTGGGAGCTGCAGGGATTATAATCAGCAGACATACCAAGTCAGAGAACATGATACCACTACAAAGGGAGAAACAAGTGCCATCCTTAGGTCAGTGAGTCAGTGCAGACTGCACTGACTGCAACCATGTGCAAGGGTAGTGTATGAAGAGACGGAGACATATGGTGGATGCCAGCCAAAAAATTTCTGGCAGCTAGTACAAACTAGCAGAAACACTGCTTCAGCCCCTGGGGCATTTCCATTTTCTCTAGGGTAGAGGAAACTTTGCACAGTTAGTTCAGCCACCAGCACTGGCAGTAAGGCTGCAATATGTTTGATCTGCAGCAAAAACACCATGAAACTCAGTTGTCCTGAAACAGCAGTACATTTTCTTAGGGCATTATCTAACACAGTTGTTCAACTGCTGCTCAGTGCTGCATTATGATCTCAGCTCTTTGGAAGATAATCTTGCATGAAACATAATCACTGAAAGTCTACCAGAGGTGAGAAAAACACAAGTGTGCTTGCCAGGAACATAGTTTGCTAGAGTATCTTTAAAGCTTACCTCCTTATAGAAAATATCCAGAGCATCCTGGAGGTGCTTTACATAGTTTTGAACTGAATATGCTTCCTATGGAATCAAAATAAAATAATAAAAAAAAATCAGTCTTCTTTCAATAACCCAGAATTCTGACTGTTTTCATCTGAGCAATGGAGTCCCTAGTAGCAAGGCAGTGCATGAGGACATACACCAACAAAACACACCTTCCTGTTTCTGGTGGCAAATACATTTTTGGAACAAGAGGTTTACAGCCACACTCATACAGGTGCCATGGGAACATGAGCACTAACACATTCACTTAATCCCTACAGAAAATCTAGAGCTATGTAAGAGTTTTTGGTAGAATCTTTCCTTGGTGGATAAACAAAACCCTTGGGCAAAACAACTCTGTGTGTAGTTACAGAGGTTCAGCCATGAGGTTCAGCCATCTTTAAAGGAAATACACCAAAACTGAGAGAACAGTGCTCCGTTATTTCAATGAGCTGGAGCTCAGGACCTCACAGTGTGTCACTTGTGTCCCCTGTAACAACAAACATAAGACATCACACTTCTTGAGTGCATTGTCCAGTCAAGCTGGAAGAGCTCTTCAGTTTATACTTTGCTTTGTTAAGTATAGGGCAGATAGCTGGTTCTTAAATTGTGCATTACTCCAGACCTGCAGTGCCTCAAAATTAAAAGCTGTGTGCTTCTTTCTTATACAACACAGATGAAACGAATTGTAGTCCTAAGTGCTTTTTAAACAAAGAGGAGCTTTGGCTCATGGAGAGAGAGAAAGGTTAAATTTCCAGGGCTGGGCTCCTGCCAAGTGCCCAAATAAGCATGCCTGCTTCAGAGATACAAACCTTATCCAAGCAGTACTGACACAGGTCATTGCCTCCAATGAAGATAGTGATCAGCTTCCAGTCCTCCTTGAAGTTAATCTTCTGGTGACACAGAAATAAACAGATTTCTGTGTTTACCACTTAGATTTGCAGGTAACGTTTACCAAAGGGGGGTGTAGAGGGGGGTACAAACTGCAAAGCACAGCAGTCCAAAAGAGGCGCAGGGACTTAAGACAGCAAAGTCATAGCGTGGCTTAGATTGGAGGGGTGTTAAAGCCTACCTATTTCCAAGCCCCTGCTGTGGGCAGGGCTGCCCCCCACCAGCCCAGGGTCCCACCCAATCTGACCTTGACACCTCCAGGGATGGGATACCCACAGCTTCTCTGGGCAGCTGCGTCACTGCCTCATCACCCTCTGGGTAAAAAAATTCTTCCTTAACATCTAACCTAAATCTCCCCTTTTTTAGTTTAAAGCCATTCCCTCTTTTCCTATCAAAGAAAAGCATCCGTCTGGGGGAATACGAGAACCGTTCGCTAGGCTGGCTGCAGCTCACCTTGGCTTTTGTAAGGAAATCCCCTTCAGCAGACAAGAACCATCAGGGCAGCCGAGCACGGAGCCCTGCCAGCAGGTGTGCTGAAACAGATACTGGCTTTGGGGTGCTGTGGGGACAGAGCTGGGGTTGCTGGAGTGGCTGGTGAGAGCCAGGGAAGCGTGCTGCTGGGGACCCAGCCAGCTGGGCAGGCATTGCCCCACGGGCAGGCGGGGAGAGAGGCACCCCAGGGACCAGAAGAACGGATTAAAATAGCAGAGTCCGGGAGGCCCGTGACTTCACTGAGCTCATATAAGGGCAGCTGCAGCACGCACGTCACCGCGCTGACAATGGGCGCTGCTGAGAGCTGGAGCTCAGCAAAACATTTTGTAGCGTTCAGAACAAAGAAAGGAATCGAAGGCAGCTATTTTTAGAGCGATGCATTTACATAACAAACAGCTGCGAAAGGATCCCACAAATAGAGGAAGGGCCTGGGAATCACCCACGGATCTGAATTCCCTTCTTAAAGCAACGCTTTGCTCGGAAAGCGTTGCACAAAGCGTGGCGGGGATTTTCCCCTCTTTTTTTAAAGAGGCATAAATAGCAGTGAATAAAACTGAATCTAGAGCCATGTAGTACTTCACTGAAGAGCCACGGCAGCTCCCTTCACTGCCAAACTTTTGGTAGCGCAGTGTAACTGACAGCGCAGTGAGCACGCAGCATGCATCAGGAGTGCTGGCACAAAGGGATACGTGCTTTGACAAATCCTGCTTATTCAGTACCTTTCTTTCCCATTCAGTCTGAGCCAAAGAGCACCAGGCTCTCCTATTTCCTTACCAGACACTCTACGAAGCAACAAATCACACTGACATTCACCAGCACAACAAATTCAGACCATGCTTGGAGCAGGACAGCCTCACGTTTCTCCCACGTTTCCCCCCACACCCCAAACTTCAGCACTATCCACTGTGTTAAAAGCCTTTGCAGCCCCCAGTGGAGCAGGAACAGCGAGTTGGTCCACAGTACTAGATTCCTGACCAGTTCCCTAAGAGCTTGAGGTGTGGCAAGGATTTACTCCACCATGAGGATTTTGGCCACCAAAGAACGTGACTGATGTTGGTCATTAGGCCCCTGCTCCAGGCCTTTATGAGTTCCACTTTGAACGCTGCTGCTTACTCCAGATCTCCTCCTCCTCCCCACTGCCACTCTCACAACTCCCAGATGCATTGGCTTCTGCCCTTTGTGTTTGCACTCTACCTGGGTGGATTTGCATAGGTAACTTTTAATCTCCTGATGATAGTGACTGACCCTTAGTTGCTTATCTTGGAAAACATGACAGAGATGAGGACACTGACTTTTCTCCTATCAGTAAAGAACTCTATTCAGTTACCCAATAACCTGGCACCATGAGAGCACTGAGGTGCAATCTGAGGTCCCTGCACTCTTTCTTAGGAGCAATCCACTCACCGAGCTGCTCCTCATTAGCTCCACCAGTTCACGTGCTTGGGCTGGCATATTGCTGACGGAAGAGGACAGAAGGATTTTAGGTGCATGCTCTGAAAGCTCGTCATTATTTTCTTTTGCACTCCTCATTTCAGGGGGCACCAAGAGTGGCAGAAACCCGTACAGAGAAAGTGATGCCCCAGAAGGAAGAGTAGTGACCAGAGCAACAGCAGTTGCACAAATGACCTGATCTAAAAGGGTTTCAGCTAGGACAGCTGCCAAGTGGCAGTCAACTGGGATGGATTCTTCCCATCTCAGAGTAGGTTTAAGCGCATTTTATGTAGAGAAAAACACTAATGCCCAGATGTACAGAGATTTTTAGCTGCATAAATCCTTTTGAAATCTAGTCGTGTTTACATAGAACCTGGGCACCTAACCAGGTTTCCTGCTCTGGCCTTCGATTCCTACAGCTCATCTGGAGGATTTTGCTCATACTGTGGAACCTCTGGGCTGCAGCTCAGCTCTGTGAAGGATGCAACATTCGTAGAGCAAAGCACAAACCATGCTGAGACATCAGCTGGAGGCTTGAGCTCCTGACATACTGGGATGAGTTTGCGCTTGAACTAATCAGTCCTGCATTTTGCCAGCAGCCACACAAACAGGGCCACGTTTATTTGCACTCCCAGAATCACAGTGAGCTCAGAGCAGTAGCTAAACAGGCATTGCTAGCTATCTTGGAACACTCTTAAAGAAAATTTGATGACTGTTAAAAGGGTCACAGAGTCCTGGAAACAAATTCCATGAGCATCCATACAGCAGGCACAGTTTATGCAGTACAAACTTATACATTTTTGTTCTTAACAGACGAGTGGTGTTTTCCTTCAAGAGGAGAATGGGTTTTTTTGTTTGTTTGTTTGTTTTCCCAGATGCTCACTCAGTTCATTTTCTTTACACTGCAAATGAGGAAATCTTTTAGTGCAATTAGGTAACAGTGACTTTCTATTTGTTAGTTTAAGACACATTTCCCAGAAATCAAGGAATAACTGAGAGGGTCATCAACTTTTTCTCATTACAAACAGCCTAAAAGTGAATGAGGAAGCTGCAAACTGACAGCTGGTCAGAAAACAGTACAGACAGAAACCTCCTTTCTTCATTTGTCTTCTCTGCACAGAATATTTGAGTTAATGCCTTAGTTATGTTTCTGCTTTAAAAAAATGATTTAAGAAAAAGAATAAAAATTTAAGAGAAAGAATAAAATTAAATCACAAAATACTGTCTTTAAAAGAATAAATAATCAGATATCAGACTATAGAAACACATACAATACAAATAGATCATCAGTATTAACTCAGCCTTAACACACGGCTCAAAGACAATCCAACGTCTTGGAGAACTGATGCACTGGCAGATTGTCTTTTAAAGACAGTATTTTGTAGGCTTCAAATACATCATTTCCCCTTTGCCATTTGTTGGCTTCAGTCACACTTACTGCGAAGTCGCACCTCCCTTGGCAATATTGAATCCAGCCCCTTCCATACTATTGCCGGTGGAGAAGCCAAAGAGGTTTGGACTGAATTTTTTCAAGATATCTTAAAAAGAGAAGACACAATGTTTAACCATCCAGGGTACAACTGACAGTAGATGCAAGTGCTTTGGAGACTTCAGTACTGCAAGTATTTCTTGGGCCAGGGACTGGTGGCCCGGATGACACCCAGCTCCCATGGAACACGCAGTTATTGACAGTGAGTGCCAGAGTAATTGTGGTTACTTCTCTTCGTGTACCAGGAGCAGATGCTCCAGAGATAACCGTCTACCTCCCGGTCCCCCATCTACCCATTAAGATCATATTTATTGCAGGGAAATGAATTCTATCCATGTTTACAGGCTTCAGTGAAACCCTCAGCAGCAAAGCGCGGCGCCTGCAAACTGTTATTGTTACTGTATCTGTAGTGCTGTCTGAAACCTCTTTATAAAGTCTCGCTTACAGTGCTGCCTGCATAATGAAAAGTATTTTCTATTTTTCCTTAAGCACAATGTTCGTGGTACAAGACAAAGCATATCAGTTTTTATTACCAACAGTGTCAGATATTGTCAGACTGTTCCACAGCATGGATCACATACAAATAGATGAACCACTGTGAACCGATTCCCCTCTAATTTATGGTCACACTGACCACTTAGTGGTTTCTATGGCAACTACAGGGACCAGTTACACAGAATGAGAAGACAAGAGACGTATAGTATTTTTAGATTTTTGAGTGTGATGTAGCAGCTTGAATGCACTGAGAGAAATCAACAGGAAATCATAACCTTGCCAATGATCTTTTCTAAATGGACTGCTAATTGTTTGATAATCCTTCATTTGCCTACAGTCATTGTGCCCTACAGTTGGTGACTGGAAAACACAATGGAATGAAGAAGGAGCAGATCTGCCATGGAGCCCTGCCACCTATGGTACGTTTACTCTTCAACATTTCTGCCAAAAGGATGCATTGGTCATATGCAGACCCTGTAATGTGGAGTGGCTGAATTAGCTTTCCAGCTAGGAAAGTCAGTCTGGGTTTCTGCTGTGACTCAAGTGAACTGCTCCCATTCACAACAGATGGGGATGCCCACTGTTGACAAGGAAAGTGTGATGGTTTCCAGATGTTTTTGAACACCCACTTGGAATGCTTTCAGACTAATAAGATGCTTTCCCTGTTATTCATGCTGGTTTTTCAGGATACTCACTGGGTAAAGTGGTTTGGGTCTCCAGGGTGCCATCACCTCCAATACTATAAAGGGAAAGCACAGAATTACTGAGTAGCAATAGTTAGCAACTCTCTTGTTGTTAACATACATTGCTGCGGCAGCCCAGGAAGGTATGCTCCCCTCAAACTGGACTAAGAATATAAAGCCACAACACATGTAAGAATTCAGGAAAAGTACTGAAAGGAGATTTCAGATTAAATCAAGCAGGGTTTCAGCTAAGGTAGAAACTACGTCTATAAACTAAGAATGGAGTATACAGGAAGAATTAATTTTTTATATGGACATGCTGAGATGCCCAGCATAGGAAGGCATGTGACCTTGATGAAAATACATCTGTGTGCGTGGAAGAGAGACTGCATTAAATGTTCATTATCCACCTATCTGGGATTTTGCAATGTTGATAATAAAAAAGCTTCTGCCTCTCCTGTTGCCATAAATTGGTTGATCGTGGAACTCTCTAAGACTCAAGTTGAAGTACTAGAAAGCAGGCATTCCTTATTCTCAGTACTAGAAATAAAAATGGATCCTTCCACCTAATTGTTCATACCTGGTACAAAAGATCTTCAGCTTGCATACATTACTTGAGTTACACAAGCAAAGGTTTTCCTAAGCAGTATATGTGTATTTAATACTTCCCCCAGAATCATTAACATAGGATTCTGCCTCCTTGCACATGCTCAGTCTTTCTGTGGTGGTTGTCCTGAGACCCTCAGGATGAAGTCCATACTCTTCCTCACTGTGTTTGCTGGTTCTTCACACATGCTCAGTTAGCTCCTTGCCTTGATCGCACAATATTTGCGTTCACAAAATTAGCTGATTCAAGCAGAACTTCCTTATCTACTCAGTACAAGGAGTTCAGTATGTCCTCGTTATCTACTTGGTGCAGGGGCACAGATTCTTCCTGTTTTCTATACAAACTACAGGGCTTTCCATCAATGAGCATTAGCAAGCTTAACAATATTGCTACAACTTGTATCACTACCATTCAAATAATGTCTGTGTGCATAGAGAGTGCTCTCATGTACCACCTC
The DNA here is from genome assembly GCA_013399175.1 of Odontophorus gujanensis. Taxonomy (NCBI): domain Eukaryota; kingdom Metazoa; phylum Chordata; class Aves; order Galliformes; family Odontophoridae; genus Odontophorus; species Odontophorus gujanensis. The sequence continues at coordinate 105,428 of VXAB01008258.1, read as the reverse complement.
TGCCAGGCCTTGACATGGGGGAAGCCCAAAGTAGAGAAAAGACAGATGAAGAAAGGAGTGTATACATGCACGTGTTTATCACATATACCATTCATACTTCTACCCATAGGAAGCAGGCAGTTTCTTTCCACTCTAACGCAGACATTGAAACTCACATCCTCTCTAGCGTATATTGTCATTGCTTGCTTTGTAATCACAAATCAATTTGGGACATCTCCACTGACTGTGCATGTGGTGCTCTCACCAAGTTTGTGCCAATCAGCACTTGCATAGAATTTCTAGCGTTAAATGCTGCTTTCAGTTATCACAACAGCAGCAGTAGACTGGGCACAGGACCCCACTGGTAGTAGTCACTTCTTGTTTGAAAAAGAAAAAACAACAACAAAAAAGAAACACCACAAAAAGAAAAAAATCATTCCTTTTCTTTTCCAATTCTGACTTTCTTTTCCGGTGATACTCAATCTCAGCATCCTGTCAATATACTTACTCTCTGCAAGGAGAAGTTTGTTTAATAGGAGTAGGATTTTGCTACTACACTTGTAGCAGAATGCCCCTTTGTCTGAGATATTTCATTCCCATCCTCTTCAGGATGCAACTATGCAACCAGGTGAGCCACACTTGTTGCAGATGAAAATACCAGATTGAAAATTGAGCGTATTTACCTCCAGGAACATCCCCTCCAGTCCACTTGTGGGTCAGTTGTGCAGGCTCCTGCTGCAGTCTGAAAAGGGTGAAAAGAATAATTTGTAAAATACTAGAATGGACTGCTGCAAGTTTAGGGAGAACAGAGAATGTTCTCCAGCTGAAGAACTTTAGTAGCATTATTCTGCATCCAGACAAGTTTTTCCAGTATCTCCTTTACAGTATAAGCACTCCCTGTCCTTATTCAACAGCACACGCTGTCCTCTGGGTAGTTCCGCATCTCCCATGCTTCAAATCATGGCCTTATCCTCACGTATAAAGGCAACTCATTTAGACATCAGACCTTGGAGCAGAGAAATACAGTCCAGCCAGGAGGCATCAGACTGTGAGATCTTTGGACCTACATTCGGCATTGGAACTACAACTCCAGTAATAGTATCAACAAATCAAGGGGAACCAGATTGCCATCTACAGAACTGTATTTGTCTGGGTTTTTCTGATGGGAAGTGTTTCATTCTGGCATGTCTTGAACAAAGTTGATGTTGAGAGGCTTAATAATCCAGGGAAAAAAACACAGTCAACAAATTCCCAGTCAGTTTTAGCAGTAAATAAGTCAGTAGAGGGGCTGTTTTTTAAACTGCCAAGAAAACAAATCTTTGGTGCAGAATCCAGTTTTCTCTGTTGCACCCAGCCTGGAAGCCTAACATTAACAGACTTAATGAGATGTAGGTAGGATTTTTATTTTTTATTTTTGCCAATACAGATAAATGTGTTGGCATATCTATTGCTTTCACCACACACTATGGCTAAGAGGTTGGACAGATAGATTCTATTCAGTGACATGACTGAATTGCTCAATGTTTCATTAATCTCCAACTGCATCTGGACTGAGAACAGTCTTCCAGCAGCGTGAACTTTATTACGATTCGGTATAGAGGAAAGTCATCAGAGCAAAGAACATGGTGATGGAATGTTCACAGGACTGAGACAGAACACTCTTATTATTTCATTTTTTAAAAACTTCTAGCAAGGTCAGCAGCTTGACTCACTTTCATGACAGCAATAATGAAAGTAGGTTATTCTGCAGCTTTTTAGTTCACTATACTATTCAAAAAGCCCTGTGTCCTGGTTTTGGCTGAGAAAGAGTTCTTTTTCTTCATAGTAGATGCTATGGTTCTGTATTCTAGGATAAAAATAGTTGTAGTAAAAACACTGATGTTTTCACTGTTGCAGAGCAGTGCTTGCAGTCAGGGCTTTTTCTGCTCCTTGTGCTGCACTGCTATTGAGGAGCTGGGAGTGCACAAGGAGCTGGGAGTGGTACAGCCAGGGCAGCTGATCCAAACTGGTCAAAGGGATATTTCATGCCACATGGCAGCATGCCATAAAACTTGGAGGGATTTGGCTGGGGTGGCACGGCTGCTGCTTGGGGATTGGCTGAGCATCAGTTGACTACTGCTGAGTAATTGTGTTGTACACCAATCACTTGGTTGGTTTTGTCTGTTTTACGTCTACTTTTTTTCTTCCCCCTTCATTTCTTATTAAACTGTCCTTATCTCAACAGACAAATTGGCATATACCATTTTCAATTCTCTCCCCCCTCTCCCTAGGGGAAAATGTGTGAGTGGCTTTTGCGGTATTTAGCTGCCCCCTGCGTTAAGCCGCAACATCACTTTATCAACACAGGCATCAATACTGACTGCATTCAGGGCCCTTGGAGGAAATACCAGGAGGAAAATCAATGCACTGGGGAACCAAGACAGATCTTTGCTATAGCCCCTCTGCACCAGTGATGAAGTACGAAGTATGCATCACTGCTGGTGATACTAAAATTTTATGTGCATGTGTGTTCATATGTGTGAGAAATATTCTCTCTCTATGCCCCTCAACCAGCACTGCATAATAAAAGTCCCAGTCACACCTTGCTATGGCAATGAAGAAGAACTGCATGAATGATGGCAGTATGAAAAACTGCCTTGCTATGCAAGCAATTTTAAGTGTAGGCAATGGATAGGAGGGAGGTTTGCAGGGTCATTACTGAGGTCTTCTAAGAAAAGCTTGGAGCTCAGTAGGAGGGAAGCCAGGATTACTTCAGGTCAAGCAAAATCAGTTTTCAGAGGTGAAGACATGTATGCACACCTGCCTGTCAATAAGCCTGGTCATTTGAGAGCTGTAGTCCATTCAACTCCCTCTGAACTCTGCAGGAACTGAAGCTGCTAGAATGAGGACAGGTGTAGCTCAGAAGTTAAAATTCATGATGACACCAAAACCTCCCTTCATTTCATGCCAGAACAATGCTGTAGTGCTGTGCAATTCTGGGACAATTTCTCAGAGAACTTCAGTGCAGATCACCAGTATTCCCTGTTATTCTTTTTTTGGGCCTTTCTTTTCTGAGACTATTCAGTTTACATTTCTTGGTACATGAAATACACCACAGTTAGAAGTGGAAGTTAAAATTAACCCAAGAAGCAACATCTGAAAGCAAACTTCTGATACACTGAAGTGTCAGAATTATCTCAAGTGAGAAACACTTTGGTCTGTAATCAGTTATTTCCCTAGGAAATTTCATCAAGACCTCTCATTGCATGGAAAATGGCAATTGATAGCTCTTATGTCAGAAAGTACTGTTACTATCAGGCAGACATTTCCCTTTTCTAAAACACTTGAATAAACTGTGTGCAATAGCGAATGTGATCCAATTTCTGTTCTGGCCTGAATTATTCATTACTAGATTACTCAATTGTCACTGCCAGTGTCATTCATATCCCTTTAGGCTATCTCTTTGCAAAGGGACACAAGTAGATGAGCTTTTCTTTGCCAAACAAAACAGTTTGCTTTCTATCTGATGATGACTGACATAACCACACAGAGGTAAGAAATCACTCTACTTGTTCTAAACCTGGAAATACAGCAGTACTTACAGTCAAGGAATCTCCCAGTGCTCCAATGACTCTGATGTCAGCAGGCTGTAACTCATGTACTAAAAAGGAGTAGAAGTAATAAAAAAAAAACAGTAATAAATAACTTACACAAAACAGTATTTATCAGAATAAAGGTCCAAGTCTTTGGTTCCAACCTGATGTTATTTTTTACAGACTTTTAAGGAAAATGAGCTTCAAGTTCTACATGCCTGCCAGCCAAAATGTGTAATTTCTTGCCATTTGTTTGCAACAGTGTGCTCAACCAACAAGGAAATAAATGAACCTTAAGACAGCTATTCAAGTGTCACCTTAGGAAAAAAAGGAAAATGGATTAGATATGTTCAGGGTTTATTTTTAAGATTTGGGTCATAGATCAATAGTTCCCATTAGCGATCTGCCCATGGTGACTTCCAGTTATGCACAACACTGCTACTATGCTACTTACAAGGCAAGGTAGGTCAAACTTGCTGAGCAAATAACTTACCTAGACAACTTTAATGTGTCACATTGCTATATATGATATACATGCATGATAAATGTGATTGCATTTATCTGCCTGCTGCATTGTAGAACTTGCTGTCTGTGGCGGAATGGATTTCCCCATTTTCCAGTTTGATGTATCAATTTTAATTATTTTCACTCTATCTAGAATTTGCAGTTTTGAGACTGTTTTAAAAACACAAGATTATATCTTTTCTGTTCAGGATTTTAGCTGATGACTTCATTCTCACCTGATGTTGGGACATTAATGGATGGAGTCTTTTCAGAACACAACAAGTCACTGCCCCAATTCTGAAATGACAGTTTATACAATTATGTCACCTTTTGGTTAGAAGACAACATGGAATACATATGTGGTTTCATTGTATGGTGAAGGACAAGCCCAAATTGGAAAATAGATTCTAGTTTGGTTCCTATGTAGCTTAACAGTCATAGAATCATTAAAGTTAGAAAAGACCTTTAAGATCAGAGTCCTTCCTCTTCTTTGTAGAATGCCGTCCAAACATAAATTACTTCTGGTGAAAATATATCATCGTGCAAAAGTCAAGACATATAATCTAGAAAAATTATTTGTGACAAGGTTCCATGAACGGATACTTCCCTTTCTACTGTCTAGAGATTTTCTCTGTGATCTAGGAGGTGGCATCTTCAGGCTTGAAAACCTGTAATTGTTGTGATGGTATCTGCTTACACTGATCTCAGACATGACCCTACTTGGAGCAGGAGGTTGTATGATGGATGCCCTGAGGTTCCCTTCCAACCTGAATTATTACTGTAATTGTGCAATCCTATCCTTCAGAGAATAAACAAACGTGGGCAAGTGGCTTTAAAAAAGTATGGTTAGCAGTGTAATAGACTCTACTATCAACCATCTAGTTAAAGGTTGACTCCAGAAGCTAGAAAGGACAGATGGGCTTATTTTGGGGTCAAACAGAAAGTTGCTTGTGTACTCTCTGGTATTTCTTTCCTACACCTTATCACTTCAGGAGTTATTGGAGTTGAGATTTGGTAAGTACAACAATTGCCATTAAAAGTATAACTAGCTCTACAGATTAAAAATCCCATTTTAATATTACAAACTATGGCTTGCTAAAATAATATTAGCTGTTTCTCTTTGTAACCCTCAAGGCACAAGGAGGTTTTTGTAATTTAGATAGGCATGAGGACCCCCCAGTATGTCCAGCTATACTGTCAATTTTGACTGCTGTCTCCAGTCATATCTGTGTTATCCAAGATGAGCAATCCTTCCATGCCTACACCCAGTTGTCAAGAGCAAGTTTCAGCCCCGTTTCTTCAAGTCCAACATAAAGTTTGCTTTATCTGTAGTCTACTATGGTAATTACTCGTTCATCATGAAAAAAAGAAATCCCTTTGAGAGCAGATTCCCAGCACATCCTTTGCAGCTGGTGGCATATGCAGTAAGTAAATATGACTGCCCTCTACAGGTTAAATCTACCTGAGGGCATGGAAGTACAGTGGCTCAAGAGCATATAAACTTTCTTTCGATCATTTGGAGACTCAGCATCCTAAATTCTCTTCCCCCTGCTTTAAGGTACTTGCAGTACAAGTTAAAGATGCACTCCAGACAACTCACTGTAGAAAATAGCATTGATACAATTGCACCTGACACAATTCATTTTGTCTGGCTTTTAGGACAAGGAACGTTTAACATTTGTTTACACGAGAAACAATGCAATGCACAATAGACATTTCTGTATGAAAACTGGTGATAGGTTATCACATTTATAAATTCAGGAGGATGTGTGAACAGTCAAACAGGGGCTATTTTGCACAGCTTGTCTAAAACGCAGCAAAAGAAGCAATAATCACCTCTGTTGGCTCATTGGTGGGAAGCACAGGAGGATTTGTGTAGTCACTATTTTTATTTGTTCCCAGGAAGGAGTTTTTCTGTGACAAGGAAGAATTTTAAACGTTAGATAAATTAGGCAACAAACACATGGCACGCAACATAGCAAGTGATGCTGGGACAGAATATCTCCAAAGCTTTAAATGTTTAAGCAGCAAAATGGGGATCTGGATTTAAAAACTGTGTTCCATGCCATAAAATTCACAAGCAATGCATCATCTGTACCATGAGAGACTAAAAAGAAATATATGTCAGATCCTGGTTAGCAGTTTAACATTCCCCTCTCCTAAGCCTTCCACAAATTACTTAGATGTTATTAGCTGTTTAGTCCCTTTAGAAGACATTGGTGTAAAGTCTGGAGAAATATAGGCATATCTTCCTGTGTCAGTAGAGAGTAATAAAGGATTGACTACCGTATGAATCACTCCTCCCCTCCAAGAAAGACTGTACAAATCGCATTGTCATTTTTTGTCACCTACTAATGCAATGTGCATTAAGGAAAACAGGCACATTGTATAGGATAAAAATCTTTGTAGGGATATGTAGTTATCTCAAGAGCAATTCCAGAGCAATTTCTTCCACAAGGAGGTCTAACAAAGCTCTAAAATCAGAAAGCATATTTAATCAATTGAAATATCCTCTCATCTTTTATTTGCAGGGTTTTATCCTACTCTAAATGGCCTTGATGCAGATAGTTTTCTTTAGCTTTTTGGGCCCTCACTCTCTGTCACACCTACTGTTTTCATGGACACACATCCAAATAAAGAGCCTAAAACCACACTCAGAAACAGTAAGAGCAATAAACTGAATTTGTGAGTGTCCAATTTCAATTCATTTACTATTCCCTTCAGTCATACAGAAGGTAAAATCATAGAATCATAGAAAGACCTGAGTTGGAAGGGACCTGAAATGTCCTCCTGTTCCAACCCACTACCATGAGCAGGTCTGCCGCCCACCAAGTCAGCCTGCTCAGGGGCCCATCCAACCTGGCTTTGAACACCACCAGGGATGGGGCACCCACAGTTTCTCTGAGCATCCTGTGCCAGGGCCTCATACTTACCTGCTGAGTAAAGTGCTTCCTAATATCTAATCTAAATCTTGTCTCTTTCAGTTAAAAGCAAACGAACAAACAACCACACTGCTCTTCATCCCATCACTACATTTCCTGATAAAGTCCCTCTCCATCCTCTCTGTAGGTCCCCTTAGGTAACGAAAGGCCACAGCGAGATCTGCCATCTCTTCTCCAGGCTGAAAAAGCCCAGATTGCTCAGCCTGCCTCCATAGGAGAGGTACTCCAGTCCTCTAATCATACTCATGACCTCCTCTGGACTCACTCCAATTTGCCCATGCCCTTCCTGTGTGGAGGCACCAGAACTAAACACTGTAATGCAGGTGGGCCTCATGAGAGCAGAACAGAGGGAGAGAGACTCCTGACCTGCTGGTCACACTGCATTTGATGCAGCCCCAGATACAACTGTCTGCCTGGAAACAGCTAATTCAGTACAATTGTCCCACTATTTCTTGTATTATACCTCACAGCTGAGTAGGGAAAGGTACTGATATCCGTATCTGTGACTGTTTTAAATCATAATAGGATTACTATTTCTGAAAATAATGGCCATATATTCCTTGCAAAGGATATAAAACTTTTCTATGACTATCCCTGAACAGCAGCAACTTCAAATAGGGGTGGATTAACAGAAAGAAGCATAAAAGTCCACATTATCTGGCACTGAATAAGTTGCTAGGTTAACTTCATCTGCCTGAAAAAATTACTGGGCAAAATGAAGTAGGATCAGTTTAACAAAGTCATGATTTTTGAAACGTGCTAATTAACAACACAACCGATCTTCCCTTTCTAACAGGATGGATGTAACACAGACAGAATATTTCTTTAAGTCTTGAATAACTGTCTCCAGACCATATAGTACAAATCAGTTCCCCAGTCTGTTCAGTTCTTTGGTTTCCTCATTGAGACTGCTGAAGAAAACATGTCATTTACTGCTGACTGCAGGGGTCATTTCCACATGCTGATACCTAACAACTGTACCATAAGTTCAGCAGCTTGTTTTATGAAAGTAGAAGTATCCAAAGAGCCTGAAGCATCCCTGTTAGGAGCCAGGCCAGCAAAACCAGCTTTCCACTAACTCAAGATATAACAGATATTGGGATTTTCAGACACTGTGGTGCCTGAAATCCATTGTTTCTAGTGGGAAAATTAATTCAGAGTACTCTATTTGCTGCTGAGCTGCCTACGTACTTCAAAAATATATATTTTCTTCTAAAACTGAAAACACACAAATCAACTCACTGATACCAAAGCAGGTATAGTGAGAAAATCTGCTCATTCACAGGTCAGCAGAGTAGGAAAGTTTTCAGCAAATTCGCCTCAGACATACAAAATCACTGCACTCTGTGGGGAGCACAGGCATATACAGCTGCCTGATACCCAGCTTCCACAACATGGGAATTATTTACCTGAGTCGGGCAGCTGAGGACAGCGTCAGTCACGAAGTCAAATGAGTCATCTTTCTGGCCTACAGGCTGCAACTAGGAGGGAAAACAAAATAAAATAATAATTAAAAAACACGCCATTGTAGCTGTCTCAGTTCATCTTACATTTGTATAACAATTCTCATAAAAAAAATTTAAACACCACTTTCAGATTAAAAATAAATAAATAAATAATGTTACGTTTACTGACCTTGAATTACCCAAGGCTAAAATGCTACTCATTTGAACATGGCAACTGCGTAACAAAACACCAACTCTAGGAAGAAGTTTAAAATGGGAAGTGGAAAGCTACGCAGGACCAGCTTAAACTCCAGGAGGATTTTGGCAGGCACGTGAAGTTCCTTGGAATTTTGCCAGAAATCAAGCTTGTAAACTCTGTTCTCATGCATAAAAGAGAAGACACTAAGAATCCCTTTGTTCTCATTGCTAAGCTGCCTGATGGCATCTTCAACAAAAGTCTGTTTATGCACAGAAGATTAAACAAAATTTAAAAAGAGGTACTACTTGACAATTGCAGTCATGTTAGCTGCTAAGACATTACCTGGGAGTACACAGCATCCAGAATCTGCTTCTGATTGCAGTGCTAATACTCCTCCTGCACTGCAACCCTAACTAAATGGGATTGCCTAAACAATCAATAACAACTCATTACTAGACTTTGTTTCCAAAACTAGTAAAGTTAATCTGAATTAAAACTACTTTAATTCTGAGAAATATAAGGATTTAAAACACTTCTAAGTTATCCATTTTGAATTGTCATACACTGCTAATTATTCTTTATTTTGTAGCTTTTCATTTAAGACCATAAAACCTCATCAGTACTAAATAACATCCCGACGTTCATGACAATGCATGAAATGGATTTCAAGCTGCTCGGGAGAAATCAGGAATGACTAATCATACACTGACAGCACCCCTCCCTTCCCCACAAGACTCTAAGATGTAAGAGCTTCTAGGTTGAGAGTAGCCAGAAACGTGAGGGAATCTGACCGGGAAAGAACAAACAAGTTCTCAGGACCCATTAGCAAGTAAGTTACAGAGTCTGGTCAAGCTAACGACTGTACTGTAGGAATAGCTCATCACCTTACCATAGAATTCCAGAGAGCCTTGGCAAGCTGAGAATGGCCTTTTTGGTTTGGATGGAAGCAGTCAGGTGCAAAGTAGGAGATATCAGGATGTCCATCCTACAAACAAAAGCACATTGGACATTTAAGAGCAGAAGATTTCACCGAGCTCCAACTGTGAATTGCGGAGGATGGATCAGAACCACTAATGGGAGATGCATTCTACTTGTCCTTGCCACCCCAAAGAGGAGTCTCATTAGTAGCTATGATAAACAGCATGCTTTGGCAGGCCCACAAGCTACCAGAAATGCTTATGCACATCCAATATCAAATTCACAAGGAAAAAGCAAACCAACAGTTCTGATTTGATCCCTAGACTCTCTCTAGGTTGTGTGATAAAGCTGGGTTCCCCTCCTCAGCACATCACCACGTCTGGCTACGCAGTCACCATTATACACTGCAGTGTCCTTACATGTGAATGAGGTTTTTTTTTACAGATGCTGTGCCAGAAGGAACAGAAAGAACCCATTTGCCTTCTCACAGTTGTGTTAGTCCTACAAGTTCGAGAGGAATGAAAAGCAGTAAGTGTCCAAGAGAAGGTAGCCAAACGGACTAAGTATACCAACAAAAACTCCTTTATGAACACAGCTGTACTTTAATACAGATACTAGAGCATCTGAAGAAAGTGAAGTTTGGACATTTAAGTAACTTGGCTTCTGTGTAAGTATTGAGAAAAGAGTTTATAAATAAAACTCTTGAAATAACATCTTTTTGGTCATCATGTTCCTTCCTCAAAACTTGGCCAGGTTTTGATTCAGCACGTTTGGGCAAGCAACTACCAAAATCCAAATCTATATTTGATCTTTTGCCAGATTTAGAGACAGAGTTCTAGTTTATTTGTGTGAAATAAGAAAGAACAACACCCTGAATTTTCATAAAACCTGAACAAATGCCTGTGACATTATAAAAAAAAATAGAGTATTTTTCTTCTGTATTTATTTCTGTGTTTCTCACTTTAGTGCCAAAGCCCCTGAGGATGGCTTCTCACAGGAGCCAGATTCATGAAAAATTAAAGCCTATTTTTTCTTCTCCTTCCCCTGTGAAGTTCTCAACCAGTTTTCCAAATGTAAGCACTGTAGCTGTAAATGAACTTTTCAAAATTGTTAGTAGTTATTGCTAGCATTTCCAGGATCACACTGGTTCCATAATACCAGTGCAATCCTTATTCAGTATTTTGCCCCATCTGTACGTTGTTCCAGGTGAGATGAGGAAGTGCAGTGATATCTGAAAATTAGCAAGTGGAGTTTCAGTTTCAGAGAAGGTTTGGGTCACTTCCCAGATTCATTGTCTGCCAGGAGATTATTCAAAGAACTGAAATATAGTTGCCTATGACAGGAAAATCTACTACTACCTCTAGGCTGTATGTAAACAACTTCTACTGCGTCAGACAGAAAGTGAAGTTCTGGGACACAAAGAGTAGGAAATGCTTAGTCTCCAGTGAATAACACAGCTAGGTTGCTTTAATAATTGTAACTTAATATCTTTGTCTTTTATTAATCATGTTATACTTTGAGAAATACATATATATTTACATAACTTGAGAACACACACAAACCAGCCTCTTAACTCAGCTTTTGATTCATTTCTGAAACAGCAACTTATATCGACAGCACAGTATGTAAAACAAAGAACTGATACTATATGAAGAAATCTAATCTACTGGGCCAAAAAGCAGAACATTCTAATTAGAAAAGTACATGACAAGCTGAAACAATTGTGTGTACTGTCTCTATTGGATGCCCACACTTAGTTCTTTGCACACAGAAGTCTCTTTATACCATACCTGACCAAGAGGAATCTTGGAATTTTGAAGGAAAGTCTGGATGACCACTGTGAAATTGTCATGAGTGTCATACCTGCCAGACTCCACTAGTCTTTGAATACCAAGCTGCAAGAAAGAGAGAACAGCCACCAATATTACATCAGCATCTGTGCATAACAATTTTTGTTGTGTATTGCTTTTTTCATTTTGCTAGTTTGTTTCTGAGAGTAAGGAGAAGGCTTTTACTTGTTAAGTAACCAGAGACACTGGTAAGAGGTAGGTCTTGCAAAAGCAGCTAAGAAGGTTGGAATACAATACTGCAATTGTTTGTGAGAGACAGGATTTTGGTGAATAAACTCCTACCTATCCATCTGCATAAGGAAATAGTATTTTTCTGAAGAATTGCTTCTAATTTTCACCATATAGTCTTCTGAATAACACCAAATTTCTTCATAACTCATATGGCTCTCCTAGGTAAAATATTGCTGTGATTTGCTATAAACAGACAGGTTGCTTGGTAGTGAAGAGTTGGTCAAAACTGGAAGCAAAATAACTGCACCATTCATGATAAACGTACCCGGTAAGCTCTAGTAGCTTCCCTCACCATTGTTAAGTTTTCTGAGTTTTCTTCTTCTGTGAGAACACAACTACACAGATAACTGTGGGAGAAGTTTGGGGAGAAAACAAGAACAAAGAGAGTTAGAAACAAGAGAATGCAAAAGTGGTTCTTTGCCACCCAATATCGTCATGACATGGGAGTAACAAGGACATTTATACATTTTTGTATCTGTGAAATGTCTTATTGTCCTTGCCATTGCTTTCAGTTTCAAACCTCAGTCTTATTTACTGCCTCACATGAATCGTACTGAACACTGTGCTAAAGTCAGTTTGTCCCATTCATTACATCCAGGCATCCAAAGTCCCTGCATCCTGACACAGGTGCATGCCATTCCCTCTGGAACTAGAGAAGATATTCTTAAAACATACTGGTTACATATTACCTCTGAGCTGAACACTTTTCAGGGCATCAAGGTGAGCAAAGAATATAATTATATACTGCAATAAAGCCTCTAAAACAAGAGATACCAATCTACACTGTAACTATACCACATTCCCTCAAAATGCTAGAAAAATCTAAATACTTTCAGAATTCAACTCCATCTTGAAGTATCCTGTATCAATAACTTTAATCCAAACACAATTTGATACAATATGATACAGTTTAATCCGCATTTCGACCAAGTTTGAGTTTACCCCTAATCCTGCTAAGTCCTCCCATGTCCATATAAAGTCCTAGTGCAGCTAGGTCTTTTCCAGCCCCAGTCAAAATCCCAAGCCCTGCCACCTTTGATATAAACACTAGATAGGTATGTTTTCTCCAGTATTAATCTAATCAGCTTCACACACTTTTATTCTTATCCTTAACCAAGTGATGCATAGCCCAGGAATCCAAAATTTCTGCTTCTTAATAGTAGCTCAAAATGCCTTATTTTATATCATCGTAACATCAGAAGTCCTTGTAAGTCTCAGCTATCTAAATAATAACCTCATCACTGCTTGGTACAGGCAGCTCAGTCCTCCAAACACAAATTTGATAAAGGAATATCTCTGCACCACTGTACCTGGTGCGATGTTACTTATACTCCACAAAGAGTAAGGAGCTACTTAAAATACTTGCAGCCAACAAAATAAACGTACATATGAGCCTTTTAGGTCAAATCCAAGATAAGAAAACTACACTGAGCAAGATCACATCAGCACTGGATGTATTGTCCATAGGACAGTAGTGCTATGGACATATTTCTACAATTAAAGAAGTGTGGGATGAGAACTTACTTTATCAGCACAGACAGTAAATTCAAGTACAAAATAAAGTCAGACAAGTCTTACTCTGACATGTAAGTGGGGCACTGAACTTGAGTATCCATGAACAACTGTCTCATAGAGAGGATGTCCATCACTCCAACCAAACTCACTAGAGCTTTTGGTACCTGAAAGGAAAGTCAGACTTCAGCTTAGAAGGAACTACATACACAGTCCACAGTGCGCTTATTTTACCCCCAAATTCAGCTACTCAACACTGCTTCCTTTTCTCCCTTATTAGATGAAATAAAAATTATCAACAAAACCACTCACAAAACTTTGACTCAGCTGTTGAACCTTTTCTGGTACCATGATTCAATATTACTGTCTGTCATTTCAGATAGCATCTCACTACTCTCAGGTGACACATGAGTACTACTTTCTTGAAAGTTAGACAAGTACATTTGGTACCAGAACAGAAGAAATAAGTAGAGCTAGTAACAATAAATTAGACACCAGTTCAATCTAGAATGTCAGGACAATTTCACAGTACTTGCCTGCTCATGCAGAATGTCAAGAGTTTCTTGAATTCTACTGGTGAAATTTACAGCTGAGTAGTGATCCTGATAGAAGAAGAAGAGAATAGATTACTGCTAAATGGAGACACAAGACGTTTGTGTTGGGATGATAATTCACTTCCTTTTTCCTGTGGTAGGAGAAAGTTCTTTCTTCTATCCAGAGATATCAATTAATCTAAAATATAGGAAGACTTGGTGAGATTTTGGGTTTAAAATACAACTTGTCAATTAGCAGAACGTTTCCTCATACAACATCCTTCAAACATACCACACCTGTACCTAGCCTCACCCTACACTACGAGTTAAGAGGTGATGATGGTCATTGTAGGATTGGACTGATGGTGGTTCAAAACGATATTATTTTTTCCTGGATGTCTAATGATGCTTTACTAGCAGTGGAGCAGTTACTGGATCAGCTCTTCAATCACAATCAGAGGAGACAGAAAGTGTTTTTACCCTGGAGTAAACCAGAGAGAAAACAACCATCTTACTTGGTTGCCAGTAACAGTTTGTATATGAGGGCATTGTCAGCAGCAGTCATTATCAATTTATACAGCAGCTCAATTAGAACACTCACTTTCATTGCTGTGAAGGCTCTAATGATCTGTGCATTTCTACACTGACATCACATTTTCCCTACAGTTTTAGTCAACCAGTTATGTTACTCACAGGGTCTTTGCAATAGTTGCATAGATCATTGCCTCCGATGTGCACTGTTATGATTTTCCAGTCAGCACTGAAGTCAATTCTCTGTGTAACAAAGCAGAAAATGTCTTTGATTGATATGCGTATAGTATCTTTGTGGATGGATCTATCATGTGAAGCAGCACCAGTTTCTCCTCTTGTTGTAAGATTAGAGTCCCAGGCAACTTACAGAATCAGTTTTCATTATTCCCAGGAGAGCTCTTGCTTGGGCTGGTAAGTGCCTATGAAGAAAAGCAACCAGTGAGTGGAAGAAGAACCTTTGTGGAGAACGTTAATGCTCTTCGGACAAATTAAATCTATGAGATATCAAGTATCAGGAGACTTAAATGATAATGCAGTATAATCCTCCTTTTACAGTGATCAAATTACATGTTCACATCATTATAAAAAGTCAACAACACATTGAACTTGAACACAGATTTTACTCAAGTTCAATAATTAACGTGGAGCTATAAATTTAATCTTCTATTACACTGCTTAGCTGCTAAAGCACCTGGAATGCAAGCACAGCAACATGCCTGTTAGAAGACAGCCTGTTTAGAATTGGGCTGTTGTCAATCTATTCCTCATGGACTGAAACGACAAGGGAATCCCAAGTCCCAGTGTTTAACTGATCTCTTTAGCAATGCTTGTGCGCACACCACAGCTACCCCATCTCTAAGCTGAAGAATTTAAAAGTTCACTGTGCACATCTTCCTTGTCTCTGTAGCTTGCACCCCAAGTCAATACTAAATTTCCGATTGTGTAAGTTTTGTGCATCTTACCTAAGTTAATTAAAAATCCAAGGAACTTCCAAGATTGCTCACACAAGTTAAGATGACAGCTTCACTGTTTTCTAACAGTTGTGCAAGCACTCTCTTCTATATACAGATATGTACAAATATGCATACATCTGTGCATATACATATTTTGTTTATATATGTGTGTATATAAAATTGCCATTATTTTCAGTTACCTAGGCTCAACAGTTCAACCTTGTTTGACTGCCCTGACATGCTGATACTCAAATATGCACACAAAAGAGAATGGAGAATGAATATGGAAACCTTGGCCTTCCAGGCAGCGTTGGAGCATGGAATGAGCTGCATTTCCCTCCACGTTCTTGTTAGAAACACTTCAGAGGCTGCATACCTTTTCTGGAAGCACATCAGCTGACATTAATAAGCATGACGCTTATTTTGTATGGTAACCAGAGCTTAGCTCTCTTTTGCAACGCTGTATTTAATGTAGGAACAGGACTCTCACCACCCTCCTTCAGCTGAATACTGATCTAACACTAACATATGAGCAGCTACTGGGGAATGAGCCCTGTCATGTATCTACTTGGGACACAGACACAACACACGTAAAAGTTCTGTTCATCGTTATCCTTTTCCAAAGTCATAACCTACTTCATATCCCAAAGCTACCACAAGACACAGGTGGTCAGAATTTCCTTCTGTTCTCACTGTGAAATGCCAAAGCTAGGGCATCAATTTCAGTATTGATCCAGAAGAAAATGTCCCTCCTGGAGTTGACACTGCAACAACTTTCATTTCTCATGCAGTCACTGAAGTGCTGATGCATCCTGAGCCAACATAATCAGTAAGATTGAACTGCTTGGATGATGTGGCAGTACTGCTTCCATTCTTGAGCTGTAGTCTCCACCAAAATTAGATCTTAAGCAACAGAAGCAGTCTGCTGATGTGAAATACAGACATTTACAGCTCCTGTCACCTGTTCTCTCCTCTCACTCCTAAGTTCTTAACCTCATCATCTGAAATCAGAGATGTAAGCCAGGCTCTGCTTCAGCAGCATGTTTCAGATGTGTCCTTAGCTCCAGCGTGCACTTAAGCTGTTGGCAATGAATGAGGGTGGGCCCAAGAAAGTACTGCCTACACTGCTATATTCACCAAACATCTCTTCAAAGCCACTACTGATTTCACTGAAATAAACTGTTATATCTATTTTTCAAAAGCTGGTAAAGGTGCAGAACTGCCTCCTTTCAGAAACAGCCCAGCCCCTCTGGGAGAGAGTTTCCAGACTGGCACCTATAAGTATGGACTAAGCAACAATTCTGAAATAATAGCATTACCTTTCTTTCATTGACTGTTTTCTCCCCTGGATCATAGGAGAAGGGATATTTTTGGCTGATGCAGAATAAATTCAGAACAAATAGAAGAGCAGCAGAGGTCTGTGACAATTGTCTTATTTATGTCCTTGTTGGCTATTTACAAAACATGTCTGCAGAATATAGACAGCTCAACTTCTTTAACCCTGTCCAGCCCAGATGTGTGAATGAGTAGAAGACTAACTGGTATAAATGAAATAGATAATTTTCCTTCAGATGAACAGCCATCCCCTCATGTCATATTGCTACCAAATAACTATCTAATAGTAATGCCTTTGTTACTTCTGACACAAAGTTCTTTGTGACATGCTGGTTACTTTACAAGTTGTGAAGCCTGTTTCAAGTTCTTCCCCCACTCCAATGTAACAAACGACAATACCTGTTCAGGAGACAAAATGAAAGGCAAGGACTAATCTCATTTTTCCCTACAGCAAGCAAAACCTTACGTTATTTTGAATATATGTTGCTTATAGCAGCATGTTGATAAGCTGTCTTGAATGGCTGAATAAGAGCCATAACTCCTGCAAATGTTTCAACACTACAAAGAAACAGGTAATTTGGACACTGTTAGGAAACAAAATCCATTCCTTCAAGTGTGGGGACTGAGGATATGTCAGGGCACCTAGCAGACCAGAAAATAGAGGCATTTATTGAGATAACTAGCATGAGTCGGAAGTTACTCAAGAGCTACAGGAGTAATAAACAATACCCGATAAATACTAATAATCATTGCTTAGATATAACAAATTCCAACACCTTGCTTGGCTTCTGAATTTCACCTCCAAGGCTTTAGTGTGCTTTGTTTAGATACAACAAACTCATACACTTCACTTGGCTTCCCTTGAACTTAGATTTCACTTGCAAAGTCTTGATAAACCCAGTAATCATTGCTCAGATATATCAAACTCCCAACTCCTTGCTTTGCTTCTGTATTTCACTTCTTGAGCCTCTTTAGGAAGTAAGAGAAATTTTTCTTCAAACAAACATAGTATTTAATTATTCCATTCTGGGTAATATCACCTAAAAATGTAAAACCCAGGCACGATCTTGCCAGAACCTGTGCCCAGCTATGACCGAATTCCAGCAGCCATCTGTTTTGTTAATTAAGCAGCATTGGCTCCTTCAGTCAGAAGCCAGGGATTTCTAGGATAAGCAGTGTATAAAAGCTCGACTCCCACCATCTCCCAGGTGTGACTAAAAGCAAAGAACCAAATTCAGGTGACTACAAACCATAACAATTCCTATCGCACTGGCAAAACTGGCTACAACTGCACAAGGCCTGCAATGCACCAAAACCTGTGTATGATCATCATCAGTTCTCCTTAGAGTCTAGACTATGAATGACTTTTTCCCTTTCTGTTGACCACTCTTGCCTACCTACCCAGATGATAGAGGTCACTTAAGGGAAATTTCAGCCATTTTTTATCCTAGTAACTCTTTACTGATTCACTGTATGCTCATTTTCTGAGAACACCCATGGTCTCAGAAATGTATAGACAGAGACATAGATAAATGAATGGATGCTGAAGAGGAAAGGTAGAAACCATCACCATAAAAAGTCTGTCAATTTCTTGTTTGTGGATTTCATATCCAGGACTGCTGGCTGCATTTGAAAGTTCAGGTATGAAATGAGCCCATACATTTAATAAGTTTTGAGCTAATTTTCAGCTCCAACTAGGCTGTTCTGCTTGCAGTTCAGAGCAAGTTGTGGCAGCATTTGAAACAGTTGAAAGTGAATTAGGTGAAGCATCCATCACCTACAAAGGTAAACCAAAAAGCTACATACTCAGCCTGTGCTCCTGGAACCGCCTGGTTGAGGAATGCATTTGGGTCATTCTCACTCCCTGTGCCAGTTGAATAGCCCTCGATCTTAGCATTGAACTCTCGAAAGATATCTGAAAAAGAAAGATGGCAATGAAGAGAAAATGACCACATCTATTCTCTGCTTACAGAGACCAGCACGCATCAACACTGCTGTGGTACAGCTGCTGCAGCCCAATCTGCTTTTTCCATCCACCAAACAGCAGCAAGTGGGACTGGCAGTGACTGAGACAGCTCATGTGTGCTGTGCCCTGTACTGTCACCAGCAGTTAAAATAAACAGTACTGAGAAGTACTGTGTACAGCTCACCCTGTTGTTGTGGTGGTTAAAGTCTAAATTAAAACCTCCTGTCATGTGATGCTGAGTTTGTGAACTGAGCTTCAGGGGGACTTTAGCCCACCAGGAGCCAGTGTTCAGCTTGGTCTGTTATGCGGCTGTGCAGCATCTCACACTACTGACATCTGAAGAAGAAAGGCTCAGACGTGTGGTACCAGTGAATGCCCACCGTGTTCCTAATGCCTCATCAGTACTTTCCAGCAGGAGGTAGACAGTGAAATTCTGAGCTGACAGTGAAAACAGTCTCACTGTAAACTATAAAATCCACCTCAACCTCAAAGGCTGAATTTAACCACATTGAAATGAAGGTTTTGTCAAAGGTCATAACACCCAGTGAATCAATTAATTGCTTATAATCAATAAGACTTAATTATATTCTTGTTGCATTCTGCTTGTAATAAAGGGCATATAGAATGATGGTTTATAAGCTCTCTTCACATAGCAGTTTGTTATTCCAGTTAATCCTAACTAAAACTCCAGTGGCTTTACATGAACAATAGGTGGAGTTGTGAGAAGTTGCTAGTTTCAGTGAAAACGAAGTTGTTTCCTGCGAGTCACATGTGTGTCAGTTAACCAGATTTACCAAAGAGGTCAGCTTTCTGCAATCATCTCTTTTTGGAAAAAGCTGTGGTACAATGTTTATTAAAAGCAAACTTTAATTGCACCTCATGCATTTTCATTGCAGGCTTACTTAGAAATTGAAACAGCCTTCACTAAATAGCTTCAGAGGGGAGAGGGAAAAGAAAGGATGGAAACCTGTAGCTGCTTCTCAGCTTCACTGATGGAGCAGACTTGTTCACTAGTCCTAGGATACTGTTTCTTTGAAAGGTAAGTTTTGCAAGGTACTTTCAAGTGGCTTAGAGACAATTCAACTTATCACTAATCACCACATTCCCTCTCTCTCCAGTCTTACAAGTTGAATCTGCAGAAGCATTTACTTACTAGGCAGAGTTGTTACTCTCTCTAATGAGTCATCCCCTCCAATACTAAAATGAGAAAGAGAAATTCAAGTTACTCATCTTTTAGCTGGATAGAAGTAATAAGGAAAGAGAAAACCTACTAAACATCATGAGAAAAAGTGAAGGGTAATTAATTTGATAATGACCATTCTATCATATGACTTGAAAAGGATAGAAGTGAAACACTTTTGAGGAAAGAATGGCTGAGGTTCCTGTGGGAAAGTCACCTGTCAGAAGGATTTATGTGCATGCAGCTGTGCAGGTGTACAGCTAATCCTCACAAAATAGCAGAAAAGTGCCTGAGACTGCTACGTATTTGAATGAACAAGCCCTAAAATACTGCAGAATTCAGGGCAGACTTCAAGATCAGTTCCAGCCTCAAGAAGTCACTCTAAGGTAGCACCAAGCAGCCAGTACCTTTGGTGACAGGGGGCTGTAACAGCGACTCCTTTGTCTCTTTTCCTGCTTCCTGCATAGGAATGTATTTCCTCCAGCTTTACAGTCACTGGGTTACACTCTGGCTCATGTAAAGAGATTAGGACACGCAGAATTGCTTCATTCAATGTCAGCTGAGCTACATCGCCATCCAACCTCTATAGTATTTTATGACCTCATGTTGCATGTAGTAAAAGCTCCGCCATTAAACTGCTTTCCATAGTCCTACAAATAGTTCAGAAGTATTAGACTTTGAGAAGATCTTCCCAAAGCAACAAGACCTAATGTGCTTATTTCAGTGATTTTGCTCCAGTTCTGTGGATCTCCAACTCTCTGTCCCTCCACAAAGCTACAAACTCACAAACAGCTGAAGATAAAAGCAAGAGAGCAATTAAAAGGCTAGGTGCTGAAAAATCTATTGCTGAAAATATTTTGCATTAGGCGAGCTTTGTGACAGAGATTAGCTTGATACATCTTCAGAAGAAACACTAGCCAGAAAAGTTAGTATTTTTCCACTTTCTGACAGTTTAAAGCCCTGGAAAAGTGGGAAATAATATTTTCACAGTAAAGAATACATTGTCTCATCACCTTGAAGACTTACCTCCATGACAATCCGCGGTATTCAGTAACCAGATCCGTGAGATTATATGAGGCAATTCCTGTACCAGCCTGGACATTATTTTTCATTAGCCCAACAAAATTAAAACACAGTTACTAACACAATGGTCATTCATGCATTCAAAAGTAAATAAAATGACTATGTATCTCTACAAAAGCTTTAGGAAGCATTTGGCTTCCCTCCTGAGAAACACATCAATAGTTTTGGTAATTATTTACAAGCATCATATTATATGTGATGCACAAAATAAATGACAGAGCAATTAAACAAAGGCCTTCTTCTCATGAATCTGGGTGATCTGAGTAACTCATTTACACTGCATTACTTAAGAACAATTAAAAGATCACAAAGTCGTAAAACTTTCAGGGTAATTATAAGCAACACTACATTAATTCATCACAGAGAACAAACATCTCAGAAGGAAGACTCATAATACGTTTACTCTGATCTGAAGAGCACTGTGCTAAACAGATTTATTTATAGTAGTATTAGAGCAAGAAGGAAAGCACTCCACAATTTTAGTGAAGAAAGGGGCAAGCTGGCAATGACATCCCTTTTTAACAAAACATGAGAATTCAGAAGAAGAGTTTCTGCCAGCTGTGACGCTACAGCCTTGTGCAAAAAATGGGATACCAGGTCATACTTCAGTACAGCACAATATGGGCAAATTATTTATTGTTACCTCATATTAGGCCAAATTAAGACATTTTGTTGGATGTTAGGAAAATTTTCTTCTCAGAAAGAGTGGTGAGGCATTGGAACTGGCTGTCCAGAGCTGGTGGCATCACTATGCCTGAAGTTATCCAAGAAATATGTAGATGTGGCACAGAGGGACAAGGTTAGCAGGCATAGTGGGGATGAGTTAGTGGTTGGATGAGAGGCTCTTAGTGGTCTTTCCCAACCTCAGTGATTCTATGATTCTCTCCTCCATGTGAGCTTTATTGAATTAATTGAAGACTGGTATTCAGAAAAAAATACCCATGTGTCAAATGGAGTTCAGGTAGCAATATATAACTGCTCTTTCTACAAAAACAGATTTTATTACCAGTTTCTACAGACTATACTTAGAAGCAGAAACACATGCAAGGTCCTGGATATTATAATACAACAACTGCAGCTAGATACTATCTTGCATTTGTCGACATTACAGGCTTGCACTGAAATACCGCTATTTATTTTGGTAGCCTCCTGAATGTAGGAGTTTTGGCAACATGCCTGCCAGAGAGTTGTAAAGGCTGCATCATTTGTATGCACAATATCCTAGTTGTTAAGGTTGGCATTCAGAGATCCTGTACTCCAATCACGTCTTTCTGCCCAGCACTTCATTTGAGCTGGTTGTAAAGTGTCAGTTTTTAGCCAGTAGAAAAACAAAAGGGATAATGACGTACTAAATTTCTGTAACATCTGGATATTCTTTCCAGCCTAACCAAAGATAACCATCCTCAGTGAGATCTACAACCTGATAAAGAAAGTAACTCTGAATTAAAACAGGCAAAATAAAAAGACTACCTTCTGAAACTGACAAAGTCCCCTACACATCCATATCTCATTAATGGTAACTTTAATGAAATGCTATCGTCCAGCATTCCTTAATCACATATCATTCCAGAAAATAATAAAAAGAAAAAAGGAAAAAAAAAACAAACACCTAAAAAACAAAAAACTGAGGCAAAAGGGCAGTTCACTTATCTGATCCTGTTGAGAAAATCTTGACACGCTGTAACCTAATATTTGTGTTAAGTCCTATTTATTTCAATGATGTGATCTTTCCTGTCTCTGACTCAGCAAACCTTTAAGCATCTCTTAAGATTTGCCTATATTTTTGCCTGTGTTTAAAATTATGTGAAAATATGTGTGGGGGGAACACAGTGCTAGAAAACTGATACACTTCTCGTTCTAGCTACTGTGTTTATTATCATCTGAGCGAATGAATCTTTACTTCTAGGTACAACAGCTACTTTCCTTCCACTGGAGAAGGCAAATGTTTGTAGTTCTACCAAGAGAACAGTAAAAACACTGTCTTCTTACCGTCAAAGAATCCCCAAGGGCTGCTATAATTTTCACGTCAGCTGGCTTTAGGGAATGAACTGCAAAGGAAAGAGATGTAATTGCAACTGGATAGAGAACAGCCATGGTTTTTCATCACTGCATATGTAAAACATGCCATTGTGCAATGTGATGCTCAGCCACACTACTTTTGCAGTACTCAGCACATTAAGCAGGAGCACTCTCCAGCTCATCTTACATGGCTATAGCAGCAGTATCTGCACAATACTCAGTTCATCACTAGCTAGCATTGTTTCTGCAAAGAAGAAGAGCAAGGAGCAAATAACAATACCTCACAATCAATATCCAGCACCAAGATAATGGAACAATGCAATATTGGATGAAGTGAAAATTTTATATTAAAAGCTTTAAGAAGGCAGAGGAGTAAGAAGACGACAGTATGAAACTAACTGAAAAACTGAATACTGCTATATCTGAAAACTAAGACTACCTGAAGTTGGAGAAGGGGAGGATGGAGACCTGTCCTCACATAGCAGCTCACTCCCGTAACTCTAAAAAGAAGAAATATGAGTAACATTTGGCTAGGAAATGCAATCAGTAGTAACTAGGATCTTCCTAGTAGAGACCAACTGGATAAACCAGAGTATCATTAACATATAACTTAACATACAGGCCTTGGATACCCAATTTCAATAGACATATTTAGTGTTGTTTGGATTAGCATTCTGTACTGATAACTGTGCTGTCTGAGGATGTGTTCTTACAGTTTTCTTGATGTGTTTTGCCTACCTAAAGCATTACTTTCCTGTTCTGTGCCCTTCGGCCAAAGACTGATTTCACCTGAGGTGCAAAGTGTCATTTATGACCATACAGAAACAGATGCAGTATAGTAACAGTGAAATGCTGATGTTGACACTTACTGGAGTTTGGTTAGGGTACGTGTAATTACTGTTTTTGTATGTCCTCAGGAATGGCTCAGCCTGCAAAATAAGACAACCCGAGTCAATGCAAAGCACCAGAGCAGACTTCCACTCATCAAGATTCAGTTCTCAGATCTCTGTACGTGATTAGCAGCTTGATGCAAACAATTCCCAGGGATAAGAAAGAAGTGGTATTTGAAAGATCCAATAAGGGGGACTGTTTTTAGATGGCTTGAATTTACAAAATGCTCTTAACACCCTGTTGCATGTGATTAGCTAGAGGCTTGCCATCAAAGGCACTGCCTAGGCTTGTGCCAGCCAGAGGCAGTTCCAATGACTCTCAGCCAAGCTGGGTTGACTAGCACCAGTGTTGTTCCTTTTCTCCTGGTGAAGTCTTCAGTCAGCGTGGATACCTGGAAGGTAAAATACTCTGCCGTAGTGTTTTGGCTGACTGAGGAAGTTGGCGCTTCAGACCTCCATCCAAACATGTTGACTGCTTATGCTGCTAGCAGTGCCAGTAGCACAAACTACACAGGGATGGGACATTGCTCACTCCTGACAGCTGGTGAAAGTTCACTGAGTCCCGGCCACTCCCAGCACCAGTGCACAAACACAGATACCCTTGAATTTTACCTCACTTGGACATTTGAGGAAAATTTCATTTTCCATTTGTTGATCATCTGTCTTCTTCCCTACAGGTTCCACCTGTGGGAAAATGAGAGGTGGAAGAGAAAGGCACAGGCAAAAAGCAAATAAGCAATGTAGAGAAGAGGGTAACTCTGCACTACCAGTCACTAGAAACCACCTCTGCAGCAGAGCAAGGCAAATGCCATGCACTGCACCTGCTCTGCCCATGCCACTGACTGCTGCTTCTCATATTGAGAAGGCTAACCCACATGTGTTACCAATGCAGCTGGATGATCAGTGGCAGGTGTGCAGAATCTCCCACGAGAAGCCCAACACTCATCGCCTTAATGTGTCCTGGGATTTATTGTTTTGAAATGACTGGCTTAATAGTTGAGGTGACCTTCCTTCACATGAATGCTCTTTCCTTTGATAAATATAATTAACCGTTCAGAAAAGAGAGCTACGTGGTTGCTCTCCAGGGTTCTTTTTGCTGCCAAGAGCAGGTTGAAGGGGACAAGGAGTGACAAATACAACCGTTAAAATCTTACCATGTTGTTCCACAGACCACGTGCAGCCTGCGAATGAGACTTCTGGCTGAAGTGGAAACAGTCTGGGGCAAAATATGAATTGTCAGGAAACCCCTCCTAGAAAATGAGATAGGTGTCATCACAGAGAGCAGTAAATGTGCATTAAGCCATGTGCTCTCCCTTGTGAAAAATCCCAGGAGACTTCAAACTAAAGAAGCTTCAAAGGCCTCTGAGACCAGAAGAATCAAACTGAATCAGAGAACACTGGTAACTCAGGACTGAGAAGCCCTTTAATCCTTTTTAATATGTGATTTCTGAAGTATTAAGGAACAGACCACTATGGCTCTGGGTACAGAACACCTGTGCACAGACACTGATTGTATTCTTTATTTTCTCTGAGATTCACACATAGTCTCTCATGGAAAGTGGTTTTTATACTAGAAGTCTTAGCTTTACCAAAGTACTGGACAGAACTCTGCAGTGTGTGGGGGATGTAAGATGAATGCTCCCCAGTGAATACTTAGAATTATATATCTACTGCACAGTTGTTTGCAGTTGTAGAGGAGCTGACTCAGTGCCTAAAACAGCGTCATCCCATTACCCATTATCTCCAAGTTACTCCATAAGCATTTTCTGTAATTTTGGGTGATATCTTAACTGAATATCATGATTATTAGGCTAGAATACTGCTTTGTTACATTCACAAAAAAAAAAAAAAGCCAGTACAACTCTGAAAAAAAATCAGCACAACTGCACCAAGATATAGTGAGGGGTTTCTTTATATTTACCTGTGTTTTTGGTATGCTGATATGAGTTAGAAATGGCTGCAAAACCACTGTAAAATCATCTGTCGTGTCATATCTTCCACTCTCCACTAACTCACGGGTTCTCTCCTTAAAGAGTTCAAGAAAAAAATTGTCATTGCTTCTTCTTCTACATCCAGCTCACTGGCCTCTCATTACTGCACGCATCCATCCAGGGATTCCCTGTCCCTTGAGCAGAAACCCAGATGTGACCATGAGGAACAGCCTATACCAGGCAGTATACACAGAGGTCATTTACAGAGACTCAATCCAGGCTTTGCTGCAGTAAGGCAGCCCATGGGTCATTACCTGAGTGGCACAGGCAGGCAACCTGCTCAATAATTAGATTTTCTGTAAAAAGATGTTCTAGAGCCACTGAAGCATTTTCTGTTTGGCTGCTACTCCTTGTTTGAAGTTCATTGCTGATTTATCATGTTCTTTGACTTAATCTCATCTCCAGCCAAGTTTGTGATCAAGAAACCACTGGCACCCTGGCATTCTAACATACTCTACTTCCTATGTTTCTTTAACAGATTTAACAACTCCCATCTCTCTCCCTAACACTCAATCCCCTCTTGCCTTTCCCCCCACCCCCCCACCCCCCTTTCTTTTTGTTGTTAAATCACAGCCACAAATGTCACCTAAAAGAGTGCAAACTGCTTTCCAACTCCAAATATTTCCTGCTCTCTGGTCACTTGGGTAAGCTCCTTTCCACAGACCCTGCTATTATTAATAAAAATCTGTTTGGTACTTGCAGTAAAAACCAACAAACAAAAAAATCAACCAAAACAAACAAACAAAAAACCACCCCTATTTCTCGGGGAAAGAAGAAGAATTATGTTAAACCTGTAAAAATAAATAAGCAAATAGGTAAACACATGAGCCTTACCTGATACCTTTTGTTGAAGGAGATCAACTGCTCGTACTCACTGGAATTGTCATCATAGTTCAATACGCAGGGGCACAGAATCCTGCAGGATGAGAACACCACACTGGGACCAGCTGGTCCTTTTCTCTTTTGCTAGCTGAAAAGCTGCAGGGTTAAAAGTTACTCTGCGGGGAAATTTTCTGTCTGTTCAATCACAGCACTGTCTCATCTCTGAGTATTTGCACAGCCCCAAATCTTGAATGGAACCATGTTTATTAGGGATTTATGTCGATAAGGAAAAGGCTACGTGCAAACAAAAAGCCGTCAGAGAGAAAGAAGAAGTAGCAGATAGAAGCCACCACGTCCTGACCAGAGCCCCTGTGGCACCTGTTGCCCTACTAATAGGACTGAGGGTCACCTCTAGCAGTTACAAGGCAGGAGGAGAGTTTCTTGAACCGAACTGTCTCCCAGGGAGTAAAGGTAGGTGCTTTAAACTCAAACTGTGGCATGTAGAGGACAGTACAGCATCAACAGTTGCCCAGTTATGCTGGAATCTTCATTCTTGGCAGAGACTCGAAACTTTTTTCTTCTAGTACTCCTCCTTCCTGGGTACATCTCAATATGATTTGACAAATGAAAACAATTGATCCCTTTCAAATATCCTGTAGTTTGGTGAGTCAATCCTGAGAGAGCTTTCTGAGTAATATTTCCTATAGGGATGTAGTGAATATATGTGTGTCCCTGCCTCCGAATTTGTCTGAATAGAGAGTAACTAATAAAACAACATTATTCTACTTCTACAGAACATCTATATGAAAAATAAAATAAACAAATAGCATTTTCAGAAGTATTTTAGTAACACAAGTAAGACAAAATTATTGAAGATGTAATCTCTTTTTAGATCACTTACTGCTCTCAGGAAAGAGAGACAACCTTTCAAGGTCAAAAAGCCTTTTTCATGGAACGTGGCATTTGTTATTCCACACAAGGTCTGCTTCATTCCCTGTAAACTCAGCGTGCTGTCAGACAGACACAGGTTAAATTCAGCGTGCGCTTCAAATGATGGGAGGGTATGTATTTTGATGTAATCTTACTGCCTCTGCTAACTGCCCTTTATCAATGATTAGGATCTTGAGATCTATGTGCATTTTACTCTGCAACCTTAGCTAAAAAGAAATGGCAACTGGATATCAGAAGCGCCAACACTCTGAATTTAAAAGCTGTTCAAAAGCTGTTTTTTTTTCTATCAACTGCCAACATAGAGTCTTTAAATCATACTGAGAGAGTTACATTTACGCTTCTCCTGGAAAATCACCTTATTTCATGGGACCTTCCAGGGCTCTGAACCAGCCCATAAACAGCAGCAGGTTCCCTTGTGAGGGCAGTCATTTGGTGGGATGAATTCAAGGCAGATGTTTCAGGGAAGCAGCTGGATGCAGGCAGCCCTGCAGTTCTTCTGTGGTTCTGGTCTCCAAGGATCTCTTGCACTCTGTGCTGCCTTATAGAATCATAGAATGGTCTGGGTTGAAAAGGACCTTTAAAGATCACCTAGTTTCAACCACCCTGCTGTGGCAGGTTGCAGCAGACCATGCTGAATGACACAAGCAGCAGGAGGGGCAGTGGCTGCCTACACTCACCACAAGGCTGTCTAGAAAAGCAGGTATTTCTTGCTCTTCCAAAATCAGGCAAGCCCTGCCAGAAGCAAGTCTAGGAGAACATGGCAGCCCCCATCTGAGTCACCATGAGCTTGCTAAGGCACATGTGGCAATGACTTGGGAGAATTGTTCAGGTAAATGGCAACAGGTGGTGTGTCTTGAGAGACTAATGATCAGGGAAACTAATAACCAGCAATGAGATTGTAGAGATCAGAAACAATGGAAGAAAGAGGGATAGTTAAGATTGTAGAGAAGTAAATCTGCAAATAAAGCCAGATTAATGTAATCAACTTAAAAACAAACAAAAAGTCCTGTCAGTCTTGGTGCTAGGTGGACAGTTGAACTAGATAACCTTAGAGGTCTAGATAATCTTTGAGGTCTTTTCCAACCTTCATGATTCGATTATTCTTTTTTTTCCTGTCTTCGCCACAGCTGAATTTTCAGCTCTGGCTTGAACTCCCTTGCAGCATAAATCATTAAAATGGCAGCTTTGCAAAACGTGGGTACAGTGGGGCCCAGGTATAGACACAGTGAAAAACAGAGGTATTTCTAAATGCCAGGTGGAAATTCCTATCTAGGTATGTGTACATACACAGATAAAGTAGTAGAAATTTTTCCCTTTAAGAAGTATCCAAGAAGACCTTCCAGCCTTCAGCGAACAACAGTGAGAACTATAGAAATCATCTTCAAACCTCATAAGAGTCCTTGGACAGTAAACATTTCTCTCTGTGTATAACTCCCGTAGGCTTGTTATGGAAAGGATTGTCACCAGATTCACGAATGCCCGTGGAACCTGTCGAGAGAACCAGCAAACCCTTAGCTGCTGCCTTTACATAGCCACAGCAGGCCTCAGATAGCAACCTGCTGATTCAGACAGCTTACATTATTTATAACAGCAATGTGCAAAGTACTTTCTTAATAATTAATCCCCTCTCAGACAATACCAAATTACAGCTCCTACATGCACTAGCTATTTTTATTTTGAATGCTAATGACTGGTTGCTTGAAAATGATGGCATCCAAAAGGTCCAAACAAGGTGTAATGGGTTCAAGTATGGCTCAAATACTAGCTGACTTTTTCAGTAGTCTCGCCATAAACCTCATTCTCATCAGCAGGATCAGATTTGATTTTAATAACCACAGAAAGTGAGTACGTTTGCAATACAATGAATGAACAGAGCACTTTATAGTCACTGAATATCATGTTTGCTCAGATCTGTTTTCACATTATTTGCCTATAGATTATCGGCTAGAACTCAGCACATCCTTATTCCTTCTGTAAAATATTTTTCCAGGCCTTTCTGTCTCTCACACGGATTTTCCTATATGTGAGGAACTGAATTTTCATTCAGTAACCAGTGGCTGCTTTACAAACGGGACACAATCACCCACTCACACATGCTAGAAAAGTTTTGTTTACCTCTCTGTGAAGCATGTCCAAAGCTACTTGAATATTATAGGTGTAGTTTTCAGGAGAATAGTGTACCTGTTGAAATAAGAGGATTGGGCTTTATTGTTGTTCAGTTTACTCACAGGCACAACAGTAACTATTTGGCGTCTCTCACAGCAGCATTCACATTTTAACTCTTTGGTCAGTGGTAACAGAGTCCTATACAAACTTTCTCTGTCTCTGCTTCTCTTCTTTCCCATCACAGCTATCTTACTTATTCACAACAAAAGAGATAGTGGTGAGGGAGCAAATTCAGGAGGCAGTGTCAGTCATCACAACATCCTTCATCCCATGCTGGTCTAGGCCACTCTTAAATGCAGCAGACCAACACTAAAAGAGATGAGCTTTTGTAAAAGATAACTTCTGAATGGACTATTAGCAACATGCTTCCTATGTATTCCTTACCTCCTACAAGAATTAACTGTCACACCTGAGTTCTGTAAAGAGAAATGTACCAGAGAAACTAAATAGGTCTCAAACCCCTTTATATTTGCCACTTAGCAGCAAAATATCTTTGTTCAGTTTGAGTGGTTTGAATCATCTCATTCAATTGTCTCAAACTTACTTCTATTTCTTCACCTGTGGTCCTATTCCATAATAAAATAAAGTTCCATACGATAAACATTTCTTTCTTTCTTTAATTCTTCTTAATTTTATTTCATGCAGAAGTTCCTTCTGAGCTCCACCTGCCTACTCTACAGAGCTAGACAGCTCCAGCTCCCTTTGTCATTTCCTAAATCAAAGCTCACCACAAACCTGACAGTTAGCACTATCTGTAGTTGTGTGACATAAAGGAAGTATCATTCTGATCTGTGGATGCCAGTCTGATATCCCCCAGCCACCCACTTTTATGCACACACACCATGTTGTCTGACATCAGGAGCAGAAGGTAGTAATGCTTAAATTGGTCCTGATTTTATTGTGCTCCTTTGTTGTTTGGCTGATCTGAAATTAATCATGCAAAAAGTACATGTTCAGCTGTTTGTAAGTAGATAAGAAAATAAAATCTCATCACTACGTGAGAAGTTTGAGGGTTGCATATAGTACGTATACACATATGTTTTATACTATGTTGTATTGTATATAATCACATCATCATGAGCTGGGGGTAGAACCATTCCCATAGCACTGAAGCTGGCAAGAGAGACGCTTGTAAGCATGACTGTGCACAAGGTGAAGGAAAAGGGCAAAACCTTGACAGTATCTTTTATCTACAGGTGACTAGATAGCAGAAAGGCAATCTTAGTTAACAACAAAACAAAGCAGACGCAGTTATGTAACTTACAGACATTCTAAATATATCCCTTCATTTATCATATCACTAAAGTGAACAGTCAAAGTGCTGCTGCACAGCATGGCCAAGTTCACATTGCGGGCAGCAGGTGACTTACTGGGTCTTCGCAGAATTTGCATAGGTCATTTCCTCCTATGAAAAGCGTTATAAGCTTCCAGTCAGTCTGCATATTTATTCTCTGTGCACAGAAAGAGATGGAATGGAAGGTATGAGGAAAGAAAGAAAAATAAAATGAAGACCAGGTGATAGACTAAGCACAAATACATTTCTCAGGCAACCTGGTGTTACCTCTAAGCGTCTTCATGACAAGAATTTGTAGTCACAAGTATGAGGATGTACAAACAACTGTGATCTAAATAAGATTTACAGTATCAGTAGTATCATGCAAAATTATTGGTTTCTGAAAACTGTTGCTCAAAAATCCATCTGCGCTTTTTTTCCCCCCCCCAATATCTTGTGTATACACTCGCTGATTCTTCCAGCAGATTTGGGCATACATCTTCATTGCAAAAATGATGGTATGTGTTTCACTATGTGCTTTACTGTGTCATAAATAATGCAGCTATCCTGCTGGAAAACCCTGGAGGGCAACATATTTCAGTATTGCAGTGAGACAAACTACAAAAATACAGGAACACTATCGACTATTTAACAATAGTGGTAAAAAAATACAGAAATTTTTCTCTGAAAGGGTTCTTCAAAGCAATAGGTAATGCAAGGTGATTATGCTAAAGTAAACGTAAACCTTCTTAGCTTTGAGAAAAGCTTCAGATATGATTAGTACCATGCAGCTGACTGTACTCAATACCTTAACACTTCAATTTCAGTGCAGAACACCACTAGAAAAAGCAGGAATAGTACATCAGCTTCAAGTGGTTTAAAAGTATCTGTCTTCAAAGGCTGAAGGTAACACACCCCAGCACGTAAACACACTGTTCAGTAATTTGGTCTCAAAATGTACTTATCCAAAAAATAAAAAATAAAATGAAGGTGAAAATTTTCCTCCTGCACTAAATAGGTGTTTTATGAGGAGAATAAAAATCAAAGATATATTACCACTAATATGAACATTCTTCCTAGTTAATTAATTATATAAAATATATTTGCATTCACTTGTTGTGTGGTGTTTCCAAGCCAATAAATACAGCAGAGTAGTATTTAAAAGCCTTGGCAAATACTGGTGTGAATAAAAACCATCCACGTACTTCTTTGTAAGCTGCTACCCCTTCTAATCTCATTTCAGGCACAATCAGAGCAAAATCTTGTAGAAGTAAAATCTTATAAACAAAGCGCACAAGAAAAGGAAGGTATGCAAATATTTGTGCCAATAGGTATTCAGCAGTAGTAGATATGCACACAGTTACCTTGAAGGCTTCTTGGCTGCTCTCCACATGCACAATTGGAATACCAAAATAATATTGTGCGACCGAGGTCACTGATTGGACATCACGTATGTCAAATTACAAATGGCAAACATTCAAAGCAGTAGTTAGGTGAAAAATACGTAAGTAACCCTCAGCCCAATACATGTTTTATAGACCATTAATCAAATAATTGCTAACAACAAATGTGGAGGGTGTAAGTCAGCTGATGACTAATGCAGAGAAGGGACTAAATTGTTTTTAATGAAAACAAGTCTTTCCCCTATTCACTCCATATGACTTGCCATTTAAAGAATTTGTCCTCAACATACAACATCTGCACAGCTGGCAAAAACAGATGCTTACAAAACAATTAAGAGCATCAGAGTAAAATCCTAGCAGAGAAACCTTACAGAGTGAAGTGGGTTGAGAGGAGAAGCAGCTGTACCGAGTTTACCAGGAAGTTATGTTAAAAAATGATAGGAAGGTTGCAGTTATTTGGTTTGAAAACAAGAAACTGTCCTAGTTTCAACTGGGATGGAGTTAATTTTATTCATAGTAGTTGGTATGGCGCTTTGGATTTAGGATAAGAATAATGTTGATAACACAGGGATGTTTTATTTGTTGCTGAGCAGTGCCTCCACAGACCCAGTGCCTTTCTGGTTCCTCATGCTACCCAGACAGCAGGGTACAAGGGTGTGCACAAGGAGATGGGAGGGGACACAACCAGGACAGCTGACCTAAACTGGTGAAAGGGATGTCCCACACATAGTGCCACGTGCAGTAGTAAAACAGAGGTAGAGGTTGGCCAGGGTTGCTGCCTCTGCTCAGACACTGGCTGGGCCACGGGTCAGCTGGCAGTGAGAACTGTATTGTACACTTTCTTTGTTTATTCTTCTTCCTGTTTAGCTTTCTTTTCTCCTCCCCTCACCTTCGTATTTTTTTTCATGTCTTACTAAATTTTCCTTCTCTTAGCCCATGAGTTCTTTCACTTTTCAATTCTCTCCCTGACTCTATTCAGCTGAGTGAAGTAAGTGAACAGCCATGTGCTGTCTGTCTGCCTTCTGAGTTAAACCACAACATGCACTGGTACAAATTCAGTTAAGACAAAATTATAGATGATTTTGTACTGAATGTTACACTGTGCACTGTTGTACCCATAGTTTTATGCGTAGCATCTGCTGTTGGTGTATTATGCTGTTAGAAACAAATAATGCCAAATAACTTCATCTTTTTAAAGACACGCACGATATGTTAAACTCACACTGTCATTCATCATTCGGTCCACCAGTCTTCTGACCTGTGCAGGAACATCCCTAAAAATTAAATAAAAATAGAAAGAGTCCTGCATAGACAGCAAGGCAAAGAGGAAAGATGTTGAATGGCCATCTGTTACTAAAAAAAAATACTGAGAAACTCCAGTTCTCACTGAATGCAGGATGAGAGGTGTGATTGCCCAAAAAAAGCTATATTTTGAGACAGTGTTGAAAAAAGTGAGAAAAGCACATACAACAAGCACTTGATCACTTCACAAATGCTGGCTAGTTGCACTTCTATAAATTATATACATAGAAAACACACTATGCTACCACAAACCAAATGCACTTTGCTCCTTCCCAACATCAGACAGATGCTATTAATATACATATCACTGAAGTATTCATGCATGCATCAATGTTATCACATGGCCACAGGCCACTGATGCATGTTTTATAAGAAATGCCCCCAAGAAAAAATTCCACAGAAGATTGAGCATAGCGATCTCTGGTTAATTCCCAGCTCTACATCGGACTGACCATAAGCAATCCATATTTTTATCTTGGTTTCTCTATATGCTATCTTGGTTCTACTGGTTTGAATATAACTTTTGGGCAGTGGAGATATTCACAATAGGGATATGATGCTTTCTGATAGTGCCTGTGAAATACTTCAGGCTAATTGGTTGATAATTTTAGAGAAAGCTTTCATTTGACAGATAGAAAAAATTGTAAAGCCTCCACCACGTTTCTCACCTTTCATGCTAAAGATGGACTAAAGAAATACATTTGAGTTTGCCTATCAGTCTTATTTGCCACACTCCTGGATTTGCACCTTTTCTTGGTTAGAACCAAGTTTTCAAAGCAAAATCAACTTTCTGATCAAAATAAACATTTTCCTCTTACTCTGCATGAGCCCCTGCCACTGCTTGGTTGAGTGCAGCATTTTCTGTGGTTTGCCTTCCAGTGCCAGTGGAATATCCTATCAGGGATGGGTTGAACTCGCGAAGAATGTCTGCAGAAAAAGAGAACACCATGAAATGTTGTTTTCTTCAGTAATAACAAGTGGAGTCATAAAGATATTATTAAAAAATACATATATATTTAAAAGCTTTAAGAGATACCTGTCAAAAATTAACCCCTAAGAAACATACCAGGCCAAAAATATCTTTTTGCTTGGTAATTCAGACTGTGTAATCCTATGCTCAGGCAAGAGACTCATTCTGTCTTGATAAATGGAGATGGGTAGGAATCAAATCATTTAGCCTCATCTCCCCAGACTTTTTGAACCCAAAGACCTGGATGTTCCTCTGGATCTTGGATAGCAGAGCAACTTTACAAACATCACAGAACTAAAATGCTCTGATCTCTAATGCATAAAAAATCTGATCTTGTAAAATGATTCCACACCTGCCTAGAACAACCTTCCCTTACAATCAAGCCAGTTGTTTTAGGTTATGATCTATTGTCTTTGATTCATCTATCCCCAACACGTTTGGGATAGAGTTATAACCAACAGAAGAATACAGAAACAACCAAACCCCTACAACAACAAATACGTGATTAAGTCACACACAAATTACATTCCATCTGTTAAGCAACTTCTACTCAGTACTGGACACTGAATACACAGTAATTGATTCTGTCATGATACAAATAGTAAGTACTCCTTCAAAAAGAATTTTTTTTATTAATAATAAAGGATGTTTTATCAAACAGTTCCAAGTATTAAACAGGTTCATGGAAAAACGCACTTACTTGCTAGTGTCGTGACCGTGCTAATGTTTTCATTTCCTCCAACACTTAAAAAGAAAAAAAAAAAAACAGAACAAGAAATGTTCCAAAATACAATGGAATTCTTAAAACTGTGGACTATGTAGGAGAGCTCCCCCTCACTCACTTTCTGCACATGAACACAGGACATTCTCTACTGTCTGTTGTTATTAATTCAAAGCAAAGTTTTTGTATGCATACCAAAGGGATCACAAAGCCAGAGAGACCGTCATAACCATAATGTAGTAACAGCCCTGTACACTAACTGCCCTTTCAGTCCCTCACACCTTGTGAGATATGTTAAAATACTGCTGACAGAAATGAGAATTTTAAAAAGCTGCCATTTAACTATTGTTATCTCTCTTAAAATATTTATTACTTCAATTTGTAGTTAATAATTCTTTTTTACCTGTAACAGATTCTAAAAGAGATATTTCAGAATGATAAGTAGACAACATCTTTTCCGCTCCCAAGCCCTTCACCCCAATCTTATTCAACTCAAAGATTGCTACTAGACTGGTAACATTCACCACCTGTGTGCTAGGGAATGCTACCATATTTTTTTCTTTTTTCTTTTCCAGAAAATCAGCAGGATATTATTAAAGATCAAAATATTAAAATATGGATTTAGGACTCTCTAGTATCCCTTTAATTTCATATAGAATATTTTGAAGTGCTCTAGTACTTGCTTAAACCTCTGTAAAGCTGCAGCTTCTCAGGTGGGTAATAATTTGATGAGCAGAAAATCATGGTAGGTTTGATGTTCAGTCAAACACTTGCAAAGTACTAAGTGAATGCAATGACTTTTCTTCAGAATTACTTTTGACCTGTCTATTAAAATGCTGCATAGGTACAAGTTTGTACTAATAACTGACATGTGTTTTGCATAACATAAGTAGTACCAGAAAAGAGCTGAGGAAATACTGACTGTGGATGAAAGAGTAGCAAGAAAAAGAACTCCATTCTGCCTTTTTGAAGATCATTAGTTCTAAATAAGAAAAATGAATGACATAGGCTACAGTGGGGAAGTTCGGACAAGTAACTTTAATATCAGGGATAGAAATGCAGAACGGTGTATTTGAACTGGAATCCAGGATTTGCAACAACTACAAAAGCAAGAGAAAAAAGGAGCCATCTTGATGACAACTCCATTTCATTTGCATATACAGGCTTAGACCCGCCACACTACATTGCACTTCAGATAGTCACTAGTTTGAATATTTTATTTATCATAAGTAAAATCACAACTACTTTTACACAAAACACAGTCAGAATCACTCTCCACAAAGCCTCCACTTGTTACCTAAAAATGAGTGCATATATATATAACTCTAAGAAATGGATTCCCTCCCTCCCACTGGAGGGAATTCTTGGTACTCACCTCCAAGAAATACCTCGGTACTGAGTCAGGACATCCAGAACATCATGGGGATTGGATGCTGCCCCATTACCTGCCTGGAAGCAGAGAAGAAAAGGAGATCACCTTCAGAAAATAAGAACTGCTACAATAACTAGTTCTCTGACTTATTCTAGTGAAAATAATTTAAGGGAATGTCAACGGGGCAAGCTGTATCATACTCCCAAAATATAACAGATCTTTTTTCTCAAGACAATCAAGGGTTGAGAGTATTTCAACTCTGCTTCAGTAAATTACCCACTTCTATCAACTTCTTGATTAGATCAGGCGGGGGAAAGGTGGTTGAGTGTGTTCAAAATGTTCATAGTATTCTAAATTTGCATAAGGAATAAATAGAATAGCAATGGCCTTGAATGAATAATTCATTAATACGTTCATCACATTAAAACACAGTACAGTGATTTTCCGTCTTCCTTCTCCCATTTTCCCCAAGAAAGGGGGTTACAAAGATTTAATATAGTAGTTACTACAGGAATAAGAAACATGAATTATGATATGAGCAGTGAAATAGTCATCGCTGATTGGAGTATCACAGCCAATCTATGTGTAACCCTTTTATGTACCTCCAGGAGTAGTGCCAGAAGATTTTTTACATGAGTTACTTGACACACCTGATAATCTATAGTAATTTTACATAAATATTTAGTCAGTTTAAATGAACATGGCTTTCCAGACTTTAGTGTTACTGTACATAGCCACATTAGCTGCATAATCTTTTCTGTTTACTCTGCTTACTAACAGCTTTGAAGGACAACACTTTGATTGCTGCATAGAATCAATAAGGAAAAGCAAGTTGCAAGTTCAATCTAGCAGGGTATTTGTGCTGTTATGCAACCCAATCTTGCAGTTACTCCTTGTTCAGCACTTCTGTGGACTTTAAATGGGAACCATACACGCATTTGACTCATTATCTGATTACCAGTCAATCAAGGTGGAGTACTGAAACAAACATGCAAAAACTGCATTTGACTCAATAAGGCATATCTGTATGCACTCTCCCTCAGGTTAAAATTCAGAAATGGTCTTTCATTACTTGCTTTAACAGTGGTTAACCAGCAATTTTTACTTACTGTGATTGAATCTCCCAAGGCAGCAATCACTTTAATATCTGCTGGTCTCAGTTTATGAACTAATAAAAATAAAAGCAGCAGAAGGGAGAAAAAGAAAACTTCAAATTGTGACAGTTATCAGAACTTTTGTTTTGTATAAAGTGTTGCGCAAACAGTATTTTAATAATTACGACAACAGCTCAGAACGACAGATACCAAGTCATCAAAACAAATGATGCACAGTACCTTAATTTGACATAAGTTGTATTGACAAGGGATCCAGTAAGGTATCAGTTTTATATCTGTAGTCTCCAATTTGTTCTAACTGGTGAAAACTGCTGAAAGGCAGGCACAGCTCCAGTGCCAGCACAAGGTGAAAATTTGAGGCTCATTGTAGCTTCTGAGAGAAGATGAAACCCATTTGGAACAGGATTCTGCATGGCTCATTGCAGTGACCACCTACTGGCCTTTCCACTCCCACTTCTTTGCTTGTACGTGGAAGGTGAAATCGCAGTATGTTTACACTATACCTCAGAGAAAGCTTGTGTCTTGCTATACAACTATTTATGTTGTTTCAAAGGATTTTTAAATCACAGTCAATAGAATATACTACTCCATATAAAAGTGCACATTTTATAATTAAAACCAGTTATTGTCCCTTTTCTGCCACAAAATGAAGTGGATCTACATAAGAAGATTGCGTAATACTGTACCTGAATCTGGAACTGTATCAGAGGGACCCTGGTTGAAACAGGGAATATTTGTTCCATAACTTCTCTCCTGGAAAAGTAGACAGTGCAATTCTTTACATCGGACTCATTATACTTGTTGTGATTAACCACTGTATCTCAGAGCATTACATCAACAGACTTCCCCACACACTTTGTGTGCATCTACCCACCTCTGCCTTTCCCCAGTCCATACTGAAAGTGATTCTCTGAAGGTAGGTGGAGATTCAGACCACTCAGAAACTGCATGTCTACATTAGTGCAACACTACTCTTCGCCTACCTGTAGGGCCACTTATTTCAGACTCTCTGCCAAGCTAAATTCAGCTAAGCAATTTTCAATGCTTCTGTATTCTGAGCTAAGTGAGGTCACATTCCTTTGTGCTTGAACATCCCTGGAATATCCTAGCACTGAGCTGTAACTTTGTCAGCAGGCCACAAGTCTCCCTTCTCAATTTGCAGTCCTACAACACCGTGGTTGGGCATTTTTTGTCTTGCCCCATTATTACCTTTTCCTGATTTCTTTACACACAACACAGTTATGGTGTAGGAGATAAGAAGGAACACTATTTCTAAAATCAGATTGGCAAGTACTGTTTGCACCATACAGAGGTCTATATACAATTAGTAACTAATAACAGTTGGAGACAAATTAAAGCGAGAGGAGAAACATGCATTACTACTCCAATAACATATAGTCCATTTTGAGCACGGATACAGTCTAGACACTATTTTGGGGCACAAAGCTGAGCATTATGCTTTCCCTCTGTAGCCATTTGGGAGCATCAAGTTCTCCACAGAATCAGAAAGCCATGACTAAAAAAAACACATCTACTTATCTCTACACAGCTAATATTCAACTTACAAACCAACAACAAAAAAGAAAAACCCATTGTTCCTTCAGTTTTACTATGGAGTAAACCAGATGAAATCAGACCCACACAGTGGTGTTGTGCTGATTTGATCTAGTTTCCTTCACAGTAAAATGAAAGGGTTTTATTTTCACTATTTCCTTATCCCAGAGAATTTAACACTTACCTAGATGTTTAAAAAACATTCTTAACAGTAAGCACAAGACTTACTATCAGCTGGTTGAAGACATCTACCATGAGTTACACTCTACAAAATCCACCAATAAGAAAATGTGCTATTAAGTATTTGACTGCTTAGTCAAACATGGAAATAATGTTTGAGCTTTTTATTCAGTCATATTGTTTAATTAGGCTCTAATACAATTCCACCCACCGTCCCACTCCCTGGAATACATTTAGTTCATGCACTGTAAACATTTCTACCTTACCTGTTGTGTTTCCTCAGCATTTGATATTTCTTGGAAAAGTGAATAGTTACTATTTCTGTATGTGAACAAATATGGATTTTCCTGCAGAAATAAGAGAATTTTGTTTAAGAAAAAACAAACAAACAAAACAACCCACAATAGTGGAAACACAGTCAGCTGATGCTACTTAAACTACTGATACTTACCCTGGACAAAATTTCCATAAGAAGAAATTATGGACAACATTATTTTTTGAGTGAACATTGAACCAGTGAAGTAAGCCAGGTTAGACCTGAAAATTAAGCCTTGGAATGCCCTAAGCACAGCAGAACCTCTCGCCTCAGACCTAACATCAAACAAAACAGATAATTTAATTTCTTTGATGCTTTAATTGCTGTTTAGTGAAGCATTTTGATGTCAGTAGTGTTATATCACTATTGAATTATTGAAGCAATGCTTAAATGCAAAAACATTCAAGAACCTGTTCTTTGAACCTCAGAGATATTCAGACCTTGAATACATTACTGAGTTACTGAGTTAAATCTGACAGAGAAAGAATCAAATAACAGAAAAGTCAAATTACATGAAATGCATAGATTCAATTTTATTGCTGAAA
Source organism: Odontophorus gujanensis (assembly GCA_013399175.1). Lineage (NCBI taxonomy): Eukaryota > Metazoa > Chordata > Aves > Galliformes > Odontophoridae > Odontophorus > Odontophorus gujanensis. The sequence goes on along the minus strand of VXAB01008258.1, from coordinate 65,105 downwards.
GATTTTAATACTGATAATGCTTTATTAATTATTGACAATTTAATAATTCAGATTAGATGGCTTTTAAATAAAAAATCTCACAGTAAGACGACTGAACTAAACATTAGCAGAAGTTCATGTTTTCTGAGTTTCATCTATATACAATAAAAACTGCGTCAGTGAGCTTTAGGAATGCTGTAGTTTTAGTAGTGCCATATCTTAGGAAAGTATAAGTTTTTAAGAATTTCAGAAAAGGACAACATTTGAAAACATGGAAATTTTGCACAGTGTAAGTAAAATCTCCCAGTAATAAGGAAAAGTTTTTACCTGAGATGGACACTGGACCTGATGCAATTTTGTGAAATCATATGGCTTCTTCTCCCCAATTGGTTCCATCTGGAAAGGGGCACAACACAGGACTTATACATGTGTTAAGCAGGGCAGGATGGGAGAGCAGCAGTAACTCGGAGTCTCTAGTGCCTCAAGTTATCTATCAGGTTAATATGTATTAAAAACTTGTTTTGCTTGTGAGTGATTTTAATTTATTTGCAACAAACTACATGCATACATACAAAATCTGGGAGAGGCCCTTTTTCAGCTCCTATGATTAGATTGTCATTTTGTCATCATTAGAAGAACTATCCATGCATTAACTCTGTGTTTGGGAATGCTTGCTGCAGGGTGCTAACCTCGCACCACAGCATTAGGCTACTTGTCATCAAGACATTATTTATCTGCTCAACCACAGCAACTACGGGCAAGTTGTACAAGAGCATAGCTTCAATCATATTTGTCATTCATTCTCTCCTCTTACAACATATAGCTCATACGTAGCTGGAGTTAAGAAGTCACTTTCAATTCCCAGTTGGGTCAGGTATGAGAAAGCAAAAGGGCTGTTACCACAGCAAAAATTATGTTACTGAAACTCTTGAGAAAATTCAGCTTTCAGTCAGATTATACAGAGGGTTTGCTGGAGAACACACTGCTTCACTTCAGAAATTATTAAAAAAATCCTTAGTACAAGCGGAAAACTGAAAGCTGTCTATTGGGCAGTACATTTCTGTTGCATCAACCCCTTACTTCCATCTTGCAAACACTATGCTTTAGTGCTCCTTATGCTGCAAACTCATTTTGCAACAGTCAGAAACAGGGAATATAAAAAACAATCATGCATCAATTCTGTTGTGGCAGTAGCTCACTCAGCTAAATCCCTGCTGATTTATTCCGCTTCCATAACTACTTCTTTATCCACATTTTAGTACAGCATCAAAAGGTGCACTCCACCTCTGCATAGAAGCTTGATAACATTTATATTTGCAGGTCTTTATTTACCTTCCAACAAGACCGATATGTAAGAAATAGTTGTGTAACTCAAAACTCAGTACTGACAGCACAAAGAGGTAAATACCATTAAGATTCACTTCATCTGTTCATGCACCTTGCCAGGAGCTAATTAAATGGTGGACACATCCAAAGGAGTTGGTCACTGTTTAAAATTCCTCAGTGAACCTCTGCTCAGTTTGCATCAGCAATGGTAGCTGCCAAGATCTTAAGGAACAGGACTGAAGGCGTTGAGAAATAAGGCAGTAACAGGCTTGATGTCACTGATATATGATGGGCAGGAATATTGTGTTACAGTTGATAGTTCTGTCAATGAAGATAACGTGGAGGCAAAAAAAATCAAAAACAGAAACAGAGACTTACAGTTAGATATTCTTTCAAAGAAGGACTTGAAGAAACTAAGCCTGTGCTTTTTTGTTTTTGTTTTGTTTTTTGTTTTTTTTTTTTGGAAAGAGGAATAAAAGGAATGTCCACAAAGTAACAAAGCCCAGAGAGAAGATATGCTGTGAGCTAGTAATTTTCCATCCCATAGGACTAAACAAAACAAATAAAAACCAGCTGTTGAAAAACATTCTTAAAAGGAAATATTCTTCCAGCATGGAATCATACTACAAAACATAGGACATAAATACAGAAGTGATATTTTTCAGCTACAAATGAATTACAAATGAGTGTCAGACATTTGCATGTTGTTGGGCAATGAGAATGAATTTCTCCAGGAGATTCATTGCAGACTGCTCAGCAACACTTCTCCCAGGAAAAATAGGCAGCTTCTACACAGGTGATCTGGGAAGCCAGGCACTGAGTTTGCATTGTGGTCAGCCAGAACCTACCCTGAATTCTAGCATACAGACATGTTAGTGGACAGTTCTGCTTCTGGACTGCAGAGGTTCCTAAGTCAATATAAAGCACTGAGAGCAGAAAAGAAGCAGTTGTAGCCTCACATGGGTGCTATTCTCATTTAAGTTCTTGCCTGGTTTTGGTTTGTTTCTCTCTGAGTTGCAGGATGGTTTTTTGTTTTTTTTCTGTTACACACCAAACACAAGAGCTTCTTACTTAAGTTCCTTACGCACCTGAAAGGAGCTTTGCCCTCAGGTATGTTTACAGAGATAAAGTTGTAGGCATCTGCCAAAATTAATCAGACTTTCTGTGGTAAACATCAAAACTGTTAAAGTAAACAAACAGCTTCTCTCAGCTTTCCTAACTACTCCATGTCATTCACCTGATGTGATTACCATTTCAGTTACATCGCACCTACCTAACTAGGAAAGTTTCGGAAAAATATTCAGCTATGTCTAGAACACATGCTAGCTTAGTTTCTCGGTCAGACTGAAGTCCAGCACTACTACCAATTGCCACTGGATTTTCAAGGTTTTGCCCTTTGGCCAGAGGCAGCTAATCAATCCAAGGAAGAGGCTTGTATCAAGCCTCAAAACAAACATGGTCAGCATAAGAACAGGGAAACACTCTGAACACATTTTCCTCAGCACCTCCACATTCTGCTTTTTGCTGCTCAATAAATCATGATCACGATTTCCTATCAGTTCCCAGTATGCATTGTGTGTTGTCAGCATAAACCCTTAACTCTATTGAAGAGGACAGCTAGAGTGAACCTTATCCGATAAGGTTACTTACCGGTGCTTTTTACATTGAAAGCATCTTTCATATCACCTCCTTTTACACAATGGCAGAATACTATCACAGGCAGATAAGGAACCTGCCCAGGGAGGTGCCTTTCTGATAATCACCATTTGTGTTAAGGAAATTCCTCCTGAATGAAAGAGGAGGCAGGGAAATCAAAGGGAAAAGAAGTTATCGAAGAGTACTGCTGTTCCTGCAATCTCCTTACAAACCATAGCAATACATAGCTTTGGCGCATCTCTATCTTCCTCCAGATCATCCAGGTTGTCTGCTCTTTAGAAGAACCCCTCAGACTGAGGTAAAACAGTGAAATACAGCAAAGCTAGTAGTTGAAAAATGGAGAAATGTGCACAGAGAAAAAGGAGAGGGAAAGAAGGCTCTTCGCAAAGGCAGAAGCTGCAAAGAAAAATATACACCTGAAGGGACAGAAGGAATTTTGTTACCAGCTGAATGTAAGAATTTGAAAAGACACTGAAGAGAAATCGGTGTTGGGCTGAGTATGCTTGCAATAGTTATCAAACTTCAGAACAGGAATTCTGGCCCTCTTCTCTTCTGCAGAGTCTGGATTTTGAAGAAGCAGTATAGGTGTTACAGAGTGTGGCTAATACTATCATAATTCCTTGTAAGGAACAGACAAGATGTCCAGTATTGACATTCTACATGAATTGAAATCAGAAAAGCTGGACAGTATGAAGCCATAGAAATACTAATCTATACCATAGGATACTAGGGAAACGTCAAAAAATAGAAAAAAAAAAGATGTGAAGCCCATTAGAAGCACATAACCTCTGATAATGTCATAGTCTTGTAAAAGATGGACATAACTCAAATCTAGAGGTCATCTTCCAACTGATAAACCCTGGAAAACATAACAGATCAGACTAGATATATCGATCTGTACCTAGAAGACTCAAATTCTGACAAACTTGGTTCAGTTAACCCCAAACAATTCCTGCTGGAGAGACTCAAAATGGGTGAGCAAACAGGCAGCAGTCTGGTCCCTCTAATCAGGAATATCCATTTTCTTCACCAGTTGGAAAAAATAATTCAGCATTTCATTTCAAAGAATTGAAAATGCAAATACGGTGCCAACCACATGAAAAGGGTCATTTCTCACAGACAACTGGATGTTCATAACTCATGTGGCTTGCTCCTGCCTAGGTTTAATACTTATAATGGTTAATATCTGCAGAGAATCCACCACCTCTTCCTACGTTCTTACTGATCATGTCCAAGTCTCAGTGGTAACCACGTGATCTAAGTAAAAACTGCCACTACTGATGAGGACACCAAGACATGGGCAGTCTAAGTAACTCAATTTTTTGTAGAGAACTGAGACAACAAATACTATTCAGGAATCTGACTTCCAGTGTCTGCTGTGCTCATTAAATTAGTGAAGCTAGTTACTTCATGAGACTAAGGTAAAACAACAATATAGAAACTAACATGAATCTTATCATTGCATCTGCTTTGCAATAGAAGAATCAAGATGGGAACTTTAACATCATGGTAAGGAGTGTCACAGATAACAGCATAATAGATGACTCTATGCAGCACATTTGATCAAGGTTAAAGCTTCAGTGCTTGATCAGCTTTTAACTTTAAGCTTCATACTATCCATCTAAAGTGGCAGATGTACATAAAAGATATATTTCATTGGAGCAACTATTATTTCTAGGTATGTCACCTGGCTGAATGAGAGACAGTGTCTTCCTGCAAATCTTACTTCTTTAAGTGGTCAGCACCACAGCAGTATTACTGCTGCCAGAAATAGCACACAATGAAACAAGAACATAACTATAGACATGGATTTATTTCAAAAGGCTTTTTTGTTTTGTTTTGTTTTTTTTTATCTTTAACTTTATTGGCCACAGCAGATTCCTTTTAATTAAAATAAGATCTTGTGTGTACTTTATTCTGTGTGTTATAAGACACACAGGCTGCCCAGAGGGGTTGTGAAGTCTCCTTTTCTAAAGGCATTCAAGACCCGCCTGGATGCCTACCTGTGCAACCTGGGCTAGGGAGCTGCTTTGGCAGGGGGTAGAACTAGATGATCTCTAGAGGTCCCTTCCAACTCCTGCAATTCTGTGATTCTTTCCTGTTATAAGGTGCCACTGTTTGGATTTTTATGCTGGGTAGAACATCCAGCTCTAGAGGAAACAATAGAATCCCCCCAAGTCTGTCTGTCAACTTTTTACTATGAGCAACAGTAGCTGAATGAAAAAAAAACAAACAAACAAACAGAAGAAACACAACATTATGAGACTCATCAGTAAAAAGTGGGATGGATATAAAACAGAAAAGTACAACCATTTTAATCTTGGGTTGTCAATAGCCTCAGTTGTCACTGTGCCACTCTGCCACTGAGCCTAGCAAAAGGGTTTGCCACAGCTCTTCTACTCCCTGGGACCTCCTGAAGGGCTACTTTCAAAACATTTCTGAAAAGTGCTTGGTAGAATGTAGCAGCCATGGAACAGAAAGACATTTGTCTTAGAAATACAGGACGTTTAGGATTACTGGAGAGTAGACTCTTCACAGTGAAAATATACCACAGGATGTCTCTTTCCTACATTCCTCTTTCCTGTCTTACAGGCTACTCAAAGTCTGGCTAGTGTGGAACTGCTACCAAGTCTGTACTAAGTCCAGTAAGCAACAACATCTGTAGTACTGCTCACCATGTTTTTCCAGAGGTTCAAAGCCATAAAAGTATAATCTTCTTCTGGAGTTTCCACTTGTGTCTTTGATGTTCCAAAGAAACTATCCCTGCCCTGAGAAATCATAGAGAGCATGACAAAACAGAGCAACAACAAAACAATCACAATAGTGACAATATAGGAGACCAGGGAAATACGCAGATGCAATCACATGAATTACTCTGAATAAACAATACTTGCCTAAGCTAACGCTTACAGGTTTTAAAAAAAATAAATAAAGAAGCATGAATAATTTGTCTTAGTAGATCACATTCACTCTTAAATGAAAGTGATTTAGGCGTTTGAAAGATTGCACATAGTGGCCTGCTGGTCAGGCGGCTTGATACTACAAATTGGAGGAAACAAATAATCCAACAATGACATAAGATGAGATTGGAGACAATAAATGGGGAAGTTCTATCATGCAAGTTAAGTCTGGTATTTGTTTATAGACCAGCAATTAGCAAAACAAGTCTGCCATAAGATGAATTAACAGCAAAGGAAAGTTTTGCAATGGTGCACGCCTAAACTCCCTGGAAGACAAATTTCCTTCTCCCACTTTTTCCACTTTGTTCTGAAACTGAGCTGAAGGAAGCAATGGAATTAAGACATGGTCCAAGAGTGGTTGGTTACAGTGCCTGTGAAGTGGGTTGTGACTCACCACCAACCTATTATACAAATAGCCACCAGGTGTTTTATACTAGACTTTGATACTTTATCGAATGATCCATTATCTACAAAATCATACCTTCCCCTCTCCTCCAGATCTCAAGGCATGCTCTACATGCCTAAAAAATTGTCTTCTAGATAGGAAAGAGCAAGCTGAATTATTGCATTCAATCTCACAAGACACACTTCAGAAAGAATGGAAAAACATGCATTTACTCACCAGACTGAGCAAAAGATTTGTTTCTTGGAGAGACGGCTGAAGAACAACAGTGAAATCATCCTTTTGATCATACCTCTTAGACTTGAGAAGCTTTTCCCAAGCATCCTAAATGGACAACCATTTAATCAGATAAGCATTATTATGTAAAGAGTGCAATAGATGTGCAATTCACTGGGGCTTTAAGTGAACTTGGATCATCCCCATCCCTAATAAACCATAATAATCAAATTCTGTAATTCAGAACAAAGGCCATAATTGAATGAAGTCATCTCATGCAATAGTTAGAAAATCCTTGTGGCTATGAGAAAGATACACTGAAATACCATTATTTTCTTTGACAGGACAGCAAGCTTAGTAAGGCAATGAAATGTTGTACTAACTTGTCCCCCAGCACTCTTAAAGAAATTTCTGCACAGCTGCCTTTGTCTTACTGAAAAAAGTCCCTCTTTTAAGTCCTGTGGCATTGACAGCCAAGTTACTGGACAAGAAATCATTTCCTTAGTAGGTTATAATAAAACCTAGGTTCCAAAAGCTAGATAGCCATTAGAAACTGGAAAAAAACACTAAGTTCATTCAAGACACACAGAAAACTCATCTTCATTGCTCCTGATGTGAGAAATGGAGTCAGGATTGCTGTAGATATAGTGAATTAAAAAAGAAGAAAAAAAAAAAAAAGCAGTTTCTAATCTTCCTCACCACTATCCTTCCCAAAGCTCCTCACTTCAATTTAATCTGGGAAACGAATAGACAGACATATACAGCAATACAAGTACCAAGCAACAGAACATGCCTTACCTGATAGGACCATCTCAGGATGTTATCATTTAGCATGGAGTGTTCACGAGTGCAATTGCACTGATTCCCAGTTGAATTGCTGCAGAGAAGATGAAAAGCAGACATTATGAAATTTGAATAAATCAGACAGAAAGCATGATCTATTAAGACACTGACAAGCACGTCCTGAAGCCTAAACTATAGCATACCCTGACAAAGTCATATGGAGATATTTTATTATTTTAAATGCAGTGATATATTTTTCCACCATCCAGAGCTTTGAACTGCTAGTTTGTTAGAAAGCCTATTCAGTTGACAAATATGCCAGACTTGGATTAGCACAGGGTTTCACAAGGCCAGCAGTATGTTCAGGCTTAAAACTGCTGCACTAGTCTTCAAACACTTTATTATCACATACAAAAGTTGAACACATTCAAAACAGAAGGACTTTTGCCTAAGTATTTGGCAACAAGAACACCACCTAGAAATGTGAATGGAAGCTCAGTGCTAAAAAACCTTAACTGTGCTAAACAGTGGCCAGGTGCTACTAAGTAGCTGGCTAATCTCAGTCAAATCTCTGGTCTACAAGGTGAGATCTGCATGCTCCATATTTCTGCAGCTCACAGGAAAACCTCAGGCTTCCCCTCAAGGCAGTAGACAGGAACAGTACTAGGTATATTTGAGATTAGCTCGGTTCCAGTATAGATATACTCAGCTGAAAACTCCTGGATAGATAGGAATCTGAAAAACCTACAATGGGACTTGCAGGTGTAAGCAGTAAGCACCAGTCAGGATCAGACTCGCTCTCCCTTTCACAAAATTCTAGTTAAACCTGTAAAGTGTCAGTATTTCTGTTAAAATCATTTTTATTAATGCTGATGAATAAAAGAAATATGAACTCAGAACCTGCATTCTATCACAGCCTAATAGACAGGTACATGGGGGGGGTCATTTAAGAACCTCATACAATACACAAAGAGATTTGCAGGCCTAAAAGTGGACTTCATGATCTGTTTTTATGCTCTTCTTAGATACTTAAGTTTCCTCTTTTGGTCTGAGTTCATATTTTTTTCTTTGAAAGAATAATCCAAAGATGAAGACTTGCTAACTAAATGCTGTGTTCTTTGCCTGGGGGATGACCTGGGACTGAAGTTAAGATGAGCGCAGGAGTTTTATACTTAAGCACAAAGCATACAGACTGGTGGAACTGTTCAACCAGATAAACATATCTTCAAGATCACATTGAAAAGTAAGCTTGCCAGAATTCTCCACGCAATTGCTTTTGACAAGGAAAGCTCAAGCTCTGCTTATGCTTGTTGTTAAGTGCATGTTGCACACAGCAGCCAGACCCCCTCCTTGACTGATAGAATGCCTCACAAGCTGTATATGCACAAAGCTTCTGAAGATCATCAGAATGAGTATATTAGTACATATGGTGTCTCACGTCACAAGCACAGGAAAAAATTACTCAAGTGAAACAGAGTGTAATCTCATCAGCTGTAAGCTACTCTTATCATAACTGCCCATGTGCAAACTCCTACTCCCTGCTAAATTAGGACATCAGCTACTCGCACTTTTCTTTAAAGGTACTGAGAGAGGGAGATGGATGAAAGCATCTATGCAAGTTGTTACCACAGAGGAACTGGCAAGTTGGAAGTTCTCCATCCCACCATGCTCTAAACCCAAACAGTAGTTTTCATATAGCTTCATAATTGTTTTTAAGACCAGTTATTCCTTTGAGAATATTGTGAACACTGATACCTAGAAACTTATGCTTTTAAAGAAGCTCCAGAGTTTTCAATTCAAGAGTTGCAGGGTAGAAGTAACACTGACTAAAGAACAGGAGGTGAGTGGACCGTATAATCTTGCGACCAAAATGATTGTAATGGAGTGAACTTTCTTCACAGCAGCCCATAAAATCAGAGAATTGTTTGAGTTGAAAGGGACATTTAAAGGTCAACTAGCCCAACTCACCTGCAGTTAACAGGGACACATACAGCTAGATCAGGTTGCTCAGAGACCTGTCCAGTCTGATCATGAACGTCTCCAAGAACGGAGAATACATCACCTTTCTGGGCAACTTTTTCCGGTGCCTTACTACTCTTACTGTAAAAAACATTTTCATTACATTCAGTCTAAATCTCCCCTCTTTTAGTTTGAAATTACTTCTATGGAGTAGTAAAACGGAAAACAAGAGAGGCTGTGGGGTTGCCTCTCTGCTTCCTGGGGTTAACTCACAACTACTGCAGTATGCGCTATTGGAACTCAGTATCCAAACTGAGAAGTTAAAGTGCCTACTTCTGGTAAACCCATGCCTAAAGAGAGAGCGCATCAGAAACAAAGCTCTAAAAATCTGTGGCATACTTTGGTGTTAAGGACAGAAAGCTGTTCAGAAGTTAACTTGATTTGTATAGAGCCAGAGCACAGACATAGCTCTATGTCTGAACACTAGTAAGAGATGATGTTAAGAATTTAAAGGAGCCTCTGTTACCTGGCATTCTGAGGATCTTGGCACATGAGAAAGGAAGTTGTGATCTCAGTGGAATCTACCAAATTTACGAACGCTTTGGGAACCTGCATTGGTAAAGTAAAAAATTAATCACATTAATATCTGTTGTTGGAGATTATAATTTACTACTACTGCTACTTGCTAATGTCTACAACTTCTGTTACCTCAGGGCTGAGATTCTGTCTTCATAAAATAAATGATCCGAGTCTTTGACAATTCCTTTCTGAACCCTACTCCTGTGCCTGACATCTAGAATAATATCATTATTTGTGAAGTACTCATTTCTCGACTGAGGTGTAGAAATGCATTTTTACATAAACCACATGGCCACCAATCAACTAAACTGGACTGAGATGAACTAGGAACTACTATTTTTTGTGGTAATGTATCAATACAAAGCTTGGGGATGAAATACCCCATGTAACTGTATGAGAGCTCATGCATCCCGCCTCACCTCTCTCCTAAAGACAAAGCAGCTTTTCATTTACATAATGCTGTTTCACTTTCATGACTGTACATATACATATTCCAGAAATAATAGAGGAGGGAATTTGAAGCAGATGTAAGAGTAGAACTTCACCTATACTAAATATTTGTCAGTCAGTCTGGGAAGAATGAGTGGCTGTGTCCTGATGTAATCAAACTGGAGCAGACGTAGGCTGCCAATCAGGCTGTCAATCCAATAATATAAAATTCTTGGAAAAAGTCACTGAAATACTTCAGATAGCCTGTTGTAGTAGCAATACATCCTTATCTAGCCTACTGCTCATTAGTAGACTAATACTCAGGGCAGAACACTTCCCAGAAATCATGCTAGAGACATAGATAAGCTTTTTTTTTTTTTTCAGCCAGCTAGAAAAGTTGAGGTCTTAAAATGGAACACACAGTAGCAGAAAAAAAAACAAAAACCCACAAACAAATATTATACAGATCTTTGGATGTTTTCCCTGGTACAAACAAGTCACCCACTAGGCATTTACCAGCCTGTACGCAGCACAGGTTGCTCCACATCTGATAGTGACACATATTTTCATAAAAACCACTGTTAAAAAGAAACTTCTTTCAGATCTAGACTGATGTGGCCCATTTTTCATGCAAATCACTTCAAAAATAAACAACACAGACTAAGTGTACATCAGTCTGAGTAACAAAGCTAAGCATTTACCTGTCTGTCCTTTCTCTTCATATGCATCAGATTTCTAAGGCACAAATAAAACATTTACTGGCAGTGAAAAGAGTTAGAGGAATTAAGTCAAAGAGATTTATGTTGTGCATTGCTTGAACATTGATGCAAGCCGAAGTTCAGTAAGAGAGAAAAAGAAATCAACAAAGGATTCAGGTATTAAAAAGTGATGAATAAATCTTACTTCTTTATATAAAAAGTCCAAGATTTCTTGAAGTTTCTCCAGGTTGTCCAATATGCAGTTCTTCTGTGAATGGAATGAGAAACACCATAAAAACCAATCAGAGCTATTCTACTATGGTAGCTAAGATTTGGGATTCCAAATCAAGCATGTTTCTAGATACAAAAGACTTTGTGGACTAGAAGCTTACATTACTGAATAGCATCATTCCAGTTTTCTGGAACCAGATACTGCTTTGGTTCGCTACAGCAAAGGGTAAAGCTTGCAGAAGTGACTGAATCACACACCTTGACTGCTAAAGTACCCCATGAAAAGATTACCGGTTGTGTGAAGGCACAAGAAGAACATGGGTTTTCAGCACTAAAGAAAACCGTGATCAGTTTCCAATCATTCTGGAAGTCCATCATCTGGAAAGAAAAAAAAAAAAGAAAAAAAGGAGATTAAAAGGAATATGATGGTAAGAGTTCGACTTGCCATCTTTTCTTTCATGCAAGATTTTCCATGGTTTTAAATCAGCAAGACCAAACAGTAGGCCACTGCCCAACCCGAACTACTTTGATCCCTTCCATCTGACTCACCAGCTTCTCTCTAGAGGAGGTAGCAAATCGATGGTCAGGAAACAAAATCCTAGCATTAAAAAAAAAAAAAAAAAAAGCTTCTTTCTAACCCTGATGCAGTTTGCTCATGGATTAACATCCCTGAGCTGCTGAGACTGGTTCATCCTGGTGGGATGCAGACTAGAGCAAAAATCTAAGGGCTACAGCTCTGCCCAGCTGTCCTAAGTTCATCAGGCAACACTTGCCAGTCACAAAGAGTATTGGATAGAAGCCTTCAGTTCCATGAAAAACTTGTGCTAAATTCATTCACATACAGTCTTTTGGGCTCCCTGTACAGGGAGGTGGTAATAGCAGAATCACTTTGGCAGTTACATATGCAAGTTATGTCAAGATCATTTTACAAAATAACACTCCTAAGGGTCGAGAATAGAAGAAAAATGCATGCTTAAAACTCCAGGGTGGGATTTTCAAAGCACTCAGCCATGAGTGATAATACAGTTTGCACCAGCATCAACCGCTGACATCAGCCAAAGCATATCTAGAGCTTTTTGAAAATATGATCCTAAGATATCAGGAGAAAGAGATAAAAATCAAGAATTATAATTTTGGGTTGGCTTCTCAGAAACACTGGCACAGTTACACAGGCTAGATAGAGGTCTCACATCCTTAAACAATACAAAAACAAAAACATTGGCTTCCATGCCAACCTCGTCAGCCTCTTCTGTCAAACATAAACCAAGATATACTTTCAAGAACAAAACTTCATACCTTAAAAGAAGACAGAATTGATAATATTTACACCAGAGAAACCAAAGTCTGTTAACCTCAAGAAACAGTACACTCTGTTTTGGGAGCTTTAAGTGCTGTTAAAGGTATTCCATCACATTTCTCCCTTTCCCAGCTTGGACACCAAACTCTCTGAACTGTTCTGTGCTTTAAACGCACCTGGTTCTCTTTCATGAGCTTCACTATCTCTCCAGCTTGATCCAAGAGGCCTCTGAAAAGCAGAAAAGAGAAACTATCAAGGCATCAGCTAGGGTAAAGCTTTGGCAGATTTTTACCATGAAGTCAACATTTGAAACATCAGGAGGGATTAATCTTTTCTCTCCTAAATGTGTAAAAATTAGATACAGAGAACCTAGGGTGGCTAGCTCACATTCAGACATCTCACTTTCAGACATACATTTAGAAAGATGAAAAGAGCAGACACACTTCTAACCCAAGGCAGGGCCCGACCCTGGGGAACCTGTACAGCTGGCACTGAGCATATTCTGTGTTCAGTGAAATTCTCTAGCATCAAATGTGTCTACCCTCCACCTTTCCAGATATAAATGAACTGCCCAGCCAAAAACCCCTCAAACTTACATTGTTTGACCATCTGATGCTGCTCCCATTGTGCCAGGCAGAGGAGACTGGTGCAGGACCGAGGGATTAAAATGGCTAATAAGAGCTGAATGACATACAGAGGTCAGGCTATTTCTGCATACATGGGACTGTAACTCTGCAATTGCACTATAAACAAAGCTGAACTGGACCAGAAAATGTAGGACCTGGGGGTTCTGCTGGCAGGTACAAGAGGTTCACCCAAGCTGCTCTGCAGCTGTTCTTGCTGGTGCAGCTCCTAAGAACTGCAGCTCTGATATCTGAGTTTGCCTCCAGACTCAGGTGAGAAATATTCATCCCACCTCTCACATCAACCACAAGTATGGGCAGATTTAAATACAAACAGTTGTAGAAATCAACCTACTGAGAAGGGCAAGCAAGTTAAGGCTCCCTTCACAACAACCAGCTTATGGATGATGAATTCACAAATGGTGCACCTAGGGCAGCCTCACTGTAAATCCTTGAGCACGTGGCAGCAGAAAGAGCACTGGACAGGCAAACTTGCACAAGATCTCACTTGGCTAGCATTTGGCAGTGTGCACAGTGAATACACACCAACAGGGACTGGGGTTATCCTGACAGCCCGTTCAAAGCCAGCACAGGTAACCCAGCCTGTGCTGCATGCACATTCCCTCAGGTTCCCCTTAAAGTCCCATGTTGTGCTTGTGCTGCATGCACACCACAGCTCAGCAAAGCCCTTGACTGCTGGCCAGCATATCATTCAGCCAGCTTACTTAAGTTTCTGTGACCACAGACACACCTGCCAAAATTTCCACGCTCACTTGAGGTAGGCTTCTTCCTGGGCTGTAGAAAAGGAAGAGAAAACAGGAAGCAGCTGTTACTCCATTCTCAAAGAGAAGTTACGTTACACTACAGCCTCAACAACTTGCTAGCTAGGCTACAGCTCGGAGCATGTATTCATAACAGCTGCTGAAATTAAGAATGGGGCCTTTCTCTCCCTAAAATCATGTCATCAGCTACTGCTGAGAAAAAACACAGTCTTGGATATCATTCCTTCTCTTCACTTTACACGTTGCAGCAATTGTCCTTGCATATACACAAGCAGTGCTAGGATCTCCATTGTGCATGCACAAGCAGACACAGATGTTCATGCAACTACTTAAAAACAGTAGTCCTTCAATTTCTGCCTTTGCAGGGCCAAATCCTCATCTGGAATGCAAATATATGTAACACTTTTGAGGTATCTCTGAGGCTTAACCATATGATTCTACTCCCTGTTTTGTATCTGTTAAGAGGGCAAGAAAGAAGAAAGTGGTGTAGAACTTGTCCACAAACACAAATTCAGGTAGAGGACAGACTGCATCAGAGCCCTTGGGTTCTATTTTTGCTTTGGTAAATCACTTTCTGATCTCTGGCTAGTGGAGGATATTTACTACATAGGATTCATCTTAGAGTAATGAGTCTTAATGTTACTGAAACCCTAAAGTAGTCACGTATCTTGGATGAAGAGTTTGTTACCTAAGGAAAGGGAAAGATCCAACGCCTCAAAATTTTATATTTAAATTGGCTTTTTTCTCCTTTCTAGATAACAAAAATTGTGTTGTGCCTAATACTGTATAAACTAGCATCATGACACAAATCAGTGCTAACAACTCATTTTTACCTTTGGAGTAAATCTTCATGATGTATACCGGATCCCAGGGGCTGTGAATGAGCAGGCAATAACAATGTCATTATGCAAAGGTACACCCTCTGCTATTGTACTCTTCTCTTTTCCTATACACATTTTCTATACATTCATCTCAGTTATGCTTCAGTTTGTCACAGATTTAGGTTGTTTTCCAGAGCTGTCATTTTTCAGTACTTTCTTATTACAATGTGTTCTCATAGTCCAGTTGGCCTTCTTTTTCCTTAGTTATTGCTTTCATTAAATAATTTATTGCACGTGGCTTAAAATAAAATGTGACTAATATAAATCAAATTCAATCAAATTAAATGCTCTTCTAAACCATATTGAACTTCTCTTGATCTATTTCTTTTCATCAAGGGATGTGTTCGTCTAGGAGGAAACAGTGAAGTGTTTGCTCTAAAAAAGTAGACAATCATTAGCAGAATACCATTAATACATTTTTCTATGGCACCACCCACAGACAATTAAAGAAATCAGCAAAAAAATATTTGCTCTGAAGTGCAACACGGTCAATGTGAGTGAAGAGCCTTCAAATTTAGGACAAATCTTTTCTTTTAAAGAAGGAGGTACTTGCAGAGAGTCCAGGAAAGCTGATTTTTTAATGGAAAGCTTTAAGAAAACACAAAGCATGATATCTTCATGAATACCAATTCAAATTACAAAGTTGTTTTGAGATAAGGGAGAAAGTTCTCCATCTCCTGGAGGCTGTAACCCTACAATAGCTCCCAGTTTTTGTCCTCTAAATGTACTTCTATGTTTCCTCAAAGCCTGGCAATTGTAGTTAAATGTTTTTAATTTAATCCTCAAATCAATTTCAGATATTTACTTCCAACTACTAAGGCAAGTTAAAATTACTCAAATCTAACTATCAGAATAGGCAGGAGAATCTTACTCAGTCACTTATACATCAAAATGATACACTTATGATTTATCTAGAGCTTTTGCCTACAGTACAGAAACACTTCAACAGGATCAAAAGTCTACTGCATTTCTTGATAATTTGGCCTAATGGAAATAATCACCAAAACTGTACTTTTTTCCAGTATGGTTTTTCCTAAATGCTTCTTCTGGTAATTTGATCTGTTAAGAAAGTCCAAGGACATTAATCAAATATCAAGGTTCTCTGTAAGAGCACAGTGATCAGATTTCTCCTGCATGAAGTCAGCTGGCTATTTTTAGACTCACAGTATACTGAAACACTGAACAGAAGTTATTTCCAGCCTTTTTTCAGCAGAAAACTTTCATGCTCATGGAAAGTTTCAAGTCCTACGTGCCCTAACTGGGTCCCCAAATTATACCACAGGCTCAGTTCACCATCACCTCATCACAGAGTCAGAACAGAGGAAATGGGTCACATTCAGCACAGTTCATGTGTGTACTTACTGTTTGCAAACTTCCTATTGCAGTTACTACTTTAATGTCAGCTGGCCTCAGAGTATGAACTGCAGAAAATTTGAAGATCAAGTTAGAAAAGAAAAGTAAATTTGAAAGAAAGTTACATTCATTAGTATATTAAAACATGGCAAAAGTGATTAAGAGCATGCAGGAAGAAGTCTGTACTGATCTTTTGGACTGGTAGCTTTAAATAAGGCCGAGAATGAGAGACTTTACTTAGGTGTTCAGTAAATGCTTCAGAGGCATTGAAATGTTAAACCATCAAGCAAGAAGAGACCAGAAAAAACAGTGGTGAATGATCTCAGCAATACCAGCAACCTCAGCAGCTGAAGAAATTCAGCTTTTTTTAATGAACACAACAAAAACCCTACAGATGTCACAGAGCCCTCTCTCAGTCACTTCAGTGGAAACACACAAACATAAAGCCCCTCAAACCAGCTGATTTCCTTCCCTCCACACCCATTCTTAAATAAATGTGGAAGTGAAGGCCTCTACAATGACAATATTAGACACAAACCTGAAGATGAAGGAGTCTCAGATGATGTCACATGCTCACATGAAAACTGGAAGCTTCCTAGAGCCTTTGATATAAACAAATAAATATGTTTGATCGCTTATTTCCAGCAAAGAAATTGGCAGAATGAGAGGTCATAGAGGATCTATTCTCAAATAACACCAAGCTCTTACTGATGTAGCAGAAATTTTAAAGAACAATTGCACCTCTGCTAGAAATATATGGGAAAACAATTCTGGATAATTTTTCAACTCTTTTCAAATCCACTCTTTCAAAACTCCACACTTTTTCTCAGCTTTCTTATCAAATTCCCACTGAGCAAACAATAAAAGGTGTTGAACACAACATATAATGTTCATTTTTTTGTGAACAGGGAATGCTTAATCAAGAAGATCCCAAAAATGAGCTTCTGTGTGCATCTTCACAAGCCACAAGGCACACAGGATACAAAATAAAAAGGTACAACTCTGGCATGAAACAGGAAAGGAAAAATGAGCCAAGTATATCACCCATATTCTGGCCCTTGGAAACAGGCAGAATTCCCATGTGTTCACAGGAAGTACTAAAGAGGAAAACAGTGAAAGAAAGACCTGTATTTAGGGCAAGGACATGAGTGATATGAATAGACTCAGCATGAGAGACAGATGACTATCACATGAGATACAGATGACTATCACTAGGAACAATTATTTAATTCTCTCCTACATCCTTTCAATAGGTATGGTCCATCTCTAATACCCTAAAGAGAGACTAAAAGCAGCATTCTGCTTCTAAAAGAGCAACAGAGCATCTCAGAACAAGTGTTAACCACAGTCAGTCTATGTACAGGATGTGCAACCTAATAACAAGTGGTGCTCAGAGAAACTTATTTCCTGGTGAGGTACTGTAATCTTGCAACTACAGTACCACACCATTGAGGTATTTGCATTTATTCTTTGCAGAATTCAACAGTTCAGCACACTAAGCCCTTCTTCCATGTGCCTCAGAGGAAGTAAAGGCCAAAATGATGAAGACTGATATTGCAATAAGGAGAAGAAAAAAAAAAGAAAGAAAACTGTTCTCATAGTTTACCTTTAGTTTCCCCTGCTCTTCCAGGAGATGATCTGTCTTTCCTTTAAAATAAAATAAAGGGAAGAATAAGGGAATGCACTATTTTTAAGCTTAGAAAAGTCTTCAGAAACGTAATAAAACATAAACCATAAAAACCCTATGAGGAGTAACTTTTCTCCCCTATTTTCCAAAGGTGAATCTCGTTTCAACACCAAATATATTCTCTTAGTTTTGGGTATATTAATGTAAGATTTTATTTATTATAATCAGATTGTATTTGTTGAAATTAGCAGACTACAATTAAGTCACATACAAGAGCAATGGACCTCACTCTCCACAAGCCTTAAAAACTAGTTTTTCCAGTTTTCCCCTTCAGACATCATGGAATGGCTTGGGTTGGAAGATACCATAAAGCCCAACGAGTTCCAGCTCCCTGCCATGAGCAGGGCTGTCTCCTACCAGCTCAGGCTGCCTAGGTCCCCAGCCAACCTGACCTTGACACCTACAGGGATGGGGAAGCCACAACCTCTCTGGGCAGCTGTACCAGTACCTCACCACCCTCTGAGTAAAGCATTTCCATGTAACATATAATTTAAATGTCCCCTCTTTTAGTTTAAATTCATTCCCCCTTATCCTACCACTACCTGTCCATGTAAAAAGTCAGTCTCCCTCCAGTTTATAAGCTTCCCTCAACCCCAGGAAGCTTCAGTGAGGTCTCCCCAGAGCCTTCTCTTCTCCAGACTGAATAAGCCCCACTCCCTCAGCCTTTCTTCATAGGAAAGGTGCTTCAGCCCCTCTGGAGCTGCTCCAACAGCTCAACGCCTTTCTTGTGCTGGGGGCCCCAGACCTGGAGGCAGTACTCCAGATGGGGCCCCACGAGTGCAAAAAAAAAAAAAGAGGGAGTAGTACTCTTTTCCTGTTACGATGGATTTTAGTTTTGTTTCTCAATAAGAGAAGGGCCTATCTGTTTTTGTTGTGAGAGGCAGAAAATAACTAAGACAACTAATAAACATGTAATTCCCATTAACAAAAGGAGATCTTACAAATAGCAACAAATTCATGTGTGAGCCAGCCCCTAATTTTTATGCAGTAGAAATGCAGCCTAGGCTTACCCTGTACAAGTTCAGAGTAACATTAGCATGTGTAAGCTGAAACTCCTTCAGAAAGGAGCAGTTCACATTAATCTACATCTTCCACAGCCAGAGAGCAACATCACACTGTTGTGCGATTGCCATAGTGATAGAGAAACAGCTATCATTTCTTCTTGTCCTAGAATGTTGACAGATACAGCCTGTTAGAGCCAGAAGTCAGGCCTGCAAGCTATTTCAGCAAACATCATTCTCTTTCCTTGAGTGTATACTTGGATTTGTAAGCATCGATTTGAGGTTATCTTGAGATCTTCACAAAGGAAGCCGTGGAATCTGGCTCTGGATTTTCTGCTGAACTTCAAAGCATGCTGACAGCTGTCCTTTCTTGCCACATGAAAGCCACCAAAGTCCTGCAAGTCTCACAAGTCCTGCTGTCTTTTCTCCATTACCATCCAGAAGCTAACCTGATAATATTCAGTTGTTCTGCTGCATGCTTCTGCTTACATGTCCTTCTTTCCACATCAAAAAGTAAATGGAGAGCCAGCTCAGCCCAGCAGGGGAGATATCCAGGCTCAGGAATCAGACTGTTTGATCTCCTCTCACGTGGCAGTAGCTTCATAAGTCTGAACACTCTTCCCCTTTATCCTCCTCCTAGCATTTCTCATTTTACTTCTGACATGAAGAGGCTAGAAAGCCCTCAAGAGGCAAGCAAACCAGACTTACATACAGCACTAGAAATGCATTTTTTTTGTTTTCTCTCCAATTCCTGAAATTGTCTCCATGAATGCTGGTAACACTGTGCTGATGTCCTCAGAGAGATACGTACCATGAGGCAGTATCCAATTTAGTCTTCACCAAAATCTATGTATAGCTAGAACAAGTTTTGCCCGCTGTACATCACTTTTCAGTATGAGCATCCTAAAAATTTAACGTCAGCTAGCTTGTCTCCTTATCTGATATTGAAATATGCTGAAAGCACTTCTTCCAGCACAGGTGACAGCATGTTATAGGAGGTTCCCTCTCCTTTCTTCTCTGTCTCAATATTTATAATTCATTTCTTTATTCCAGAGCTTTTAATTAGGGCCCATTAAGGTGTTGTCTCCTCAACAGTTTAGCTTTTTTAGGAGTTCTTGTTCAAAAGATTTTTGGAAATTCAACTGCACCTACCACTGCAGGTCCCCAGAACCTTCTAACACAGAAACCATTCTAAAATCTAGTTTCACATTACCATTTTCAATTCCTGACACCAATGTTGACTGATAGCAACATTTGAATATATAAACACATTCGTATTTGTTTAGTTCACTCCCCTGGGTGAATATCATCTATTTCTGGCAGTTTGTTGCTATTCATTATCAATTTGTTTGAGGATTTGATAGCTCCTTCAGCTTGTCCCCTCCCCAGAAAGGATCTTAGTGCAAGGTCGTTTTTAAGCTCTTTTGCTTAAATAAATCACGGGGGAGGGGGAAATAAATAATAAAAGAAAAAAAAGTCTTTTCTGTTGATCTTCAGACCTTATTTTTTACATGCATCAGGACTTCAGATTCCCTGTTTCAGATGTATTTGAAAGAGAATTTCTTATTTTAATTTCTTTAAACATGATTCCTTGCTTCCCTTCAGAATCAATTTTGGCTTGACTGATTGTACTTTAACAAACCAGAGCGTACATTTAGTTTTCTTTGTTTGCTTTGAACTTATGCTTTCTATAGGATGTTTTCTGACCTCTGCTGCTCACAGTGCTCTAGTTACTCTGTGACTTTACCATTTAATAATTCTAGTTTGTATTTTTAATTTTTTCCAAATCCTCTCTCTCTCCCTTACTCAAAATAAGTATTTTTTTCTGAAAATATTTCCAAAAATTTGGAATAAAAGCTCTATTATTTCTTCCTTTGATTTCATAGTTAACCTGTTTCTGCTAATTCTTACAGGCTCTGGCAATCCACATTTTCCCTCAAATCAAGTTTTCTCATGAATTCTAGTCACCACATTTTATTTTCCAAATTAAAAAGCTGAAGTGTAATCATTTCTTCCATTTATAATAGGAAACAAAGCCTCCCAACTGCTGTTTTATGTATCAGAGAACCTGACAGACCTCCAGAGATACTTGTCACAGAATATCATTAAGGTAAAATAACAGTAGTGTTCATCACAGCCTCCTTACTGGCAGAAAGCTGAAGCAAAAAGCCAAGACAAGCACATTTTTAGTCCTAGATCACCTACAAAACTCAGTACCTGGTACCATGTATGGATTTCACATAGCCAGTAAGGGTACAACACTTTTCCAACTCTAGCCCCTCCCCTCCTTTTCTCCCTTTTTTTTCTTTTTTTTTTTTTTCCTGGTTATGCTACAGTGATTTACTCAGATTATACAAAAAGTATGAAGGAAGCAGAAATCATAACAGTGATGTCCTGAGCATCAGGAGATTGCCTACCCATCCGAACAATCCAATGCCACTGAAAAGAAAATGATCACAGGTACAAATTCAAGGAAAATCTCTGTCTCTTGCTCAAACTTCTGAACCATTTTGAAACAGATCTCACCATTATTTGTTGATGTTTTCCTGATAAGAAAACTTCAGAGTCTACCAAAGATGCAATCATTCCCCAGAGCAGTGTAAACCAATGCACATATCTGTATCTAAAATGATCAAACATATCTCCAAATCACATGCAAGATCAGTTCTACTTTCTTATTTTCTTCACCCTGCTTGAAGATTTCTGCTATACACTCACCTTGCAACAACTAGAAATATAGGTTCTTAAATAGCACGTAACAAGGATTTCCAAAGGACCTCTCAATTCTTACCTTCTGAGGAAAGACACCAAAGGAAGAACAAGCCTAACAATAGCTTCATAAGTGCTTCTATGAGCAGGTAAAATGGAGTGCTGTGGGTTATACTTTATGGCTGCTAGGAAACAAATTCTCTCCTTTTTCCTCCTTTATATTCTACCAAGCTGATAACTCAGCAGCCATAAAATTTATTAGCCTATTTACCTTTGGAAAGCAAAGCCTCAGTGATAACATTTGCATTTCTTATTTCAAGGAGCTCTGCAACCTTAGTTTATGAATAGCCCCATCCACAGGTCAAAGAAAGAAAGAAGTGGCACAGCACTTCCAGTTCCCATTTCACTCCCATTTTGCTCATCCTTTCTATTTATGAGAAATTATTCATGTGATTTAGCAGAGGAGATGGCAGCTGAGAGCAACGGTACTCTCTGGTCTTCTGCCAACGATAAAGGGAATACACAGAACATCACATGACTACTGGGTATATTGTATTGCTCATGTAATGAATGAGCTCCCAATAAAGACTTCCATAGTTATCACATAGTGTAGATATTGCCCTCATGCTACTTTTAAAACACTCTAAAAGCTTATTAGTGACACATGGTGCCAAACATGCAAGCTCTCTCACAGAAGATGAAATCAAGTGTCCTGTTACAGCTTCTCCCTGCATTCAGAGGCAGCTGGCAATTTTGCAGGGCGGTCATCTCAGCAAGTACCAGTATATAAATCACATGGGTCAGCTTCCAGTGGAGTCAAGGGTCTTCAGTACAACACAATAATTCATTATCAGACTATCTCTATTACATGTGGAAGGAGGCTCAATTCTTGAGGCTGCAGAGCAGTTAAACCTCAAGTAGAAAATAGGCAGTTATACTCTTCCCCTCTGCTTCTGCTTCTTCAAAGCCTTCAAACAGCCTTGTGACATATCCTTCACTCTTCCACTAGTTCCACAACCACCATATATTTCTAAGAGATGGCTAAATTCACTGAAACTCTAAGTTAAATTGAGTCCCAGAAGACTGTGAAGAACATCAGAAGGCATCACAGAAGAGAACAAGAGGATCACAATCTGAAATAGGGAGAGAATACCAGTAGTGAGAGGAATAAGCAAAGGTGGTGAGGGAAGTAATGCAAGGCCAGTACTATACCATCATTTCTGGCAGTAGGCACAATAAAGAAAACCTCTACAGCTTCTCCCTTCTACAGTCTATTGTGGTCTCCCTCACAGGTATCTGCCAAGACAGAGCACTGCTGACAAGTGGTATAACTAACTTTGCCCTCATTCAGAAAACATTCAACAAACAGAATTTCACACTGAGTTTACCAGAAACAGGTATGATTCTAAGGCCCAGGCCAACCAGCTTCACATACTAGTTTTCCCAGTTTGAACAGGAACCATGACCTAACAGCCAAAGTGCAATAGGTCCAGTTTAGAACATACCAAGATTATAGAGAACCACAGGCACTCTGGCAGTGTAGAGAAATTACTGTATACTCACAGAACAAGTCTGTACCTAAGAAGACAGCAAGACTGGATCATTGTGTACAGGCAGTTAACCTGAGCATCAAGTATTTGAGCACACAAGACCAGCTACAATGCTATCATGGTAGATCATTCACTTTTGAAGATTTGAGAGATGTGAACAAATGACTGCTAGCCTGTAATATTACTCTCCCAAGCAAGACTCTGCTATGCCTCAATCACAGCATTAAGATCTGACCTCTGCAGAACAGCCCAGTGCCTTCAGCTAAAGCACTGGAATTGCTCTCTGGTCTCTTCTGAGCCTGTTGACACCCAAGTAAATCTTCTGCTAAATAATAGAAGACTAAGAAGAGCAACTGCTTGAGTAAATATCTTAAGATGCTTAAACAAACCACTTACACCCCTGATATCCCAGGCAGCCTAGCTTATCCTTCAAAGGGCTTTTTATTGCTTTATGACTGAAATTTGATATTCTTTAAGGAAATATATTGGACATAGGGCTTGTGTCCACTTCACTTCGCAAAAAAATGGGAAAGTAAAACCAATTCTGAACAAGAACAGCTATCATGCAGAGTAACATACTAGCAGGAATCTGCACAGACAGAGAAAAAGTTCCTCCGCTGCTTGATCTCAAACCTCAGCCCAGTACAAATATACCAGAGACCTCATGAGCCCAAACAACTGCTCACCTCCCGCACAGCAACAGCTCTGAAAGAAGGGAGCTTATTACACTTTGGAGTCTCACAACCTGAAACTTGTTTTGATGCTGACTTCTTTTATCCGTAGTAAGGTAATGAAACACTAGAAGCTTTCACTGTCAGACCAGCACAGAAGCCAGTAGCTCCCTGGGCTAGGTTGAAATAGAGTTCCTGGGGCCATTGGCACAGCTGATGAAGCCCCAGGTGAGGCTGGTCAAGGTCATTATGGTCTGTGCGTCAGCACAGCATAGTGTGGGTGTGAGAGTTACACTCAGTGGTCTTTGTCATTAAGTACAAGGGTTTGTGGTGGCTTCATTTCTCAACAGAATGTTCTCTTCATCAGCAAATCTGAGAAAAGGCCTCCCTAGCAAATTGGAAATGTTTAAAATCTTAGAGAGAACGACTCCACTTTACCATACTCCAAGTAAAAGATGGAAAAAGGAAAGGAGGTAGTATTACTTCATACATTTGCAATAAACCAAAGAAGAATTTAGCCTTTAGACTCTGTGATGTGCTCCAGAAGAAAAACAGCACTAACTTTAAGGCTTTAAGTCTTCTGTAAAGACTACTTCTCACTACCAAATCATCAAAATAGCTCCTATAGTGAATAGCAAATAGCAGGTGGCAGCAGCAATCAAATAAGCTGGCAGAAGAGAGAAGAGAAATGTTCTCACAGTCATAGGAGGTGTCAAAGACAAACCAAATCATTTACACTACTGTGAGGGCAAAGCCACATCTTGCAGAAAGCGTTGGGAGCTCCAGCCCATGAGCCAAGCCCTAGCTGACAGCATTTGGGAGTACCCCACAGAAGTGCAGCTAACTGCTTATTGATCCATGCAGAACTTCTGTCTTGCCTGAATGCTGCTACTCAGGCACAACAGATAGCCGGATGAACTTTGTACCTAACCCTGTGTGAGCTGTGCCAGTCTTCTCATCGCCTGCTGTGATGCAAACTTCAAAGAAGGACTCCAAATGGATTACTGTAGTTAAGAGCAGTTTTGTGCCTCTGTATTTTCTCCAGCAAATGTACCCCTTTTGCATGTATGGGCCCTACGCACCAAAAGCAAAAGTCAAGCTGTAAAGTAAGCAGCAACCAAACATGTATTCAAATATAAGTACTCCAGAGTGTCAGTCAGGCTACCTGGCCCATTGCTGTGTTTTTATGTATCTTAGAACCATTAAGGATGGAGAAGACCTGTAAGATCATCTAGTTCAAATATCCACTACCACCAAGATTACCCACTAAACCATGTCCCTTAGTACCACATCTACACATCTCTTACACACCTCCAGGGACAGTGGGGCCACCATCTCCCCGGGCAGCCCATTCCAGTGCCCAACTATAATTTACCTGACATTATGGAAACATGGTAACACCTTATTACCTTGCCTCTTGGACCTGGCATAGGAGCTATAGCTGGAAAAGCCAATGGATTTCTCTCTACCTTGCCTTTAAGTTTTATCTCATCTGATAACTTAAATGAGCTTTTTCCTGCATTCCTTTGACTTACACAGAATATTGAAAAGCAGAAACCTTGACAATTTATGTCCTTCAGCTAAAGGACCAGCTTTTAAAAATACAAAGCAACGGATTTATAGCTAAACATTAAAAGAAAAGAAAAGAAAAAAAAAAAAGAACAAACAAACACCATCACAGCACTAAACCATTCGTAATTAAACCCAAAATGTTTGCTGCCACAAGCACCACATTTTACTGTGCATTAGGGAAGTAGTTTCTTCAGCTGCTAACAGACAGAGGCCATACATCAGATGGTAATGCAACTGCACCCACAGAGCTATTGTATTAAACCAGCATAGCAGAGCACTTGTTGGAATAGAAAACAGAATGACTCTCCATTTCATTCGAAGATTCATTCTGTCTGTGACTCATCAATTTTTCAGCTAATCCTACTGCCTAGCCAAGGCCTTAGATCTTGTTTTCATTTATTTATTTATTTTAGGAAGCACATCCCTGAATTGTCCCATCCATTACATCTAATCCAGAATGGGTAGAACATTATAGTGTTGCATAACAGTTACAAATAAATCACACACCACAGTGAGTCACTGTACATTTCCTCATGGTGTTATGCCTTCTCTTGCTGCAACTCGCATTGCTGGTAAACTTAGTGAACTCCCTGGACCTAAACAGCAGCTCTTCTTCCACAGAAGACATCAGGGACTGAGGTGAGGCCCAGAGCAAGCAGGGACGCAGGGCTCAGGGCAGGGATCCCGCAGCAGCAGGCGGGAGAGCTGCACGATTTAAAGGAGGCTGCTACCACCTGCTGGAGAGAGTGCAAATGAAAATGGAAAAGAAGAAACCAAAGGTTTCTCGGGCAAGAGCTGGAAAGCACCGCTCTGCACGCGGTCAGGATATCGAAAGCAAGCAGAAAGTTCCTTCTAAAACACAAGCTTCTGGAACTGCTGCTGCTTCTAAGATAGCTTACGAATTCCTGTAAATTCGTAAAACACAAAGCTTCAAATGTTCTTTTTCCACGTGAATTTTTCTGAGTTGAGCACGTGGCTGGAGCACTGGACCCTTCACCTGGTTATTTAGGATTAGTAAAGCTGCTACAGAAGCTTGACCTGTGGCAGTAGGTACGTAAGCAAGATCAGCAGGGAAGTTTACGCCCATGTTTTGGATAAGCTACAAAGTAGCAGCCACCTACAAACACCTGGAGGTAGCTCAATGCAGCCGTATTGCAGTGAAACCGCAGGCCGCACAAGGGAATGAAATTCAGAATTTAATCCTTGTGCCTGCAGGGGTGACAGACTGCCACAGCAACTGTCTGATTGCTTGGCACAAGCCCATTAGGCACTGGCATGGAAGAAAAACCCAAAGCACATCCCCATAGGGCTGGTGCCACCCCAGCCTCCCTCTGCAGCCAGCAGAGCTGGCACAGTCCCTCACACCCCTTTGTCACAACAAAAATGGAGTGCTGGTAGATGGAACCACTCCTCAACACCTTTTCTAGCAGCACCTGGGCCTCCAATTTTATATTAATAATTAATAACCTGACTGAAAACTAAAATTCATATGTGGAGGCTTTTGGGCTGAGTGAGTTACTGGTTACAATCCCCTCTGGACCCACAGAGGTTTGGAGGGGTACCTCAAGTGGTCCCTACCCTTCTGCTGGCGAGCTGAAGCCATGCTTTGACCAAGGGCTCTGAACAGCACAACTCAAGATCCTCTGCAAAAGACTCCTTGCTCATTTTACAGTAGTGTGAGGATTTGTTTAACTCTGTAGGCTCCAGATGAACAGATAACTCCCATGACCTCATCTTCAGCTTGCACCTCAATTATCAGGTCAGGAGGAGATAATACTGGTTTCTAAAGAGCGCTGTTTGCAGCCCTGGGAGAGTCAGCCAGCATGAGCACAGTCTTGAGAGAGCGATGGCACTGAGAAGACAGCAGAGAGATGCAGTCTAGCTGCTTCCAGTAAGGACAGTGATGACATTTTACAGCAGAGACCAGAAAACATTGGTTTTCTTCCTGTGAGCCTCAGGATGACTATATTTATTCTCAGATCACAAGTACCTAATTCTCAAAGACATACATGGAAATCACACGCCTAAATAAGTGTGAACTTAAGCCCAATTCTCAGAGCTCTAAAATTCATTGTAAAATAGAAGCGCCAGTATTCCCTTTCTCCTATTCTCTTCTATTAAGTTATAAAATTCCCAGAGAAGTGCCAGCATCTTGCTGTTTGCATTCACACCACAAAGGGGCTCTGTTTCCAGCCAGAGCTGTATTGCAGCAACATTGTGGGATGCTCCAAACACTCCAGTGCTATCTAGAGCTCTGCCCACACAAAGGTATGGTGCACTGGCTCCATAGGGTCAAGCCTATACAGGTCCCATTGCTTTCCAGCCTCACTAGTCCATCTACTCACACCTCCTGTTTACCTGTTTCCCCTGTAGAAGTTGTTTCTCAGCCTGCCTCTACAGATCAGAAAGATATCATTTTGACCTTAGAGAACCAGCCTCAGCTGTACTATATTCCTTTTCAATCATTAATGCCTGTGCTGCCTTTGAAAAGAGAAGGTTACCGAGAGTCAGTGCAGGGAAAGGGTATAAGATTGCCTTTTCTCATCAGCAATGTGGCTTTCCAACCCTTCTGGCTGCAGCTGCACCAAACACAGACCTTTGAACTCACGGACCCTAGGTCCACAGAATGATCATCTTCTTGTTCATATCCAGCAGAACCACCTGGAGCTTCAGGCTCAGCCTGCTCCCTTGACGTACTTCACACACCACAAGTTGTGCCAAACACATCCTCCCACCATAGTATTAAGCATCTTCACAATGCTCTGAGCTGCTCTCACCTGTTTTGTGGCTTAAAAACAAAAGAAAACAATGGCTTGTCCAGGTGCTCCGTGCCTTTTTGTCTGCCAGTTTTTTCACCTAGTGAGTGGTAAAGCATGTGGGCAAGCCTGGGGGTAATAGCTTCAGCACCTGTAGAGATCTGGGTTAAAAGACCTTTAGAACCAGGAACAGCTATTATCCTTAAGGACCATACAGGGGCAAGTGGCTGCACTGGTGTACAGAGGGCCTTGAAGAACCTAGATTTCCTTTTGGATGGCAAAAAAATCAGTCAAGCAGCAAGCAAACACCATGAAGTCTATCTTACACCCAAAGACACACAGCCCTCAGTGCTCCCAAACAGGGAGTGGAAACCCAGGTAGAAAATAAATAGGATGAGTGACCATATAGAAAAAAAAAAAAAAAGATGGCAGACAGGCATAGAAATATTTACAGTGCAAGGTGGAAAGGAATATCAGTGCACTGCCTGATTTGCGTTTCAAGGGTTTCACTTCCTTTTGCCAACTGTGACTCTCTCAGCTACCACCAGAGGACACCAAATTCCTACAACATTTTCACTCCTGAAAACAAGACACCCAGCCCCCTCGGCTGGAAATGGGGAAAAGACTTCTGGCAGTGGAGCTGTAGATCAGTTCCTCAGTAGAGGAAGCCCAGAACTGGGAACTGATGACGATACCTGCTGCTGTCCACTGGTGCAACAGCCATAGTTCTGTGTCCGCTCTTACAGCTGGAAGCCAATTTCAAGCTCATGTATTTCCAGAGACCATGTGCTTTAAAGACCAGTAATAACACAGAAAATATCACTGATTCAAACCAAACCAACGATCAGAGACCAAAAGCCACTGCCAGCTGAACAGATGCTCTTATTCCCTGTTTTCATCGAAAGAGCCTTCACAGCTTTGCCAGGCTTCATCCTGACATTTCAGCTGAATATTGCAAGGATGCCATCAAACGCTAGAGGCCTTTGTTTTTAAGACAGGAAGGCTAGGTTCTGGAAAAAGCTATGGGTGCAGGCATGGGCCTGTGCATAGGATTTTCTGGACAATTAATCTGCACATTGTTAGTTCAACTGATCGCAATAAATAGCAAAATTTACTCAGAATCAGCTGGATAAAAATTCAATAAAAACACAACAAAGTACTGTGATTAGGAAGGAGAAATTAAACACAGAAATGAACAGCTAAGGAAAAAAGGGGTTAAACAGCAGCACAACGCAAAAGTATAGGAGTGGATCATGTAATAAATATGAGTTGATGGCATGCTGTTGTTTCAAAATAAATGAATAAATAAATGTTTTAGGATATGTTAATGGAGTCATAAGCATGTCACCAAAGGTCATTATTATGCTTTATCCCAAAGAGTGTTCAACGGTGCTAAACGTTCTGCCAAATGTGGAGCACTGCACTTTGAGAAAGATTGAGTAGAACAGCCAGCCCAGAAGAAATCTTATGACATCATGAAGACAGCTGGATTGAGCTTTTCCAGGAGGGGGCTGAAAAGAGGACAGTTTCATCCAGCACTGGGAGCTGTTCCAGGAAATGGTAGTTAATGTGGGTCCCTTTTACCTGGCAACTCAGATGACATAGAGAAAGGCCGAGACCAGCGTGGAACAAAGAACAGACACCAAGTGAAGTGCCAGTCAGGGTTTCATCCCAACAGGCATCTCCTCTTACATAAGAGTGAAGGCACACAGGTGGGGGATGGGAGGGGTCACAAGTTTTGATGTGATGGTGACAACCTGGAAACTTGCTTTCAGAGGAGAACTGGTGCTTTTAACACAACAAAGTGGCACACCCAGTGCATACAGACCACACCTACTGGAGCCAGCTTCCACAGGGTTGTTTGTACAGCAAGCAAAAGAGAAAACAGAGATTGGAGATGCAACTTCCTTTTTGCCCATTCCTCCCTTAGGTCAGTCTGACCTTATGAATAGCATGGCAAGGCTGTACATGTATTGCTGCTTTCTGCAGCTCCCGAGGACTTTTGCAGTCCTGCTAGGCTCACAGCTGCTGTCAGACTTCTTCCACTCAGACCTGGTTTCCATCAAGCACCTCAACAAATTTGGGCATGTCCCCATTCAGCCAAGACCTTAAACGCATGCTTAGATTTAAGCATGAGCTTCAAACAAAGCATATATTTAGCAATTTCTGCAAATGAGGCCTTAACTTTAAAACACACATAGATAAAATGATTGTTCACTCCAGCTCAATTCAAATGCTTTCCTCAGGCTCCTTTAAGTCGAGTCTACCACCTCTCTGACACTGAAATAGATGCCTTGCATAAGAAGACTCTTGCTTCCTCTCTTCTGTAACTCATCAGCTCTTCCCTGCTCCAGGGCACGTACCTCTAGGGATAGATGAGATCTATTCCTGTTAGTTACTATGCAGAGCTAGATCTCAGCAGCAGTGATAAAGACCTTTGCACATCCTAGCTTGCTTGCTGATACTTCCCTTTTCTCTGGAATTCATACTCCTCACCCGCCCTTGTTCCCTTCCCCCTTCCCCAGTTGCTCATACTTCTGGAAAGACGACTGAGGGCTAACTAATGACTAAGGCGCTGCTGCACGTCATCGCCTGTCTGCTGCAACAAGGGGTGAACAGGTTCGTTTGTCCACAGGTTAAAGTAAGGTTGCCATCCCAAGACAGAGCACGTAATTGGGAGACCAAGCAGTGGGAAACCTGCCCTCTCTTCTTTCTCGTCTGGACCATTTAATTTCTCTTGTTTTCTTCGTTGCATACAGCACTTTATGCCTGCACAGCATCTTTCAAATAAGGATCTTAAAGGACTTCACAGGCCTTAATTAAACCTCATAAATCCCTAATTGATAGATGAAAATTCTGAGTCACAAAAAGGTGAAGGGATATGCTCATAGTGCAACAGTGAGTCAGTTGCAGAGCACGAAGCAGGGCTGTGGTGCTCCCAGCCTGGTACAACTCTGCATCCTCCCCACTCATGGGACATCATGGATGAGGATCTGCTCAGAAAGTACATTCAACAGCTGCCTGACACTACTCCCAAGGGTCAGTTGATCCACAAGAGAGGACAACAATCCCAAGGGCTCAGGCCACACAGCACTGGCCGGCATCTGCAAAAGGATGAGACATCAGAAGCAGCCAGCATCATGGCCACTGCTAAGTGCCTCCCACGAAAAGCTTTGCTTGTCCTTGGCTTCTGCTCCTGGTCCCCTCTGCAGCCAGGGAGCTCCAACCATCCCAGTCCTTGCTGGCCCTTACCATTATGGGCTTGCTTGGGGCCGGGGGCCAGACTAATGGCTAAATCCAAAGCCTGAGGCAGCAGGCTGGGCTCTCAAAGACCTGCACTGCCATGGCAGGGGCCTACACCCAGCCCACATACCTCAGCCAAACTCTGGTCCCTTTTCACCCCTGCTTCCCTCCCCAGCCTTTGTTTTCAAGTAAGTAACATGTCAGCTCAGCAGGGCAGGGACTGACCCGCCTGGGCGTTAGCCTGGTGTGGCCCGCCTGGCCTCCTGCCACCTGCACTGGGCAAACAGCGTCAGGATGGCGCAGCCCAGCCTGCCTCAGTGCCAGTCCCTCTCGGTGGACATCATCACACACTGCTTTCCAATTATAGCCTTTCAGGGCTGCGACGGCATTTAATTGTCTGAGTTTTATAAACATTGCATGGCCTTGACTGACGCCCCAGTTAATGATCCCCTGCA
Source organism: Odontophorus gujanensis (assembly GCA_013399175.1). Taxonomy (NCBI): domain Eukaryota; kingdom Metazoa; phylum Chordata; class Aves; order Galliformes; family Odontophoridae; genus Odontophorus; species Odontophorus gujanensis. Next base: position 33,306 of record VXAB01008258.1, on the reverse strand, counting down.
GAAGTGACTTTGGTCGGTCGGACCTTTGCCACACCCGCCAAAGAGGGTGAATTAAAAAAAAGAAGAGGGTAAAAACACAGAAAGGCAACTTAAAAGATGATGCTGCATCTGAGGAAATGAAACATGACTCCCTCTTTTCTGTCAGCAACGTGTGATGCTACTGCTGACACTGACAGCAACCCTCCTGCTCACCCAGTGACTACTGCTTGTAGCAGGACAAGCAGCTTCATTCAACTCCTGCTTCAAACCTGTGTTTCTTTCCTTCAGCCTTCCCA
>VXAB01008258.1:0-33007 GCA_013399175.1 Odontophorus gujanensis | reverse complement strand
CCCCCCCCACCCCCCCCCCCCCCCCCCCAATATCAACAAGAAAGAGAAAACAACAACAACAAAATGAACCCTCAAAAATGCAAACAGAATGAAGAATGCCACAACAGTAAATAACCAGGGCTTTTATGTTAATGCAACTCACTGAGAGCATCAAAACAAAGGGAAAAAAAAATCTCTGGGTCAAATTTACAAACCGATGTAAATCAGCCTGTCAAATTTCATTGAAGAGCGCTAATTTTCTCTGGCTGTACATATGACTATGTGCTTCCCCTCACCCCTTTATTAGTGCCTCCTGCCTCAGCAGTACAAACTGCATTGCATTGGAAGGGAAGCAGACGGCTCTTTGCTATGATTTCTACATATGCATCACTAAAGCTCAGCATTTATATTTGAAGAAAAAAAAAATAATCGGGCAAACGCACAGCTGCAAGGCGGGCTGGGTAATTGTGCAATGCTGGGAACTCTTAGGTAGTTAATAATTATACTCAACCTTCGGTCTAGTTCCTAACAACACCCCTAGGCGTGTCGCTCTTACAGAATAAGGGCACACGCCCTGCTGTGTCTCCTTGCTTAACAGGAACACAAAGTACAGTAGTAGGAGGTGTTTCCTTGAACTCTGAACAATTGGACATTTAAGGATTAATTACTGTTAAGGAGCTTTGGACTGGCAAACACACTAACTCAGCTCTTGGCTGCGTCTCCCAGCCAAGTTCTCTCAGTCATCCTAATTAGACATTCTGATACCATCTTTAATTATATGATCTCACATACTATTTATTTTTTTCCCCTTCTTCTATTATTTTTTTGCACAGAACCTCTGTCCTGTGAAGCATGCCGAGAGGAGGGAAAAGCACCCATCTGGCAGCACAGCGGCGGCCAGACCATGTTCCACTGGGACCTGCGGGCCTACTGAGAGCTGCCCAGGGCTACTACAGCAGGGAGGCAAGTGCCCTGCTGCTGCGGGCAAGATGGGACCTATTCTGTATTTGTCAGTATTGACTGCAGCCTGCCTGGAAAAACATCTGCACCACACAGCACCCCGCGCCAGCCGCCACAAGTGCGTGTGCGTGCACATGAATACACACACAGGCTCTCCTGTACACACCTTGATCTTGTTGAAACAACAGGAGGAGCAGGGTGCATGTTGTTAATGCTTTTCACCTCGACAAACACTGCACCGCTGGGGCGACGCTCCCGCGTCCCAACTTGCAGCACCCAATGGTCCTAGGGGACGGGAGCCTGCCAGAAGCTGTCCCTGATACAGGCTGGTCCTGCTGCACAGCAGCCTTCTTCCTCACATGTGCCCTGGCATCGCTAATAGTGCTGTGTTGGCTTCTGCCTGTGGCCGTTTGCTGCCCACCACTGCAGCCCCACTCTGGAGCTGTGAGGGGAGTTTTGGGTGCTGTGCTTTCAATTGAAATGCTGTGGCTGCTCTGGAGACTCAATGCCCTGAGGTCAGCTGAGGTTCACTCAGCTGAGGAACTCCTTAAATGGCAGTCTTGTTCTAAAGCCTGCTCTCCCTGCTCCTGCAAGCAGTGAGGGGACGGATGTTTGAGTGCTTGTCGGGATGTTTTTGTGAAGGCCAGACACCCCAATGAGACATGGAGGTGGGGGCCAGGAGGGCAATGGCACCTCCTCCCCCCGCCACCCTGCAGGCCAGCCCACTGTTTGGCAACGGCTCCAAGACCCACCCCTGCCTCAACCTGCCAGCAGAGCTGGCTGGCCCCAGCAGGAAGGCACTCATGCACACCCCATGCTCTGGGGCTGGGAAGCCTGCTACGCGTCCCAGCAGGGTCTCTGCCTGTCCTCCTGGGAGTCTGGGCCAGCCCTAGTGCAGCCAAGCGCTTTGCCACCTTTTCCAAAATGTGAGAGGAGGAAAGGGAGACCTGCCTGTCCCAGACTGGCAGTATTATCCGCACTGGGAGGAGCCCTCCTCACAGCTCCTTGGCGTTCCTCACTAATTCAGAGTCAACATAATGGGGCCAAGGTGGCGCCATTGATCCCGCTGGGCAGGCGGAGCCAGGCCTCGGTGGGGATTAGTAATAGCTTTCTTCCCCCATGGCTCTGGGTCACTGGATTCAGCCCTCCACATTGCCCCGTGGTGGAAACTGTTCTCCTCCCTCTCCAGTTCCAGGAGCGTGCTCTTGGAGTAAGGGCAGCAGCTGCACCGGGAAATCAAGAGTTGGTGCCAAGCAAAAAAACAGTTGCCCTGCCATGGCACTCAACCATACTCTGAAAAGCAATGCCCTGGGAGCCCAGCCCCCCAGGACAAGCAGATCCATCTGTTCACACACCCCCTACAGTCAAGGTGCATCTCTGTGGTTGAGGATTGCCCAGACCTTTACTGCACAGCCCCTTTGCCTCCATACCACCACAGCACAACCTCCATCCCTGCAGCTGCTGTTGAAGGTCTGGCCTGAGGCGACCTTTTCTGCAGCAAACATCCTTTCACATCAGCACGACAGGAGCAGAGAGGAGGATGAGCACCAGGGCAGGATAAGCATCCATCCCAGGTGCAGGTACTGGCCAAAGAGTATACACAAGGTCAGGAGAGGCACCTGAAGCTGAAGATTTAAGGCATCACTCTCCTTTCCTATTCCCTCCTTCTCTACACAGACAGTGTCACAGACAGATCTCCACTTCCTCAGTTGCCAGAAGTGCAGAAGGTAATTAGATACCGTCATGGCCTCAGAGCATTGCTCGGAGTAGAGATTTAATCACAGTCCTCATGGTATATAAACGCAACATTCAAATGGAGGCTCAACAGGCAGTTAATGTCTCTCATCACCCCCGTGACCTCTATCAGGTAGGGTGGAACAGAGAGAGGATTGCAGCCATCTAAGTTCTCACCAGCCCAGGACAAAGGCTATGGCGATTAGCTCCTGTTCTTGTTGCCCATGGCTGATGCTCATGCCCTGCCCTGAGCCCTGGCTTTGAAAGTCAAAGCAGGGCTGTGCCTGGATGGGTCGTAGGGCAATGGAGAGCATGGAGCGACCACGAGCTCACCTTTACCCCTTGGTTACCAGAGACATCTGGGGGCTTCTGGCTTATATCATCTCTTATAAGCCCCCAGGCTGGTGTCAGGTTCTACTGTTATTGACATGAGATAAACACTTTCCAATCTAAGTGCATTTCAGGGTAGTAATATGACATAAGCAGGCTAAATATGAATTCAGTGAATGCACTTTTCTGTCCATGTTAGAGCATCCTACATTTGAATAACTTGAGCTCCTCAAGGGGAAAGCACTGACCTATTTCTTCCCTCTACCCCCAACAAATATTGCTCCCTACCATGGATGCTCACATCTATAACCACCACCAGTATGTGTGATCGCTGTAAGCCCAGTTAGGGTTACAGAAAGAGGGTGAGGGGACCAGGGGCAGCACGCAATCTGATGGGTTCTGGCTGGCCCATGCACTCACCTAGGCTCACTGGCTGTAGATCCACTTTTACCTTTCCAGGAGACTTGAAGAACAACTTTTCCTGAGAGAAGAAAAACAGAGAAAGCCTGCAAAAGGCAAACAGGCAGCGGTTACTGGCACTGCCTATGAACTTGCAGAGCTGAACAGTCATTTGTGGGATGCAGGCTGTAGATCACAGCCATGTAAGGCCTGTCTCCCTGTCTTCCCCCACACTATTCTGAGGAATGGAGCATGCAAAGTAAAAAGAGAAATCTGAGACTCACACTGTGGTATGCTGAACAGTTTACATTCTTGTCTGCCATGATATCTTCCTCCCAGCCTAGTTCTTATCTGTTTGACCTCACATAGCCAGCATCAAAAAAGCTGATATTTAGTACTGAGGAATTCTAATGTTCAAATGCGATAGCAATGCAAAGGGGAAAGAATTGCAAGATACTACTTCTGGACTATGTGGGGTAAAAAGCAGATACACAATGCTGGGGATTGTCTATGCCTAATCCATCCTCTGCTCAGTAGGTTGCTCAGAGTCGTCTCCATTCAGGCTTTGAATACCTCCAAGGGCTGAGATTCTACAGCACCCCTGGAAGATCTGCACTAGTGTTGCATCACCTTCAGAGTGGAAAAGTTTTTTCATTACTTTTGTTGCTATTTATGACCATTGCCTCTCTGTATTCCTAGGGAGAGTCTGACTACATCTTCTCTACGCATCAGAAGAATACCCTCCCCACATCAGGTGCTCACACATTAGTGAGACCCTCCCCAAGCTTTCTTTTCCCAGAGCCTCTCCTCCCTGTCTTGCCTTCTCTTCTGCAAGGAAAATCTTCCTGAGGTGTTTCAGATCTTGTTGCCCTGGAACTCACAAGAAAAACCTCCTTCTAAACCTCAGTTTTAGGAGGGCATGCCAACAACTTCCACCCAGGGTGATAATTTGTTTGTATTGCTCCTTACGTTAACAGTGGCCAAACACTGCTGAGCAGGGCCTCAGTAGTGCTACACAAGGCACAGCAAAAAACCCTGCACTGTTGCAGTGGAACTCAGGAACTTGTTATGACAACATGAAATTTCAAGCGGATCAGGTCACAGACATCAGTAGGAACATAAGTTGGTTTTTTTTGTTTGTTTGTTTTTGTTTTTCCTTTTTCAAAAATGCATCATTTGTTCCACTTCAGGCTATCTGATGCAATACCCGTGTCACAGTTTTCCTCTGCCACATCCTTCCCACATGACAATGGAAACATCACTTCAAACCAGCATTCTGGATGCTCTCCTTTCCCCCACACTCCCACTCCATCTCTACTTGCTTAAAGTTTAGCACATGCTTATTCTTTCTGCTGGCTGCAGAATTTCTGCAGCATTCCTGTATCTGCTCCTGCAGATTCTAGGCCAAGTTAAAGAAGGATAAAGGGGAAAAAAAAACACCACCAAAACCCTCTCATCTGACATCACATTACCACCACCAGTTTGATACATTCAGGTCACTCCTCTGGGATTGTTTTTGCCATAATTCTATGGTAGGGTCGCTCCTCCACTGAGGAGCAGCAAAGAGCACCAACTTAATTACACCAAGTGTGTAGAAAGAAACCTCTGAACCTTTAGGATCAGGCTGCCCTCATATATTTTCCAGAAATGAACCTTTTTATTGATACTTCACTGAGAAATATGACTGTCATGAAAATTCAGGGATGAGTCTTGCACAGTGTGGAAGGAACAGGGAAAAGGGAATTGGGATCCTCTCTTAATGCACGAATGCAGTAGATACACTGGCAGGCTATCAACACAAGCGTTACAGTCACAGATGGTTTTTGTGTCCTTCCTTTGCAGGATGCACAGCACAACTCCACTAGGGAAACAGCACGCAGGTCCCTTACTTGCACAACAAGAACTGGCCATTGCAGGGTGGGGGGAGGCAAGCCTGTTTCCAAATGGGGGGGAATTCCCTACATGGACTGGAGAACTAAATAAAAGCAGATGAGGGTGTTGGGAAAAACACGATTTCCATGTCAATGTGGGAGAACTCAGCCTCCCCCAGCCAGAAGGCTGGTGGAAAGCGTTTGCTCTGCTGTGTAATTTCACTCTCCAGAACCAAATTACAGTAGTAGGTGTGAATATTCCAGCACCTGTGAGCTAATGATGACAAAAGATAGTTGCAGCCAGTTGGTGCTGGGAAGAAATCAGGCAGGAGTGCAAATCCTGGTCCTGCAAATAGCATTTGCAGACAAGCAACATTAACCCCTTTGAAAGGTCACTGCCAGCTGCCAGGAGCTTAGGGAGCACTTCAGGAGGCAAGCAAGGATGTATCCTTCTACTTGCCATTTTGGGGAGGGAGTGGGGAATGCTGCCAGAGGAGCCGGTTTGACAGACTCGGGGCTGGCCTCTATGCACCAGTAGAATGGCAAAGCCCTTGGTGAGGCAGGAATTGCTTCAGGCACTCCCCCTTCAAGAAAGCTTGCATGTAGTAGGAGATCAAATGGGGACTCCCCTATGCCTGAGGCTCTGTGGAGACAGATATTAAAAGATGGGACCTTCAGCAAATTTCCTTATAATTGCCACCCCCTTACCCCCCAGAATAACTACTGCTCCTTCAGCCACACCAGGACAAGCAACTTTGCTACAAGCCTCCTGAAGTCTCTTCCTCACCCTCTGCATCATCCTTGATGCCATGGGGCACCCCAAAGCTGTCTCCAGCTCTACAGCCCTTGCTGTTCTACAACAACTTCACGTCAGCTTTCCTACAACATGGATTCCTGACTGCTGAGCTCACTTCACACAGGCATGTGCACGTATTCCCCATTCTGGTGATTGATACCTTCAGCATTCTCCATGACTTCACAAATATTTCCATATATGAGCCACATAACTTGCGCCGACATCTCTCATCACCTTCCCCTATGGCACTGTGAGAACACAGAGTGAAAAAAAAAAAAAAAGAAAAAAGAAAAAGAGAGAGGACAGGGACCAGCAGGAAGCCAAAGCAGACATTACTCCTAAGGAAACCCATGAGTAACGAGCAGCTTGGCCCAACGCCATGTTGGCTAACAATGACTCACCCAACATCTCCTCCCCACCACAGTATTTTTACTTGAATATGACATCCTCCACTCCTAACCTGTGGTGTCTGGGTTTCCTCCACTCCAGACTGTAGCTTTTCCCCAGGTGAGCAAAGCGGTCCTGTGTTAACCTCCTTCTCTCTGCCAGTGAAGCAGCCATAGTGTTCACCCCACCCCAAGCTTTCAGGGCAGAAACTTTGAGTCTTTCTGGCTGAAGCAGTGGATTAAAAAAAAAATAAAATAATAAGGTCACCTCAGCATGCATTTTCTAGCTCTATCCCTTTCTTTTTGAAGCAAAGAAGAAAGGATTAATGCATAATTTGCCTTTTAGCCCAGGTGGTCTGCTCTGCGAGCCTCTGCCCCATTTACCATTGTTGCTGCTAACAGCTGTCTAGATTGCAGCTGCTCTAATGAAAGAAGCACTGAAATGTACTACAGCCGGGCACCTGGCTATGCTGTACCCATTTGTTCATATCGAAGGAACATGCAAGCTTTTAATTGTTCATGGCAAAGGGAGCTTTTTAATGACTTCAATTAACAGAGAGAGAAGAACTCCAGTTAGCTCTTGCTATACAAAAGTGTCCACAATGTCATTAAAACAAGATTTACAAGTGTCATAACTCTCAGCAGCATAGTCAACAATACAGCCAATCATTACAACTGAGCACCAAAGGAGAAGGGGGGTAACCATCACACCAAGTAACAGGAAGGAAAGAAAGGAGGATGGGGGAGGGAGTACAGAGGAAAAAAGAAAAGTCATTTTTCTTTTCAGTCTAAATTGATTTTATTCTACAAAATGCTACTCAGTTAAAATTGTAAAAGCAAAACCATTTTAATATGTTCTTTCTTCCATAGCAGCAAGCTTTCTCTAACAAGCTTTTTGTTTTAGTGCAAATACTGTAGGCCTGTATTACAGTAAAGTAACGAGAACAGAGAAGAGACAACACCAGAGAGAACACCTCAGAGCTGAGACTCTCCAAGGACCACAAGAAGGATACCAAGATCACAAGCAAAGAAGGGTCCCAATTCAGTAGTCATCTTTAAGAACCTCCTTGGCAGAAACTATTCCACTGCAGACAAAAAAAAAAAAAAGAAAAAAAAAAAATTAAAACAAAAAAAAAAAAAAAAAAAAAACCATGAGCTAAAACTTCTGAGGAAAAAAAACAATGATGGTGCCCCCAAACCTTCAGTAATCCTCATGGTCATATACAATCGCTGAGCTCAATTCCATCTCTGACATCCACTCTACAGCAGCAAAATGCTACTGATGCTTTCCAATTCTACAGGGAAGTGGAACCAGAATCAGGCCCTTTCCATATCTGAGGATCTTAAAGTAGACTTTAGTGACACAAGTAACTTATCGCTCTAATAAAGATGCACTATCCCTTATTGATGTTACTTTGAACTACACAGTATATCAAGATATATACAACATTTTATCCTCTCACTGAGCAAAAACAATTGGATACTTATTTTCTATACATTTTAATATGGTTTTAATATCAAGTAACCACAAACAAGAAAGTGGAATAACCCTTTAATCATACAGGATAGGAGGGGAACAATTAAGTAAAACAGGATGGAACTTTATTATTATCTTGTATTCTGAGACTTCTCCTCAACTCCACCTACTGTTCACAGAGGAATGATAATGCATCTTTAGAAACATCTTTTTTTTTTTGTACATTTTATACAGACAGCAAAACCCAGAATCTTGTATTTAAAGAATCAAAATAATAAAAAAAAAAGCCTAAAAAAAGAAGAAAATTGGAATATTTTTAATGCTTTCTTTATTATATCCAAGTCTTGAACGAGAAAAAAAAAGATGTAAACATGATAAATAAATAAGAAATAAAACGTAGATTGTTCCCCCCACCTCTTAAAATGTTTGACTTGGCCTTCCTAATGAAAATGAACTTCTAAGTGTCATAACAATAAGATTTCTTACATTTCAGAAGTCTTTTTTGGAATGGGAAAAAAAAAAAAAATCAACAACAACAACAAAAAAGCAGAAAAGCAACAACCAAACACCAGGAATGCACGTTGGGAGGATGTTAAATTAATGGTGGGCAGATCTGCTGGAGCAGGCACAGAGCGGCTGCCTGCCAATAAATAATAAGATACCAGGGAGGAGAGGGGTGTCTTAGGTTTGTTTTTGTTTTCTTTTCATTTAGGATAAAAGCCAGGTGGATCCTACATACAGTAAGCAGCAAAATTAAAGGTTCAGATGAACTAAATAGATCATTTAAATAATAATTATAAAAAACACAACAGAGAGCTACTGTCCCCAGCAGGTTGGTCCCAAATACCATCACACCACAAGCAGTTTGAGACTAACCCTGTCTCCACACCTACGAGAAAGGAATGGGTGAAGGCAGTGCCACAACCAGGAAGGGAGGGAGAAAGGAAAGAAGGAAGAACAAGGGCAGAACTGGAATGCTGAATGTTGCCTGGACTCTGAGTGTTTCCTTCACAAGCAGTTGCTACTGCTGCTCCAAGCTGGGCATTGATGAACTTCAGATGTTACTGGATGATGCTTCATTGGGCCAGTCACCAGGGGGTCAGTTCAATACCAGCTGAAATTCCCAGGGCCTTTTTCTGTCACCTTCAAAAACTCCAGTTCAGAAACTGACCCCACATCCCCAGTACATACAGCGGAATGTGGAGACACTGTACAATGAGGAATCACTGGGGAAGGTACTCAAGGAAAATACTGTTTGTGGAGAGGGAAGACACTCAGTTCCCAAAAGCACACCAGTAAGCCTGTGAAGTATGCAGGGCCAGACCAAAACAGCAGGAGACTTCAAGCTGTACCCGTCTGCCAGCAGCTAAACAAAGGTAATGCTGATCCACTAAATACAAAAGGCAGAAGACCAGCAATCCCAACACAGACATCCTTTAAGAGGTCTGAGGGAGAGAACAGGCAGGCACAAGGTATTCAGGGCTCTTTCAAGTAGCAGAAAATTATTCTCTTTTCTGGGCAGTTTTAAATTGCTCCCCATCAGTATCACAGGACAGAAAAGGGAATGTTCCTGTCCTACCTCTGAGAAGATCAATGACAAGTCAACATGTAGTGGGCAAGGGCCAGCAGCAGCTCCTTCTGGGAACAATTCAGAGAGTAAAAGCAAAGGTAGGAATCACGGACTTCCCTCAGATACATGCCACTCTCATGGGGATGGGGAGACAGTACAGATGAGTGGCGAGCCCCTGAATTTAAAACTTTCCTGTCTAGCATGAGACCTATCAATTTAGGGAAAAACAAATACACAAAAAACCCCACTCAGGTAACTTGTAGAGACCAATCTGGGGCTATCACAGAGTCAAATGTGTCAAATGCGAAAACAAATATCTCCAGTTGCTGGGATGGCATTTGTAGGCTGGCAGATGTGGGGATTAAGGGCAGAGAAGGCCACACCTAGGGATTTTTTCAGAAAACCTCTGCTTTATTAAAAAAAAAGAAGTTTTGATGATCACGTGAGGGGAGAAAAATTTATCTACTTTAGTTATTGTAAAAGCTCAATTTGAAACTTCTACTGCTAGTATAATGGTGGAAATGTTTAAGCAACAAAGGAAAAACCTGCATTACTGAATCAGTTTTACGGAGAAAGATCACTCATCTTTCTATTGCTGGCAGATCTTGCAAATAACTGGGTTTAAAATAATAATAATAATTTTAAAACAAACAAACAAAAAAAACCAACAGCCAAATAGCATCCCTTTGAAAGGATTAAAGGAATAGGCAGTGACCAGAGTTTGAGGGAAGCCAGACCACTTGAGCAAAAGGTCTGGCTGCACGAGAGTGGGCCCTATTAGTTCCCAGTGGAGCTGGCAGGAGCTGCAGCAGTTCAACATCTCACAGCACTGACCCTGTCATTGCATTCTGCATTTCTCCAGGTCCAGCCTGACCAAGACATTCCCAAGTTTCAGCCAATGTAAAGACAATAATAATGAAGAAAATCTCACGATACATAGCTGCCATCACAGCTTCAACAGGCTGGACGGAAAAGCTATCCCCTAAGCATGTGCACAAGGCCATGGTTCATCACTACCTTGACATCTGCACGAACTGAGCTTGGCTCCAAGCAGGAATAGTTTCACACATTACTGTTCTCACCAGTGAACATCAGCACTTGTGCCCTCTGTGAGCACTTCGTACAGGCAGCCAAGCCCACAGGCTGGAGAAGACAGGGTCACAACGCTGGTGGAAGGGCCCTCTGATTTGCTTTTGGTCTTTATGCCAGACAACCCCAGCAAAACCAGATCCATTACTACACCGCAAACATTAAAAAGCAACAGGGGCCAGAGACCAAGGTACAAAACATGGTAACAATTTTCCTCCAATGTCAACTTGTCAGTCACACCAGATGTTATTAGAACTTCAGCTACATCACTGCTGCCTGGTCAGGAGTGCCTCAAGGCCTGTGCTGTGCTGGAGGCTGAACTCTGGCCTTCCTGCAGCCTCAGAAATTAGGACGCTCTGAGCAAATTCCACCAGCTAGTATCAACTGCATGGAAGCATGCTGCTTTGTTTCCCAACAAGGAAAGCCTGATGGCACAGCAAGATCCCTACATCCTCCTAACCACTGCCAGTCTCCACGGTGCCATCTCTCTTGGTAGTATGTTTTGCAGATGTTGCCAAGGGGAGGGGATAATCTTACTAACAGGAAGAGATTGGTATCTGAGTCAGGGGCCCTGAATGGAAGGAAGATGCAACACTCCCTAGAGAACAGGCAACCCAGGAGAAGTAAACAAGACCAGCAGCAGATTTGGTATTACCAAACTGTGGCTAAAATCCTGCCAAAGCCACTGGTAAGTGCCAATCCAGCAGCTTTTCTGATGCCACTTTGGCCCTGAGATGCTAACTTGCTTTTGAAGAGCCCAAGGGGATAAAAACATACACTCGTTATGGAAAAAAAAAGTCCTCCACGTGAGCCTCCTGTTCTCTCCATTCACTGTCTGGGTCACAGGTATGAGTTCTGCCCTTGCCACTGAGCCCTTGAGCTCCTCTTGGTCCCCCCCACCAGCTCTCAGGCGTCCCCTTCCCAGCTAGGCAACAGTACATATTTCCCGCAGCCCGTCCCAAGAAAGATCCTAACAAGCCTTTAGAGTTCAGAGCAACTGGATGAAATGTCATAGGATCGACAACATTGGAAATCATAGGCAGAGAGAGAAGGGGGGGGAAAGAAGAAGTTTTAAGGTAACTAACCAGAAAGATCTAAGCACAGAGCATAACCGATCAGATCAATTCACAAAGGAAAGGGATGGCTAGCAACTGTCTGCAGCTCGCCTTCAGTCCTGGCCAGGAGTGCTCCCCAAGTCCACTATGGCACCTAGACAAGGTTTCCATCAGCAGATACAGAGGAGACATTGCCCTCTCCCATCAGTCCTGGTGCATCAGTCCCACCCTTGCCTTTTCCTGCCTCCAGGGAGCTGGCGTTGGTCCTCACTCTCTTTCCTGGAGCTGCAGCATTTCCCCGCTCTTGTTCTTGCTGCCCTTGTGCTTGAACGACCCTGTGCCCGTCTCTAATCCCATGGAGGGGTCTCCCCATGGAGCTGGGCGGTGTTGTAACACACTGGCAATAGGGGGCCTCAGGGGATTACAATGCCAGCAAGGTGGGAGAGTTCAAGGAATCCGAGGACTGGTCACCACTGCTGCTGCTCCTCCGGTGAGCTTTGGAGCAGGACTCGGACGGGGAGAGAGGAGATTCCTGATCCAAGACGTTGGGGTAGGTGAACACCAAGTTGGAGGAACCAGGAGTGATGGCTGGTGTTGAGGTCACCACGATGGGAGTGTTGAGTGCCTCCTCTCCATAATAACCTCCAGCAATGCTGATGGGCTTAATGACAGACCTCTGGGCTTTGTCAAGGACCAAAGAAGAAGATGGTATCTCTTCCTCCACAGGCTCCTGCTTCACCACCACTGCTCCGCTCGCTCCAGTCCGAACGCTCTGGAGGCTGCTGGCTGGTGGGCTCCGACGTTCCTCAGGGCTGATTTTACACACAGGGCTGTGAGCCACCAGCATGAACTCTAGTTTCTCCTTCTCCTTCTGGAGCTCAGCAATCTCTTTTTGAAGCACTGACTTCTCCTCCTCCAGCACCTCAGTTTCCTGAAGACAACAAGAGAACAAATAAGTACTCAAGGTTCTGGCACTGCTCCTCCCTAGAACATGGCCATCAAGTCTGGCTCCCAGCTGGCATGGGCAGATACACCCCAGCCTCTTCATGAGCCAAGCAAGCACCAGGTATTTGCTAGTTCAGCATTTTGCATTTCCTGTGTCTACCTGGAGACTATTTTCAAACTTCACCAATCTAAGGGATACAAATGATCTTCTCATGAGCCTGCCTTTGTTATTTCATGGGAAGTTTCTACAACTCCTGTCTTGTTCTGTGGCTTAAAGCTCTCTTCTCCCTTGTTATCTATATGAGAGACGCCTTATTAGAGAGGATTCAGATCTTCTACCATTGGGTTTTGTGTTATAGCTAAATCATGTTATTTTCATTTCCTAGACATAGACAGTAAAAAGTTCTCTCAACTGTTTTCATTTTCTTTCTGTATCTCATACTCTAGATGAGGCCTTGCCTGTGACTTGTGCAAAGGATTAACACTTTCATCTCCACTGGATGCATGCCAGGATTATTATTCCATTTACCTTTCCCACGATCACATAATACTGATGGCTCACAGTCAATCTGTGAGCAATTAGTATCTTCCTGTGTGAGGAGCCTGCAGAAGTACTCACCCTCAATTTGTCAGGATATGACCTCCCAGTTTGTACTCCTCTCACTTATATTAGTTTAGTCATGAGAATCCTTAAATTCTTCCTATAGGCTGTCCTGCTTCCCCGACACAGAGAATACCTCCCAGATTTGAGTCAGCAGCACATTTCAACGATGTGCTTTCACAGCTGTGATTCTTAATAAGCTCTAACAGAACCAAGCCCAGGCTGCTCCTTGAAGAGCAGTGCTGGAATCTCTACAGACTCTGTCAGCGCAACCCATCCTTGTCTCCTCTTCGTCCAGTGTGTTACCCACCTCATAGCTCTTGTACTCATCCCTATCTTTTTTAGCTTAATTATTCCCCTATGGCACCAAACTGTACATCTTTGCACTGCTTCCCTTGGGTAGAAGATCAGTTACAACAGATACAGGTTAGTCTAAAGGATGTAACTTAGAGAAGAACACATAGCATTGCTTCATTTTCTCCTGTTTTCAGATGATACTAGAGTTGTGTGTGCTTTTGCCCCAAAGCTTTCATCTGAAGCACACAGCATACTCATTTCCGCTTACAGAAAGAGACCTGGAGTAGGGAGAGGCATATTGGCCAGCAGGCTCTACGGGAAAAGACCTCCTAGGATGTTCTGGGCAGCCAGTGAGAAGAAATTAGGTTGCTGAGCCCTCACCACTGCTGACACAGGAGCAATGCCACTGGGCAGCCCTGGAAGGCAAAGGCAGCGTGCATTTTGCAGCATCTTCCCCAGATAGGTTGGTAGAGAGAGAACACCACCCTGCAAGCTGGTCCAAAGGGCAGACAACAAGGAGGGAGAAATGCATGCAGAGCACGTACCGCCTGGAGTTTCTCTGTTAGCTCTCGGCGCCTGTTACGACATTTAGCAGCTGCCAGCTTGTTCCTCTCTCTCCGGATCCTTCGCTTCTCTTCTTCCTCGGGCGACAGCTGTGGGCAAGTGCCAAGAAAACCCACAATCAGATCTGAGCAAGGCATTCCTTGAAGTTTGTGAGGATTTAACCGCAACGCAAAGAAAAAAAGGCCTGATCCAGCAGGATGCTCAGCACTCCCCCTCTCCACTGATGTCAGCAGAAGATGAAAGCACCCAGTATCTCTGCTAGCACCAGGTCGTAGCAGAAGGGTGAGGAGAAGGCAGAGTGGGGAGCAGTGGGGGGAGATTGTGTAAGAGGACAGTGAATCTGCAACAAGGCCAAACAGATAAAAGATGCTCTGATTGTTTCACAACTTGGGTGGTACATTAAGCAAAACCAGAGCGCGATGTTGTAAGCACCTCTTTCTTGAAAGAAAATATCTGCTGCTTCCCACACAAAAACAGTTGTTAACTTGAAGGTCGGGCATGGGGTGGGGGGAGAGGGAGATCAGCAGAGCTCTCATGAAATCTGTGAAGCAACAATTATTTATACCACCCCAAAATCTGACCTCAGATTTTCAAGCACTCGCTGTGATAACAGACTGCTTTTCACATCAGCAGGCAAGGCTCCAGTGATACCAAGGGCTTCCTGAGGCCAGCTGACATCCTCACTGATATAAGTCAGGAGTAGTTCAGTAGAAACCCATAGAGTTACACTGTTGCAACACCAGAGGAAGGGTGCAGGAGCCCACAGGATCTGGTGAGGTCAGGCCTAGCTTTGGGGATTTGAGACGAGCTCTTATAAACCCCAGCAGTGGGGAGCAGAGCACCCACGCCACATCCTGCTCTGCCCAGGGCTGACCCCACACTGACACTGCCGTGACTGAACCCAAAACCAAGATGAGCGCACTGCAGGGTGCTTGTTGGCAAAAGATGGGGGGGGTGGGGGGAGGAGGGGGGAAGAAATTAAAAAAGAAAAAGAAATCCCTCTTCTCATGAAAGCTTTCAGTTTTAGTATTTTCAGAGATGCCAAAATTGCAAACAAGATTTCTTTCCTACTGCCCCTTCATTTTAGTGTTGATTTTATTCTAACCTCATTCTGGTTTGTTTTGGTTTAGTTCATTTCCCCAGTTTTGATCTCCACAGTTTCAGGGAGTTTACTTCAGTGGCTGGGCATTCCCCTCTCTCTGTTCTGCTTTTTTCAGGCTCCTATGCATGACAGAAATGATTTCACCAGCAGGCAACATGCCTCTAGGCACGCGCTAAGGAACAGAGGCATTTCTGGTGCTAGCTGGGACTCTGGGATGAGGACTTTGGACCTGAGAGCTCCTCTACCAGCAGATGACAGCATTCTGTCCTGGGAAAGGAGAATCTCCCCCTGTAGGTTTTGGTACCCTCATCCCTGCAAGGAGCCTCAGCAGGCACACCCAGCAGGGCTCCGACCGCTCCATTTGTAGCCTGTAGGGAAGCAGGATAAAGTGCATTTGTGCACAGGTACCCGTAAAGGCAAAGCATCACACATGCACACGAACTCTGGGATGACTCCAGGCCTCTGTATGTGGTTTTCAGGAGCACAGATCTCACTGAAAGACACTGGGATCAAAATGAGTCTTCTCAGGGCCTTCAGTCATTTGTAAGTTATTCATCTCAGAAGTCACTCTTTAAATCTCATAGATGGGGCTGAAGAGGTGAATCCGAGCCTGCTTTACATTATAATGGGTCTCAAATGGCATATTCTGTCAGCTGCACTAAATTTGTTTAAAAGCAGTTTGCTTTGGCACTCTTGGTGTCCCTGCTGCACGCACGAGCTGTAGCTGTCACTTGTCCAAACCCCATGCATGCAGTCACTGGCAGAACCATTCAACGAGACAGGCTCTTTTCCTACGTTACACAACATTTTCCAAAAAGGCAAGCACCAGCAGCAGAAACCTGAGCCAAAGAGTCACTGCACACAGTCCGGGTCCTGCCATAGCATGCATCTAATCAAAGGGACTTGGATCTGAATGACCCATAGCGAATGGCCTGCAAACAGGCCAGGAACTGCTTGGCAGGAATCCTTCTGCAAATAACTCTGAACAAATAAACCAGAGAATACGGTGATCTCTTCACGGCCAATTTGTGAACACAGAGGCAGCATTTGTCAAACAAATTAGTCGCTGCTAATTATTCCCCTGGTTCTCATGAGAGCTTCCCCCAGCATTGGATACCAGCCCTGTGTGTTGGGATGGGAGGCAGCTGGGCCTGCCTGAAGGGACAGCACCTCAGCCAGTTCCACGGGGCTCAGGTCTATCATGCCCAGCACACACAGGCCTGCAGTGAGCCTTTCAGGTCCCAATTGGGTCCTTTAGGTCCACCCCACAGAAGATAATTGGAGTGGGGATCCAAACAGATGATGCGTAAACAATAGCAGGGCTGCTGCATCTTACTGGGAGCAGGCCTCATGCAGCAGTGTGCTCATGCACTGAGCTTACTGTTACATTTCTCTGTGACAATCCACAGAACTGCTGCTTGAGAGCAATTTGGGAAGATTCAAGTATTTCAAACTAGCTTTACAAAGGGATAGGCAGAAGTGGGATCCGCTACTACACCCAACTACAGGAACACCACCAGGATGGCAGCACCTAGAGGATACCCGTTTTGTTGCTGTGAAGAGGTCAGGATGGAGAGGTGGGTGTAGATCCTAGACATCCCAGAGGTTCTTTGTGAGACTGGAGGTGTTCTGGGGAGCTGTTCCTCTCTGCACAATGCTGCCTGGCACCTGTGGTAGCACCCTAAGCAAGACTGGAGCACTGCAGGTGGTCACAGAGCCAAGAGAAAACACCAGCTGATGTAATCTGGGCATCAGTTTCGTGAATTACCTATGTAAAGCTCTGGTTGCTCAGGGGTTTCCTTTCTGCCTGGAGCAGCAGAGGCACTCAAACTGAAACTTGAGGCTCAGTTTGAGAGTTTCACCTGCTCATGAAAGCTAGCCGCAACACAGGCCTGGTGTCACGAGGCCTGAGATGGAGATCAGCTGTATCATGCCACGCTGAGGAAGTAGCGAGAAAACCACCGTGCATCATCCTGAGAAACACCAGTGTACGTACAGAGCGTGGGACAGGCCTCTGCTGTCCCCACGGGACTGGGTGACGCTGTGAGAGGGCAACGGGAGACTCCCCTTGCATAGGGGAATCCATACACGCGCCATTGAGTGCCTTGCACCCTCCTCCCCACACAGTTACCTGCTCATCCCTTCGTCTCCGTCCCACTGTGGTGCCGATGGTTTTGATCACACCTGGTCGCTGAAGGGCCGTGTGTCCAGCCACCGAGGACAGCGGTGGCAGCGGGTGGCTGTAGGGGTGTGAGCGAGAGTACGGGCTGGACATGGAGGTGATGACAGTGGGCTGCACCATCCACTGCAGGTCTTGGCTGGTTGTGATGGCGTTGATGGTGGGGATAAAAGCACTGCCTGATCCTGGCATATCTACTCGAAATTTCTAGGAGGAAAGGTGGAAGAGAGAAGAGAGGGAGAGAGAAGAAGAAATCGTCAGTGAAAGCAGAACGCGGCACATCTTCAGAAGCCAGTCTGGACCCCAGGAGTGGCAGCAGTGAGGACAAGAGCAGTGCCTGCAGCAAACACAGCACTGCCAGCCCCTGCAGCATCTTGGTCTGCTCTGTGCCAAGCGTTTGGCTTGTGAGCTTCCCCTTGCAGCAGCCATGCCCTCATCCAGCCCTGTCCTTGTTCTCCACCTCCTCAGCATCCCCACTGCTCCTTCCAGCATATAGCAAAAGGGGAATTAAGTTGTTTCTAGAAAAACACTTATCTGTCAGTCCAAAGAAAAGGAAGAGAAACTTGGGCTCTGAAGTGCCATTACTAAACAGAGCAAAGCCTCCTACCAAAGGATTCCCCCGAAATCCTGGCTTGGTCTGCATGAAGCTGGGTATGGTGAGAGCAGCTGCTCGCCTCTTGCTCACAGGCTCTGTGCTTGCCGCACACAGTGTGAGAAGCCCGGCCCCGGGATGGTTACATGCAGGGATATGTATTTTAATAGCAGCCTATAAAATAGTTCTTAGGTTTGAGATCGGACAAGTTCCCTGCAGCTCTCTGAACTGTCTAGACAAAACAAGGCAGCAGTAAAAACCAAGGCAGTAGGTAATGATCTCCAAAATACGCATACACCTTGTTTCAGACAGAGGTAAATCCATCTGGATAATATGCTGGCACTAAACTGCCAGGAAAACAATTGCTTGTCCCCGGAGGGGGAAGCAGGGGAGGAGGAATGCTTTTGTCTATGAAGAGCTCCCATCAGGAGACTTTCAATGGTGAAACTGGGCCTTACAGACAGGCACGCCTTGCTCCAGCTGCCTCCGCACCCACTGGGGAGGGCCGGGGCTCACAGGACCCGCAGCTTGCAGCATTGAAATGGTCCTGTGAAAAACACCCGCTCACAAGTCAGCATGCAGCCTCCCAGGGACATGAGAGCCCTTGCATCAGCCTGACCTCAGCCCAGGTAAGTGTCCTAGATAAGGGACAGTGCTTCACAGATTTCCTTCTCAGGGTGTGCCTAGCCAAGCACCGTGCCCAAATGCTTTGTTAAAGCAAGGCTACTGCAAATAGTGTTCCACATTCTGATAGCAACAGCACTTTGGGGCAGTTTTATCCAGAAGACACCCAGCTGCCGAAGCCTCCAGACCAGAAGATCCAGTTTGAACGCAGACAAATGCCAGTTTACAGCTCTGGATAGCCCTAAATCTAACAAGAAAGGACAAGAGAAGGCAGGAGTTCATCTAGTGAAGGGAGTGGGAGAACAATGCTGACAGGATGGCACTGAGACTTGGCAGAAGCCCCACTAGAACCTCTGAAGTTCACCTGCAGCTGGAGCCCAACACAGCGTCAGTACACCTCACGCATCAGTATACGCCATCCTCACGAGCTCTGCCTATAGAGGCCCAGAACTGAGCACTGTAAACACCCCCAGAGGAATTTACTGGTGAAAATCACCTTCTTTATACTCTGCCCAGTGTAGGCTGTGACCACACGGCCCACAAGAGGACAGCTCAGTGACTCCACAACCCTCACACCATTAAGAAGAGATCTGAACCCCACAGCAGGGACGGAGTGCAAGACAAGTTAAACTACAGCTACTGGCATCAAGAGATGCAAGTTCTGCTGCCAGTTCCACAAGTACTTTCCTCCACGACCTTTACTCACCTGTGCCACCAGCCTTCCTGCACCCAAAGAGCAGAGAAGGAAGCATCCTGCCTTTATAGGGATGCTAGAAGCTATGGCTGCACAACATATTGAGATTTTTCAGTGCTTTGCTACACAAAGATGCTACCTGTATTCTAGAGGAAAGTACCTTTGCAGCAGCGCCACACCACCATAGCCTCCACCACCCACTGACCTGCTACAAATTCCCATCAGAGCCCAGGAGAGTCAGACCCATCACTAAACTGGCCATGTAAAGTACAAATACATGACACAAGTCAGACCCAAGGTACTAATCAAGCGATTGCTGTTATCTGAATGTCATCGAATCCACCAGCAAACACCCCTTTGTTTCACTCAGGGGGTTTCTGCACCCCTAGTGCAGGCTCCCTGGATAGTAAAGGGGGGTGCTCAGCTTGGCTACATCCCCCTGCTTACTTAGAGGTCAGGGGATGCAGCTTGTCTGTGCCATGCCCCATACTGCCATCGGCTTGCTTTTCCATCCTTCAAAATATCTTAAAATTTTCCCCAAATCTGCATTCTGTACTCTCCAGAAGCGGTATTTTCACCAGATAACTAAACAAGGGGCACGCAGCTGTGCCTTCAGATATGGGCACCAGGACCGCTGCTGGATTTTCCCTATGCTGCGCTTCCCACACAGCCAGGCCTTGCCTGCATGGCCGAGCCTTCCCACCAGGACACTGCACCACAGCCGTGCCCGTGTTACTGCCCACCTCCTTCACACTCTGCTGCTGCTCCCAGGGGCACCCCTCCACCGTCCCTCAGCTCTCCTTATCTACAGGGACAGGTTGGGCGACTGCCAAACCGCGGGGCCGCACGCACAGCACGCACTCCGCTGCTGCTCTCCACCCAACCCAAGCAACACGTGGACACAGGTGTCACTACACAAGCAGAACAAGGAGCGAGGAGGAGGCCTGTTGTTAGGAGCGCAAAGAGCTGAGCCCAGCCCTGGCTCTGCCTCACCAGAGCCGGCCCAGAGGAGGACCCGGCCCTGCTGGGAGCAAAAGTGCTGCAGGGCATGCCCGGCTCAGAAATGGAGGGAGAAGGAAAACACACACCAAAACGCCCCCCAGAAAATCCACCCAGAGGATCTTAACTAACACTTCATTATCTGATACAGAGCACAGGGCCAAGTGGTGTAACAAATAAAAGGCTCCAGCGGTCGTCCCGTGTTGAATGCCTCCACGGAGAACTGGACACAGTGCTGGGGTGTTGGAGGGAAGTCGCCCAGCTTGAGAGCACACAAATTACTCCCATTAAGGTCTGTGTGTACCACATGGCAAGGCAGCGAGAGGGAATAGAGCATGGCACGCAACTTGAAAGAAAAAATGTTCCAGTGCTGTGCTGTATGGGAAAAATAATTAAAAAGCATCAAAGTTTTGGCTCAGAGACACAGTTTCCACTCAAGCATGTGACTGGTGCTTCTTCCCTTGCTTGGGGAGAAAGAAAAAAAAAAGAAAAAAAAGAAAAAAAAAGCTGAAGAAAAAATTTCTGCAATGCATATTTTCTGTGGCGATAAAGCCCTGCAGATCTGCCCAGCCCGGAATCAGCAGAACAGCCCCATTCCTCGGGGAAGGCAGCACTCGCGTGTGATCCTAATCGACAGCATCTGCAGGGACCAAGAGAAAGACGCCTCGAGATATCGCCTCTGCCTCCTGCGAGAAAACCCTTTCGCTCCTACCAAGTCCCGTACGGAGCTCGCGTCGGTGACCTCAGGGATGCGCTGTGCCGAGGCACACGCGCGAGGACGGGCACCAGCGTGAGGGAAAAGAAGCACAGTTATCATCCCCTCGGCCAACCCGAGCTCGGGGCACGGTAGCGAGCGCGGAGAGCGGGGCACATCCTGGAGGACGGAGCGGAGGGGCCGCAGTGCGGGCGGAGGGCCGGATCCCGCTCCCGGACACGGAGGTGTCCGCGCTCGGCGCGGCGCGGCCCGCAGAGGGCACCCGCGAGATGCGTTCGGAGGCGGCCGGGAACCGCGGCGTCATTTCTGGTAAAACTTTCTTTAATGTGAGGAATGTCACGGGCTGGTACGGTTGGCAAAGTTTAAGATCGGAGTTTTTTCTTCCTCCTTTTTTTGATTTTCATCCCCCCAGCCCCTTTATAACGACCCTACGGCTTCTCGATGGGAGGCGGCAAGGCGCTCCCGCTGCCAGCTCGTTCGCACAGACCCACCCGAGAAAGAATAACATTGGGAGAAAGGGGGGAGCACAACTCCGAAACAGCCAAAGAGTGGGGAGAGGCGAGCTGATGTAAACAAGTTATGAAATAACCTCGGTTTGTATAACTGCCCCGGTTGTGTAACGCCTTCCACCGAAGTTGGTGGATGGGGGCTACATGGGCAAAGAACCCATTTTTGAACGTTTTCTTCAGAAAACGGGAAGACGGGCTAAGGAACGTCGCGCCCTTTTGGGCCCGGCTTCGAGGAAGCCGCTCCGGTCCCCGCCGTCCCACTCGCCGCAGCCGCCGACCGGAGCGGCCCCGACGGAAGAGCACGCAGCCCCGCACCGCCCTGAGCCAAGAGCCCGGGGCAGCAGAGCGGGGAGAAAGAGCGCTCGGGAGCCGCGGGGATAAGAGTCGGACCGTGCGTGTGCTCCGCAGGGGACACGGCTCGGAGATCCGCCCGGCAGAGGGAAGGGAGAAGGACGGGACCGCCACGCTGCCGCGGGGCACTGTCCCACCGGGAGCTCCGAGCGCGGTCCCCCCCCGTGTCCACGCGGGTCCCCACCGCCGGGATGCGATCGCGCGGCTCCGGTCGCGCTCCGCCCGCCGAGTCGCGTCCACTGCGCCCATCCCGCCCGGACGAGACGGGGCGGGGGCGGCCTTACCTGCTGGGCTGCGCCGGCGGAGTAGGGCTCGGGGTGTCCCGGGGAGCCGCTGCTGCCTCTGGAGGAGGTGTCGAAGCTCCCGGGATAGTCCTGGTACATGGTCCGAGGCCGGCCCGGGGGAGCCGCGTCCCCGCCTTCCCGCGCCGCGGCCGCCGCTCCCTCGCCGTCTCCCCGCCCCCAGCTCCGTGCCGACCTCTCGGGCTCTGCCTCGCGCTTCCCGCAGCCGGGGGACAGTCCGCAGCGGGAGGAAGAGAAGAAGAGGGGGAAAAGAAACAAAACANCTCCCCCCCCCCCACCTCCCCTGCTCGGAACCGCCCACCCGTCCCCGCGGGTGGGGACGGGCGGCGCTCCCCGCGCTCCGCCCCGGCTCCGCGCCGCTCCGAGGCGCCGTCGGCGTCCCGCGTGTCCCGCGTTCTCCCCTCGCTCGCCCCCGGCTCGCTCCCGCCGGCTGCCGGTAGGTTCCCGTTAACCCTCCCCCCGCACAGACGGAGCCTCTTGGTGCCGTCCACTGTCGCACTGTTGCCAAAAATGGGCATTTGCGTCGCACTACGCCAGCGCGGGTTTCCTTGCCGCGGATGACGCGCTGCGAGAGAGGGATTCCCTGCTCCGCGCCGCCGCGATTTAAAGGGGCAGCGCCCTCCAACGCCGCGGGCCCACCGGCACCGGGCGCCCGGCAGCTCGCGGGTTCCGCCGCCGCTGCGCGCCATCCCCTGAAAAATGCAAAACACGAATTCCGTTGTGCAACGGCGCTCCCTGCGCCCAACGGAACAAGCGAGGGCTTGTCCCGTACCCAGCCCGTCCCTGCCCCAACCCCGGGCAAACGGAGAGCGGCCCCAGGGCCCTCTGTGAGGGTGACGGTGGGAGTACGTGAGCTCCCCGGTTTGTTGCAGCTTTGGTGGCCCTCCGGTAGCAGTAACGCCGCCCCACGCTCCGAGACAGGAGGTGGAAACTGTCACTGTGCGGTATTCCTCGGATGCACCATTGTCAAGGCATCCCATAGTGACCTCCTGCCCGGCTCCTGGTGTTCTGGGGAGCAGTGGGCTGCCGTGGAAGATCGGGGTGCATCCAACCCTCGTGCAAAGGCAGCTGAAGTTCTTGTAAAGCAGTGCAGAGTGTGACACCGGCAACACCGAACACAGCAAAACATCCTGAGTGTCCTTGATGCCAAGGCGGCTCTGAGAGTTCCAAGGATGCTCTCGCCCAGGATGTTATTCCATCTTTCCACCACAACCCGCGCTTTTTTCCGTCACCTTCTTTCCCTCGCTGCTATGTATGGAAATGTGGACAGCAGCGTTGTTCCATCTGTGGTCTGAGGGGATGACCAGGAGGTGGCTGCTCTGGACAAGGGCTGTCCCTGTCAGGCAGCTCTGTGCTGGGGTTGGTAGCACCACTGTTTACACATGCACCTTCCCCCTGCTCAGGAGCTGATCAAACAAAACACTCTTGTTGCCTCTTCCTTTCCCTCAACTCCTCATTGGCCCAGCAGTTGCAACACTCACTGAAGGCACTGGCTGTGTGCTGCCTGCGTCCTGCCTGCATCCTGCCTGCATCTTGCATCCTGCCTGCATCTTGCATCCTGCCTGCATCTTGCATCCTGCCTGCATCTTGCATCCTGCCTGCATCCTGCCTGCATCCTCCTTGTGCCCTGCATTCCTGCCTGCATGCATCCGCCCACCTGCATCCTGCATCCTGCCTGCATCCTGCATCCCTGCCTGCATCCTGCTTGCATCCCACAGCCCCGCTGGCATCCTGCAGCCTGCCCCTGCATCCTGCTTGCACCCCTGCCTGCATCCTGCATCCCCCAGCTGCATCCTCCCCACATCCTGCATCCCTGCCTGCATCTCACACCCCTGCCTATATCCTCGCCTGCATCTTACACCCCTGTTTGCATCCCCACCTGCCTTCCTTTCCACCTCCTGCATCCTTACTTGCATCCCTACCTGCAGCCCCACATACATCCCTGTCTGCTTGGTTGCCACAAACTCACCCTACAGAAAACCCACTTTCCATGTGGGTTTACTAACACACATTAAAATATCAGAGGATTCACAGCAGGAGGTGTTGTTTGTGGATGCGAGTTGGTTTGAAGAGAAACAATAGTCAGTAACCTGCATGGGCAGGCCCGGGCTTTGGCAGACACCTGCTGCTCCGCCCCGGGGAGCACTGGGAGGATACCCAGGGACCACCTTTCCCTGCTCCTCTGCCAGCAAAGGAAGAGCCCTGCCACCGTTCAGAAGTGGCTCTGGGGTGGCTGCATCCAGCCCGGCCTGGCCGAGTTACATGCATCTCTCAGGGTTCTGGGGCTCTGCCAAGCCCCCCAGCGAGCGAGGGCTCCAGCTCTCTGCCGAGCGCAGTCTGCTAGATCGTGCTGTGCTGGCAGTTTGCAAAGCTGTCTATTATCAGCACGTTAATAACCTTTCACAATGTTTAATTACTTGGAAAGGTAATCGGTCCTGTGGTAGCTGTTTGAAAGGCATGCCCATTTCACTTGCTCTTGGCAAAGACTTCTGGTTTTTGTCTTTCATTCTTGCAATAAATATGTTACAACCGATCCTGCTTCAAAAGGCTGTACCTATTTGTAAAACAAAGAGGAAGATTGCTCCGTGGATTTCTGGGTATCATCTTGGCTACAGAGTGGCGTGCCACAGATCTCTGCTGCTGACATCACCAGGTGTGTGGACTAAGGAGACTGGGGCCTATTCTCTTTTTCTCACCTAAGGTGCCCACGCAGCCCGGTCTCCAGGGGCACACTCCCTAGCACCAAGAGTGATGAGGTCCAAGTGAAAAGCTGTCCCCTGCTGCTGTCTGTGCAGGAATAAATAGCTGAGGGCCCCTCCTTACCCAGCCTAGCCCCACTGAAGTGCCCCCATCTCTGACACTGATGCAGGCTGGGAAAAGCAACAATTGCGATGCTGGGGACAGGAGGAGGGAGAAAGACACGGCAGCTGCAGGAAGGAGACAGGAAGATGGCCTGGCTGCCAGACAGTGATACTGGGCTCTCCAAAGGACAAACCGCCCTGGGACCCCAGAGAAGTAACTGGTCACTTTCCTGATGCGTGAGGACACTGCCACTCATGACAAGAGTGGGTTCGTGACCCCCGCGGGCCTGTGGGGTCCTGCTGTCTCCCCTTGTGCAGGGATGGGTGGGTGCACTGCCCCAGAGGCTCACTGTGCCACTCAGCACCTCCACAGCCCGCCGCTGCGGAAAGTGTTGTGAATGGGTTTTCTAAATCTGTCCTTTTCCACTGATGAGAGGTGTCCTATGAGCCAACGTGTTCCACTTCAGACAGTGTGGTACTCACTTTTGGGAGAAAAGCATGAAATGGTATCAGAACAAAACGTTATTCACGATGGCAGCAAAAGCCTCTGGCAATCTTTCTTTCTTCCTTCATAAGCACAAACATGTCAAAAAGCAAATGAAAAGCCCTCAGCGGTTTTCAAAGGACCCAGCTCTCAGCCTGCAGTTTTCCCCACGTGTGGGCATATTCAGAAATCTGGTCCGAGTCCTGCTTGTGTTTTCTTGGAAGTCTTGACAGCTTTGTTTTCTTCTTTTTATTTTATTTTTAAAGAATAATAAGAGTTATTTTTTTTAAAAAAAGCTTTTAACAGCCCTGGGGCAGAAGGCTCTCACTTGCTAAATCACAAGGTTTGCCACACTGAAATGTAGGGACGTGCCCACAAATGAGAACTGTCTGTCTTAGCTTTTGTTCTTGAACGTTTGCCAGAACCCTTAAAACAACACGAGTCGGTTCAGCCACCTAACATCCCGGCGTGCCTGGGAGCACACACATCAACATAGTGGGCACCACTGGCTGTGGGGACATCCTGCTGCAAAGAGGGCTTGGCGGCCACAGCTCCAGAAGGTGCAGAAGGGCCCTGGTGTCAGCCACCCAAATCCTGCCACCTCCTAGGGGTCCCACTGTACTGAAAGGTGCTTTCAAACCCTCTGTGGAGTGTGGGCAAAGATGGGCTTTGCCTCCAGTGCCAGGAGATGGCAGTTAGTGCGGGGGTGCCCAAAAGACGCTCCCCCTGGCCTCTAGACCTGAAGGACGGTCATTGCGTTTCTCTACCAGGAGGGTAGTGAGAAGAATGGGATTTGCATCAAGGTGAACAAACGTTTTCATTTTTCCCTCGGCTTGCTGAAAGAATGGCTGTCAGAAGGGATAGTGAGGGGCTAAAATTCGCAGAGCTGAAGGGAGAATTAGGGAGATGCTGCTGCAACACCTCCAAAAAGCAGCCATAGGTGCTGCCTCAGCACAGAGCTGCTGGTGAGCATGAGGCCTAACCCAGCGCTCCCCACGCCACTCCCGGGCTGTATATCCTTATTTAATTTGGACAGCACACCTCAGCCCTCAACTGCAGATATATTTAGCCTTCTATTTCAGTCACATACTTGGAGAGAGACCAGATGCACACCTCAGACCTTGCCTATAGTCATTCCTTGGCCACCTTGCTCTTCTGCTAATGTTTATTTAAACAGATGAGGGGTGGAGCATGACCTAGCAAGGGCTTGAGAAGCTCTGCCAGTGTCCGTCCCTGCACTGGACTCTGGTTGGCCACCTGACATCCACAGTTTGATGAGAAGGCCTGGAGCAGCGCTGCGTCTGGATCACAGCTTCTCTCAGGGCACTCCAGGCTGCCATTTCCATCCTGCTGGCTCTGGTCCTTCCTTCCCGTACCCACCGAGGGGCTAGATCTCACACTTTAGAGGAATTTGGTGTTTCCACCAGACGCATTGCTCATCCTAGACTCCACCAGGTGCAGACTCTATTGCAAGGCTCCCTCAGTGTTTACCTGCAGCTCGTGGTGTCAGCTTTCCCTTTGGCTCTCCTCCATGGGTCTCTGCACAACTTGAGAGCTCAATGTTATACTTCCCTTGGGTTTTCAGTCCCATGTAGGTCTCTCCCAGCAAAGTGGCTGCGCTGGAGCTCTGCTTCCACAGCACCTAGACCCTTTCTGGCCATTTCCTTCTGAACTTCCTCCCTCTCCTGGCAGCTGAGGACTGCCATACCCTTCTCTGGGAGCACACCCCTGCTCCAGTGGAGGATCCCTCCAAGGGGATGCACTGTCCTTGCCCAGCATCACCCTAATTTCAGCACTTCCCTGGCTCCCATCACATGAGAAGCACCACATAAGAGTATATAGGTGAGCTGGGACATCCTGTGATATCTTCTGAGCTACCATCCCAAATTCCCAGGTCCCAACAAGCCCTGGAGAGAAGGGGGCTCTTCCCTCTTGACGTCATGGCTCTAGTTTACAAAATTTAGCATGTAAGTAATAGCTCAACCCACGGCTTCTTTCCACATAATTATAGCTCACTAGGTACCAGGAAAAGGAGAGCCCCTGCCTGGGCTGCTGACGTCTTTTTCCTTTCAGGTTCAATGGCTGCTTTATTGTGGTTGATTTTTCTTCCTTTCTGCTGCCCAGTCTTTCTCTGACTGGAATCGTTCCCCTTGAAAATTCGGTGACTTTTGCTGAAAAGCAGTTCTGCCACTTCTGTGGAGAGGCAGCTCTTACAAACGGCACAGTGGTAGTTACGGGATGTGTGGTTTACCTCAAGACGTCACATCTCCTCCCCCAGAGAAATCAGGAGGTTTATTGCTCATATTCAGCTTCAATTGTATAAAGGAAAAAAAGCCCTGTGACTTTCACTACTACTTTTAATGTTCTAAGAAACCCTCACACTCTTTCTTCAGGCTGCATCAAAGGACAGATTGATAGCTGGGGCATGAGATGCTGCCCTTCAGCACACAGAGGCATCTGAAAGTGTGGTATAAAGTCCCGTGAGTCAGATTTCAGTATTTTCTACCCAGGGAAACAAGTTATTGATTTTGGTGGGGTTTTTTCCTGTGTGAAGGCTGGACAGAAAGCAAGCAGAGCCCTGAGCATCGGGTTTGCCCTTTTCTGCCTTGTTGTTTAACAGTTTTAGAGAGCTCTTGGAGGTGTAGTGGTGTTCAGCTGGGAGAGTGAGTTCCTTGCAAGGAAGGATGACGTGAGGATCAGGGCCGGCAAGCAGAGCTGTATGCTCTGTCATAGCAAAAAACAGTATGGCAAAACCGAAGTACCCACTCTGTGAGAAGAGAGCTCTGAGGTGAGCCGCAGGCAGGCTGACCACACCGGACACACAGTGTGTGTTAGAGCACAGACAGAGAGCTGAGAGAGGAAGCTGGCAAACCAGACCTCCCCATCTGGCTAAAAAGCACACAGGAGAGGTAAATAAATACAAGAGCCAGTGGAAACTTGCTCACTGCCACCTCCCCACACAGGCAGTGTCCCTGTCACCAGACAGCCAGGATTCAGGCATGCGTGTGGGTGCCCTGTGCAGCGACATGCCCTGGGATGATCTTCTTGCCCCTTCTGCTGGTGAGGACAGCAGCTTCTTTCATGGAAGGATCAAAAAATCCCTCAGGTTCTAGCAGCTTTTGCCCTTGTGCTGAGCTGAACTGGCACAAGCACAGTGCTGTGAAAACTGAGGGCACGAAGTTTTACTCATATGCTGGATGTGTTTATGCTTTGTGGGCTGATGTGGGGTTGAGTGAACCCCAGCTGAGTACCTTTAGATGCTGTGATGTGGAGAAGGGTAAAGCACGCAAAACGTGCTGTGACCTTTTGCTCACAAGTGTGAGGGTAAAACCCCAGCGTTCAAAGAAAATCGTCGCCGAGCCGCACTTAACTGAAGTCATCAGTGCTGATTTCCAGCCCAAAAATCTGAAGAAGGAGTCCCCACGTATGGGCTGAACTTTCCAGATGTTTTATAGAAAGAGACCACGTTGCACACGCTGAATGCAGGGTTTGCTCATCGGTGTCTTCCCCCCGTGCAAACTGTGGTGCTCCGGGCCTGCCCAGGAAACGCAGCTGGTTTCCTGCCAGCAAGCTTAGCAGTGCTGCACTAGCTGAAGACCTCCCTCACCTGTTCATTAATCACAGTGCATTAATATCTCAGTTTTGTATAGAGAGGTTCTCATCTGCTAACAAAAAGTGCTTTCCCAGGGGACCAGCGACTTCGTGCCACAGGCCACGCAGGCCCCACCAACCACAGCACAGACCCATGGCTTTACAAAACACATCCAGGCAGGGGAGGTGGGAAACCCGTGTGGAAAAGGAAACGATTGCGACACAGCCCCGTGTGACGCAAGTACATTATCTCCTAATGCTGAGGTGTGAGCGTGGAAGGAGTTCCCCTCATCCGGGGATGGGCTCTGTGACCCAGCACGATCCTGTGCTGCTGGGGCTGGCAGGCTCCTTTGGTCTAATTAACCCTTTCTGCTGCTGAGGAAGTGCAGAGGACACACATTGGATAGTCACGGTGAAAAAATTTTGTCTATCAACACTGCCTTTCATCCAAGCATCTCAAAGGACTCCACAAGTATTAATTAAGTTCACCTCCCCCCTGCCCCCAGGGCAAGTATGAATAATTATCATCGAGCAGGGTGGAAAACTGGGGCCATGCTTGCCCAAGAGCATCCAATCAGCCATAGAAGAAGAGCAGTTTCCAGCGGCAGGCCCCAGCAGCAAACCTGTGGGCAGCACTCAGCCTGTGAGCCAACCCTATCTGCTGGGCTCTGCTCAGGGGCTCCTTCCCCTTGAAGGTCACAGCATTCAAAGGACAGAGGAACAGAGTTATTTTCGTTTTAGGGTGCAAAGAGATTGATTTCATGGTATAAAATATGGATAAAAATGACATGAAGGTATGAACTTCCTATATTTATCTGAAAGCTTTCTGACAACCAGAATGTAGTCTCGTTCACCCCGTATCCCACATTAAGCTCTTCTGCTGTTCTTCTATGAGATCAATAGTTTCTGAAACTATTGAACCAGGTTTCATAGAATCAGGTTCAGAACTTGTGGAAGATTTTAAATACGGAGTAATCAAGCCTGTGGTTTTACAACCTTGCTTATTATTTCACTTTACTATTATAAACTTCAAGGCTTGGAGTGCTTTCATTTTCCTTTCCCTCCAACCATTCTGCAGCAAGACATCTCAGGTCAGGACTGCTTAGGTTGCAAGTTGAGGTATACTTTACAGTGATAAAAACTCACTGTCATCAGCTGGTTTGAACTCTTGCATGGCCCAGCCCTGAGGAACTCAGTGAGTTACCCTGTAGGTAGCCCAACCACTTACATCACGTTATTTGATTAATTTTCCTGGGTATATCTAACTGCTGAAGGGGCTCTGAAATTTCCCCACCTACCAAATCCTGCTCCACACTTTGTGGAGAGGCTCCGGTATTGGGCTCCTTGTTTTGCAAATTCCTTACCTACAGGAATGTTGTGGGAATGAATATACAAATACTGTCAGATTCAGAGATATCAGTGCAATGTGAAGGGGAGTCGTAAATATACCTCACACAGATAATAACTGCTATAAATTTTGTTGCCTTGATCTGGCTTGGCATCACTGCATCGCTGCGCTAGTTCCTCTCTCTGTGGCAGAGGAACTGTTTATTACTGATATGTAACTGTATCATTATGGTCTCCTTCTGGATGGCTCAGGATGAAAGTAGCTCTATAGTCTGAGTTAGGCACTTTCCAAAGCAATAGCAGCTAAACGAACAAACAGCCCTAGGAGTCCTGTTACTGGGTTAAATTCACAATTTATCTTATGCCAGCTCCACTTTCCGGTAAATACCTTCAAGGCGGCTGTGTGGCCTCTGAGCTCAGACCACACTTGACACCTTAGCCACCAAGAGATAGGGCTCTGAGGAACAAGCAGTAACCAGAGTGAAGAAACTGAGCAGCCAACTCTTCTTCACCACAAAGGATCCTCCACCACAATGACGGGGTGGGGGTAAGGCCCAGTAGGGCAGGCTGAACCCCGCTGTCTTGGCTGATCCCTGGTGGCTGCTGGGACAAGGCTGTCCCCTCCCAACCCCTACAGTGGATAGTGGGGATGGGAAGACTGGGAAAGGTCCCAGGCCATCAGCAGTCCAGTTCTGGAAAGTGTTTCAGATCAGCACTGTCTGTTTCCAATTATGTCCTAGAGCATTTCTGTACCAAAGAGCCAAAGTCTTGATTTATGGGCTTTCGGACAAGGGAATGCAGTGTTTTTTATTATCTTTATCTCTAAATCTTTCTTGTTGCTTGTTGCTTGCAACAAACTCGCACAGCCTAATGCAAAGGTCTTTCAGTTTTCCTACACACTCGGGTGCTAAAATCCTGTACTAACCTTCAGGATTGCTGCTCCTGCACCAGAGTGGAGGTCAGCCTGATGTGTCCCCAGGAGGAGGACAGGTGCTGGTGGAAGCAGCAGGATGGCCACAGTGGGCCCTCCGTGCCACCACCGTGCCCAGAGCTGAGCTCAGGCCTGGCTGTGGGGCTGTGCTGGAGGTGGGCTGTGGAGCCAGCCCGCTCCTACGCCACTCGGCACCAGACATTCCTCTGGCTGGAGTTTGTGCTGCATTGGCTTCCCACATATTTATCCTGACATCACACGGGCTGGGGCCCTTCCCACTGCTGCCCAGTGTGAGCTTACTGTTCAGAAATCGCTTTTAGAAAATGAGGTCTCCTGCGGAAGGAAAAGGCTCGGATGCCGTGATGAAGAGTTTTATGAGCTTTGCCTCAATAGTCGTTGTGCAACATCTTCGCAAGATTTCATTATTTATGATTTTATCTAGCTACGTTCTATGCCTAATAGCTCGAAGGTGCCGTTGATTAATTTTTTCCAACTCTTTGATGTACCGGCAATAACTTGTCCACATTGTCCTGTGTTAGAAAAATAGAAATTGCCACAGTGGGGCCAGGGTGGGGTGTTGTAAGGTGGCCACAGCTGGAACCACTATGCTCCCACTGTGGTATAGGGCCTCCCTGGATATGTTCTTGCTACTTGCATTGCTCCGGTTCTTGGCTGATGGCAATGCAAGCTGAGTCAACCCCTCAACATGGTAAAAACCTAACTCAACCTAAAAACATTGTTGTTGGTTTTCTTTCTTTTTTTTTCTTTGCTAGGTTAGTGAGTTAACTCATTCTTCATGAGAGCAGGTACTTAGCAGAGGTAGTGTGGAGGACAACACAAGGGATTGGGCAGTGGGGAGCATCTGAAGGAGGAAGAGGAAGGAGCAGGGCAAGTGGGGGCAGGCTGGGGGAGCCACACCCTACGTGTGGACACTGCTGTTGGATTCCTTGTACTGGTTCCATCCTTGATGTCGTAACCAGTTTCTGGAATCTTTTCAATTAAGCAGTGATTTATTGGTTAGTGGGGTGTGTTTGGACAATCTCCAGCAACAGGCACGAAATGCATTACCATGCTAAGCTTGGTCCTACTGCCTGCAATGCTAAGGCATGACATTTTTTCTCCAGGAAATGAATCTTTTTTCAAAGTGGTTATAAGATTATATGACTAGGCTATCAAGTGATGTAAACCTGTCCATTTCCAAAGCTTCGGTGCAGTTATACCACTTACAAAAGGATTTACTTTAAGATTTTAGCTACCCCAGCATATTAGTTGCTGATGAACAGGAGGTCTTCCTGAAAAGAGTGCATTTATCAGCATAAATGGACCTCTTTGTTCCCTTATGTAGAGGTTTTCAGCCTACCCAAGCTAAAGTGTTTGCTAGCTCAAAATTTATTATTTCTTGTCATCACTTCTCTTACAGTCATCACCTCTCTGGTATAGGTCCAATTCTGTGGATTTGTCAATCACCACCACAAAGAAACCCTGAGCCAAAATAAACCTGGCCTGGCTTGATTTTTGCATTACAAATGTACTGGCACAACTGTTTTCCACAAAACCTCCTATTTCAGCAAAGTGCTTGAAATCCCATTGACTTCAATTAATAAGTTAGGCAAGTGCTTAAACGCTGTTTGAACTGGGACCTGATGACCCTGCCTTGGCCAACAATTCACTACAGTTCTTCCCTTTTCTCTTTTCTCTCTTCTTTCTCATTTCTCTCATTTCTTCCCTTCTCT
>VXAB01008257.1:137020-180153 GCA_013399175.1 Odontophorus gujanensis | reverse complement strand
ACATCTCCTACTAGTCCTTCTCCTACTAGTCCTTCTCTGAAACCTGATCATCAGGTTTCAACCCCCTTGCTGCAGGTAGGATTGCCAACCACTAGATCAACAAGTACAACTCCCTCTTTGCTTCTGCTGGCTACCCTTCTGCTGATGCAGCCTAGGATACAGTTGGCTTTCAGTGCTGTGAGCACACTGCTGGCTCATGTGCAGCTTTTGATCCACCAGGACCCCCAAGTTCTTCTCCTCAGGGCTGCTCTCAGTGAGCTATTCTCCCAGTCTGTATACACATCTGGGATTGCCTCAACAAAAGTGCAATACCCTCCACATGGCCTTGTTGAACCTCAGTAGGATCCCATGGACCCACTTCTCAGGCTTGTCCAGGTCCCTGTGGATGGCATCCATTCCTTTT
Source organism: Odontophorus gujanensis (assembly GCA_013399175.1). NCBI lineage: Eukaryota > Metazoa > Chordata > Aves > Galliformes > Odontophoridae > Odontophorus > Odontophorus gujanensis. The sequence goes on along the minus strand of VXAB01008257.1, from coordinate 179,750 downwards.
ATTCTATTAATTGCACCACTCAGCTTGGTGTCATATGTGAACTTGCTGAGAGTACACTTGATCCTACTGTCTGTGTCATTGTCAAAGATGTTGCAGGGCACGGACCCTGGAACAGATGCCTGGGGAATGCCAATTTTCACCAGCCTCTACATGGACATAGAGCCACTGACCAAAACCTTCTGGTTGTAACCATATGACCATTTCTTTTTCTACTGAATATTCCATCCTTTGAGTCCACATCGCTCCAATTTAGCGATAAGGATTTGGTGTGGGACTGTGACAAAGACCTTTTCACTGACCTGACATGCTTTTGTCCCAAGTAAATAGTCTGCTTGCATGACTTTAGGCTTCTGTGAGGCAGGTGATACAGGCATATACAGTCAGTATAATCAAACACATCCTCTTGGATATTGCTGAGATGGTTCACAGTGTCAGCCTCTGAAAATTCTATAGGAAACACTTCATGATCATTCCAGGGATAAAAGCTCACCTATCTCCTGTTGCACCAGGGGCAAGAGGTATGCACAACAGAAAGAAAGAAAATATTACATCTGCACATGTGCCTGATGATCATTAAGCAGGTTTCAAACGAAAATAAGAGCTAAGCTTGGAGAATTTTACCATAACCAGAAGCACACAGTACAGCATAGACCTTCACAAGAGAAAAAGAACAAGCAGTGAAGATGCTGAAACAGAAAGCTGCAAAATGGATAACACAGATAGCTTTGCCTAATTCACAAGTGTCATCGTGGAGGACAATGACTGCTCCAAGGGGACTGCGAGGCGGCCAGAGCTGGCACCAGTGCCCTAGAGAAACATGATGCCTGTGAGGAGAGACAAGGGATCCTCCTGAGAGGCATAAACAAAACCGTTACGCACACATGCTCTCCATCCTGCTCTATGCAGCAGGGACGTGGACCTTTGAGAAGGCCTCAAGACGAAGACTTGCAGCCTTTGAAAGGAATTGTGTATGGGCAGTTGAGGAGATAGCAGGAGAAGTGAGATAACCATGGAAAGTAGAGGTCTCGGCATTGTAATCAGAAGGAAGCATAAGCTGTTGGGTACAGCTGCCAGGCGAAGCACAAGCACTGGCAGAAGAGAATGCATCCTTTGGCCCAAAAGGGTTGGTCTGTCAAGTGGCAAGACGACGTGCCGAATGTTTTGGCAGTGTATGAGTCCAGAGAAGCACCATCCACATGACCCCACTGCAAGAGTTGTTGGCGGGAAATGCTGGCCAAAGTTCCGGCAGCATCTTCTGAGCCCAGCACCCAGGTGTGCACAGCCTGCCCAGGCAGCAGCCCCTTGTTTACGCAAAACAACACGCCTGCAATTACGTGATTTCAGCACAATAAGCATTTTCCAGCCTGGAGAGAAATGAGATCTCCTGCACCGCTGTACATGTGGCATTTCATTCATCAGTTTTTCCAAACGGAAGACTTGTCATTTAAACAAAATGAGTGTATGTGTCGTTTTACTGCTTCTGAATGCCCTGAGAGAGAGACACAGCAGAACGCATGCAATTCATCAAAGTCGTGATAGGGGAGGAAGGTACTTTTGTTGCATCCCCTAAATATCCTCCGTTTCTGCTACTTTCTCTGCTCTCAGTGACAGCAAACATCATTTGACAGAGACCAGAACATGCTCGCTGTTTTCCCATCTCCAGCCTTGACTTTTTCTTAAAAAAAAAACAAAGACGAAACAAAAACACCAATGCTGATATTTTCAAGAGCACTCTTGCTGTATTCAACCTAACCCTGCCCACATTTGAGTTGATGGGAATTTAGGTCACTGATGAACCTTTTAAAATTCTTGCCATGTATTTACAATCATTCTTTTATGGGTTTACTTTAAGTAATAGCTGTATATAGCATACTCTGTATATAAGCAAGGCACACTTTCAGCTTTCCTGGCATTGAACTTTAAGTATAGTGATCCTTCAAAACTCTTCCTTCTGTAAGACAAACAAATATAAGACCTGTGCTGTTTATCTACATTTCATTTGTGAAGAAAACACACCATACTTTGGGAAGGGCAATCAAGAAAGGAAACAGTCTCAAGGATACTGATGAACCTGTGACTCCTCGATAAATGCAACATTTGGGGAAAACACCATTTGAAATTACGTGCATCAGAACTTTCAGTAAAATTATCCCTTTTGACCACAGGTACCTGACATAGACATAAGTATGTTTCAGATGACATTAGTTCACTTAAAAGGAAGCTGTTAGAAGTACATTCATATTTGATAATAACTATGGAGCCAGTTTTATGCATAGCAGCTGGAATAAGGCAACTTGAATTAATAATGCACATTTTGAGCTTCAACTCCAGCTATGGGGCTGTCTGAATGGGGGACCATACTTTCAGAGTGCTGCAGTCAGTCTCATGGTAGTACATTACTTCTCAAAAACACTGTATTTTTGAGATCTCTCAATGCAGGGGTCCCCAGGCTTGCCAGGTTTCTGCCAGACTATGTGGTTCCATGGATGCCTCTGGGACAGGGAATGATTCTGCTGGGCAGCCAAGTTGAGAGCAAACACCATTGGCCTTCAGGAGCTACCCACATCCACGTTGGAGGAACTGATATTTGGCATGTTCTGAGATGTCACTGCCTTCCAGCTCAGAATGCCTTGGCACCACGACTCTGGATGGTCAGAGTGGCACAAGAAGCACCTTGGAAATAGCAGGTGTCAGTGTTTTTGTCATAAGAATTCCAAGGAATATCTTCATTATTGGTAAATACTCTGTTCTTAATAGGAAAAAACACATTTTGTAAACATCAAAACTAGAAAAATGGAAACTCATAGTTTCATCCATTCCTACTCTCAGCAACTTTCTGGCCTGAGGGTAGGATTTCTGCTGAGCTCCTGTGCAGTGCTTTGATATCCCCAGACCTTCTGCCAGTGGAATTAAGACATCACTCCCTCAAAGGCCAACCTAATCTCATCAGTTACAATGGGCAGAACCAAGACTGTCACACAAGATGTGAATGAACCACCTGCAGTTGCTTTGTAGCAACATTATCAGTATATAGGCACCATCACTCAGAAGTGGCAATGGCTGTCATACCAGACCTTAATATCACTTCCAAAATAAACTCTTACACATGCTGTGAAAAAAGCATAGCGACTACAAGTCCACCCAGAAAATGAACCGAAGAACGATTTGCAAACATCTTCAAGTTTTTTTCCACATACCTTACATATTTTTCACATACTCGAGTTCCTTTGACCTTCAGATGCCATGTATTGATTGCTCAGTGAAGTCAGACTTGTTCCTCTCAGCATCCTTCACCAACACTCAGCCCTGGCAGAATTTCTATCATCCCTTGTCATCAGCTGCATAAGCAACTCTCAGAAATCAGCCCTCATCTCTTTTGTAGTTTATCTTTACATTAGTATCAACAAAATGCAAACATAGATAAAAGAAGGATTTTTATAGATGCCTTATTAACAGAAGCTACTTACTGAGTGCAGGCTTACTTAAAACAAGCTCTGAAATGATCATTCTCCCCCTCTCACTCCACTGAAGAGCTGCTAATACTACTAATTCAGACTGGATGAATTTACCCTTGCTTGAATCCAGCACAAGTCACATGTACTTTGAGGAAGAGAGAGATTAAACAGTTTTTAAATGATGTTTGGAAGTCCTTCTCACAACTCTGTACTGGGGTAACACATATTACAAAAATGGGCATTCAATCTTTTTCTCTCTGTCGTAATTTAAATGCAGTTTTGATTGGGGCTGATCTTATATGTTTTTAATTACAAATAAATGCTTTGTTTCCTTTTTTTTTTTTTTTTTTGGTCTTTTCTTTGAAACTAGATGCTTCCTTTGTTTTCTGTTTATGAAACCTTTTCCAGAAAATGATTACTTCATGTATGGGTCTTTGGTGGCACATTGAGATTCTGCAGATATTATTTTAATTAGGTTGCTTGGTTCCATTTCATGTTTAAATGGCTGTGGCATGGACCTTGTGTTGTGATCTGCTGAATGGGAGGGAATGTCTGCTGAGGATTCTTCCCTTACAGAGGTAGTGTATTAATGAGACATTTTCTTAATAAGACCCTTGCGTCAAGTCCTCTAATCAGAACATGAGAGACACCCAAACCAGCAGAAACGTTCATTAATTCCAGAAAGCAACCATTTCTGCACCACATTTGAACATTATCCCAAATGGAATTTAACCTTAGCAGTGATTTGGGGTGAGAGGATATTTGTGTACTACCATAAGAGATATAATTAGTCAAATTAATTGTGTCATACACCAATTGTACTTCCTTTCTTTAAGGAAGGCTAGTCTTTCTTTAGGAAACAAAAATAAAACCAACAAAAAAACATACAAAAAGAACCAACAAAACCTGCTAGATTTAAGGCTGCAGCACCTTGGAGTAAAGAAGCAATTTAGTACAGGACTTTAAAATTGTTACCTGATTATTCTTTAGTTTGTGCTGTGAAATTAATTGGTGTCTGACTTTATACAATAGATTGAAATCATTCTAATTTAACACCTGTGAACTCATTATTGAGTCTTTCCAGGCAGAGAAATAAGTGTGTTATTCAACACTTCTGACACACTGGTGCAATATGATCACACCATCTTCATCCAAGCTCTCTGGGAAGAGAAGACTAAAACATTAATTAAAACAAAACCCAGTCATATACCTCATCATTCTGCTGTAGCTTGAAGATAAAATCCTCCAGGGAGATAGAGAGACTGATCTACAGACTATTAACCCAAGTTCTCCTTTCTGTGTTCATCAACTGATTGTATTAACATCCCTTAAGGAATTAAAAGCAAGCAAAGAATAAATGGCTTGGAAAGGTATACCTATTTTTTTTTTAATCTGCATGCCATTATCTGCAAAGCTAGAAGAGCACAACAGACATACTTTACGCTAGTGGTATAATAACAGTTGGATTGGGTTGTTGTATATAAATATGTTAGTGTACATACAATAGCAGAAGTAAAAATATCATTAACTTTCCCCAGTATGTCATGAACGGGAGTACAAAATTAAATTTTTATCACCAGACTTCATAAGGGTCATTTACTTGCATCTAATCCAAAATAGTTACTGTAATCATTTCTTGCTTTTGTGAACTCACTGCTTTACAAAATATTTACCATTTAGGCTAAAATAGTTAACATTTGGCCTCATCTGATAAGTTACTTCTGTTAAATCTCTTAAGACACCTTTAAGCCATGAACAAAAGTGAGTAAATAGAGTGCATTGCTGTTTTCTGAACAGGAAGAAAGGCCTTCAAACACTGCTAAACATGGAGAGCACTTTTATCAATGACATAAGTGCTCCTGGCTTGCGGAAACTAGCGTCAAAGTGTTTTAGAACAGCACAATGAGGAACAAAGTGCCATATTTTCCTGAGTGTGTGTTTACTCACATACAAATACTGGCTGTCAAATGCATCCAGTAAAAAAGAAGCTTACTTAAGAACAGAAGTAGCTATGTGCAAACCCACCGATAAAAATACATTTATCAGATCTACAGGCAAAGGTGAGCAAATCAATCAGCTGCAGAGCAAAGTCTTATTTTCTGCAAACCAAGTACTAGCTGTCAGTCTCTCTTACACTTCTCTGCAGCGATCAAGGTTCATTTGAACAATCTGATTGTGCATGAGGCATTATAGATCAAATTTGCCAGTGGTACAGAGCCTCCTCTATTTATTCTTTACAGAATAAAATAACTACTGAAATGACCTAGAAGTTCCCCTTCTCTCACTCAAACAAAATGAATTTCTTGGGAATAATGGGCCTGATTCTCATTATCACTAAACTATGCCTCTCCTCCTTCATCCTGACAGTGAATCTCTTTACAGTGAATGTAATGGAATTTAAATTGCAATTTCTACACTAATTTTAGGGCTCCTTTATAATGCCAAAGCCAGATAAAGGGGTCTTACCACAAATAAGAATAAGGCCATATATAGTTCATATTGATCCACCTACTTCCCACCTTGTCTCTCTCCAGTGCCTCATGCTTAGGAAAATGAGTTCACAGATTTTTTTTTTTAAACCCAAATTGAGACTTTCAAAAATATCAAATGATGCAAGATATGGTGGGTTTGGGTCTCAAGTTTGGACACCCAACAAACCCTGAAGTCCTTCCCACTCTACCAGTGGATCTACTTGGGCCACAGCGCTTGCTTTCCTTCCTTTACACACTTGGCAAACAAAATAAAAACTCTATGATTCAAACCACCTTTTCCAGCTTTTCCAGTGCTGTGAGAAGAAATAACCATCTGAGCAGAAACACAGCTGGTTAGCAGTTCAGTAGTTGGTTCTTTTGTTTATTTCATTCCCCCTTAGTAATTTGTCCCATTCTCCTGTCTCCCTTCTATCACTCTTCTAACAATATCTGAAGAGCACTGATGGCAATAATTCATGACGCCAAAATGCCAGGACTTGCCTTATTAAATGTATTCCAGAGGACACTGCTGACTGAAACAGAAGTTTGTTGTTGTTGTTTTGTTTTGTTTTGTTTTTTCTTTTTAAAGAACAATTAATTTAAAGGCAATTGAAGACAATTAAACACTGGATTTCCCTAAATCTTTATATAAAAACCTACTGAAATGTGACCAAAGGCACGCACTTCTCTCGTACATCTTGTATACCTGTTGTCTTCAGCATCTATAGTTTTATATTTCCTATTCCTGATGCAGTGTTAAGACCACAGTGGCCCTGAAAAGTGCTCCACCTTGATAGGAGAAGGCCACAACAAAAACTGAGGCAGAGAACTGCCTCTCCCCTGGGCACATGAGAATCCTGAACTTACTGGAGAGAGTCTAAAAGAGGGCCACCAAGATGATGAAGGAGCTGGAGAACCTCTGCTGGGAGGAGAGGCTGAGAGATCAGTAACTGTTCAGCCTGACAAAGAGGAGGCTGAACAAATACCCAAAGGATGGGTGTGTGGAGGCCATGAGCACAAACTGGAGCACAATTGGCTCCCTCAGAACATGAGGCAGCACTTCTGTACTCTGCCAGTGATGAAGTACTGGCACAGGCTGCCCAGAGGTTGTGGGGTCTCCTCCATGGGGATCTCCAGCAGCCGCCTGGCCATGGGTCTGGGCACCCTGCTGGAACAACAGCGGTTTGGCCAGAGGGATGCAGAAGGCCCTGCCAGCCTTAGCCAACCTGTGGTTCTGTGATTCTGTAGCCCTTAAATCCATATTAAAGAAAACGGCAGCGACATCTGCCCTGTGTAATGCAAATGCTGGCCTGATGCTCATGGAAGTGTGCCAACAGGTCCGTCCCCTTGGGGCAACAGAGGGGGCTTTTGTATTCACTTGTTCACTACACCAAACAACTGTATTGTAGGTTTACTGTAACACTATCTCAGCAAAAACTCAAGCAATTAATCACTTCCCGACTTCTCTGCTCATTATTTATTTTCACTGTCACTTTTTCTTTAGGAAAAAATGGTTGTATTAAATAAGGGAATGTCTCATCAAATACACACAATGCAAAATTCAAACACAGAAACTTCTAACTGTGGGAGTACACAGATGAGAAATATTCAAGTAAGAGTTTAGCAGTGATACAGAATGTAATTCTGTAAGATACCCTAGATTTCTGAAGGGAATACTTCACAAATGAAAAACACTTTTCAATTTAAATTAAATTAAATTTCCAATTAAGTCACACAGAGCTGTACTCCAGCAGGAAAACCTACTAAAAATCACATATTTCTTGGCCATGAATTAAACATTTAGTACAGTTCAGTCCACAGTAACCTAGCATAAGAAGGAGTAAAAACACTGCCTGGGTCCCCCTTCTTCTTTCATTTTAAACCTTCTGTTTTATAATGAAATGCTTTCTTATATTCTGACGTAAGTTTAAGTGAGACTTTCTTCATTATACAGAGTTCCAGCTATAAAGTTTACTTCGGAAAACAAATCTGATAGGCAAGCTACTTGTGTCATAGAGTTTGATACGTTCATAAATATTGAAGATATTTTATGCAATATGCCCATCAAGTGACAGGCCAAAATAGCTCCTAAGACTTTACCATGAATTAAAAATGTGAAAATAATGGATTTTCTGGGTTACTAGCTGAAGTGAAAATTGTAAGAAAAACTGCTCTTGTTTGAGGTGAATATTTCTGTTTTGTTCTTCCTTCAAAAAGGAAAACAGGAATAGTAAATTAATCATACTACATCAATCAAAACACTGCATTTGTTTTGAAATCAGATGTTCTGATTTTATGATATTTTTATTTCCTGAAAAAAGCAAGAAATGAAAGGAAGTTCTGAAATGAAGGAACTCTTTAACATTAAAATTTTCAAACGTTTGACTCAGAAATTTTGGAATTATCTACTCCAGCATTTCTCAGTACAAGATTGTTGGTTTTTGTTTCTCTAATTGAAGCTGTTACTTATGTTTGTCTCTATACAAACTGCTTTGGAGAATCTACCATTCACAGCGGGAAAACTAACTTGGCTCCTTCAAAAACATGTGATGTGAGAAATTAACCTTTGCCTCCAATGGAGCCAAGTTCTTCTATAGTTTTTATGTACTTATTAAAGATCATTTTCTTTTGCTTGAAATGGCTGTGAGCAAAATCACAGAATATCCCAAGTTGGTAGGGACCCACAAGGAGTCCGACTCCTGGCTCCACTCAGGACCACCCAAAAATAAGAACCAATACATCCCGCACGGGTTGGGATGCTGGAGATGAGTGCTGGGATGAGTGTGAGGACACCTCCATTGGAACACAGGGCTGTCTCCTTTCTCCTTTCGGATGTGTAATTTGTGGGAATGCAAGGCGGCTGGGTGGAGAAGCAGGAGTGCAGCAAATATCTTATTTCTTCATCAGAAACCCTGGGGGTCTGCTACCAAACTGCTGCTTTGATCAGCAGGGACCAGGCAAGGTTTCCTCTACAGATTCCTGAGAGAAGACGTTTCTAACCACTGGCTTCTGGGGTGTTGAATACAGGGCATCTTTTTTCCTTATCTTGGCTGACAGCCAGTAAGTTACCAGACAGCAGGGGGGTGACATCTCTAGTGTGTCTTTAAATCTTTTCTCTGCCTAAATGAGAAGAAGCTGTCTCCCTTATTCTCACACTAACTCATCTAGGGGATCAAAGATTTTGCTGCCTCAAGTGCTTTACACCCACATGCACCGATCCAAATGCAGTATTGGACCTTTGTTTTTATACAGAATGCATTTGAAAACATTTCCCAACACAAAAGTAAATGTTTTTTTGTTATTCTTGTTTCCTTTTTTTTGTTTGTTTGTTTGTTTTTTGGTTTTTTTTGTGGGGGTTTTTTTTTTTTTTTTTTGTAATACAAAAAAGCCATAAAAAGTTGGAACAGGCAGCATCCCTGTGAAGATTTCTTTTAAGAAAATGTCACTTTGAAGCACAATTATTTAAAGTATTACTACAGTGTGATTTCACAGTATAATTAGTATAATATGTACCTCTTCTATGAAAGTACTCTCTGTAACATATGCTGAAGTCATAAGTCATAATTCACTGTATCTCATTTTCAATTTACAGTGTCAGCAAATTTCAGTGACATAATGCCATGGAGCAACATTTCTGTGTATTTATTACTGTAATCACGATACTAAAGTGTGAAGACACCTTGCTAAAACCTATAACGCCTTGTAAATGGTGCTTTTTTGAGGGGGAAAATACCACTAAGTGACTAATATGCAATTCACAACTACAGCTTCAGTGATTGCTGTTCAAACATAGAGTAATTATTTAGGCATGCAACAGGCTTGGCACAGAAGCAATATAAAACAGACACAAAAAGCCAGGGATTTATTTGACTAATTGTAGACATCAACATATAAGCTAACTGCTGTAGTTTCCCTCACTGGTCAATGGAAAGGATCACATGCTTTTAACCATTTCTCTTATCCTAAGTAGGCATTTGGGAAGGTCAGATTAACTGCACCCAAAAATAGTTTATTTATTTCAATTCAGTGCAACGGGAACTTTGAATCACTTGTTCACATGACCATGTAGAAAAATCTATTGGGAACATCTAATGCTCAGTCCACTGAGAAGACAGGACATCAACAAAGAAAAAAAAAGCCATTATGCTCCACTAGTTTTGTAACCTAGCAATAGCACCTGGGCTTCCTTGACAGGGGACCATGAAATCCTCTAAAGTAAATCATGTGTAAAGAAAAATAAGAGAAACTGGAGAGATTAACAACATAGTTCTCATGCTCAGGCTGATGGGAGCCCTACATGCAACTCAAAAGTATAAAACTGGCGATGCACAAGTATCCTGGCTCAGAAGAATAAAGCGAACTAGGACAATTTGTTAACTGTAGTACATATCATTTATTCCAGATGTGGCCCTGTGGTCACTCAACATGAATGAGGGGCTCTGTAAGTAAATGGACAGTGATACTCTAAGATAAGCCGACACAGTATGTTTTACCCATCACTGGATAAAATACTGTCTTCATCCCTACCTACTAAGTGTCTGCATCATTTGAGGGACATGGTTAGTGATTCTATTGATGATCCTTACCATAATCTACTGTATGATCCTCTTCTCTCTCCCTACCTCTCTCTCTCTCTCTCTCTCTCTCTCTCTCTTTTTTTTTCTTCTAAGATAGCTACTATTCATGGACAAAATTTGTTGATCGTTATCCCATCACACCTATGCCCACATATCAGTCTTGAGTGTGACCACCCTCAGGATATTTAAACACATTCTTCTACTGTGAAACAATCCGTTAGTCAACTCATTTTATATTTACAAATTTACAATGTCAGATACCTTAACTTTGAGATATCCTTCATTTATGAGTAAAGATTACCTGCAACCTCTCATATTCTCATGATCCTGAATTTCTTTTATTTAAATATAAGGTATAAAGGTCAAAAGAGACAGGGAGAAGGGATAATCCTTCTCTTATGCTATACAGTCAGTTGAAATCTTACTGTTTGTGGAAGCCAAAGCAAATTGCTTCTCTCAATAAGTAATGCCAAATTTTGCATATTTTCAGTGCCTTTGCCTGCTCTTAGTATAGTCAGTGGTCAGATTTGCATAGGTTTCAGTCATGCAGGATAAGGTTAAGTTCATCAAGAAGGGGCCAGAGCTAAAACCTGTTTAAATTCAGTGCTGCTTTGATAAAAACAAACAAATAAACAAACAAACAAACAAACAAACAAACAAACAAACAAACAAACAAACAAACAAACAAACAAACAAAACAAAAAACCCAAGACTTAAAATATTGCTGTGAAAACAATCCAGTGTGACCAGACTATTAGACTACGACTGTAGAGACCATAAATGTTTCATTCAGTAGGCTCTTAGCACAGAAGTTTTAGTATCAATAACTTATGTCTTCTTTTTATTCTGTTTTCATTTCCACTGCAATTTTTGGCCAATTTTTCATTATGCTGTGAAGCATTCTTGCTCGTTTTCTGTGCTGATTTGCAACAGCATTGCCTCATTAACAAATTACTGTATGAGATGGTTCATTCAGAACGGAGTTTGTTTTTTTTATCACCCTTTTATAATCTTCCCACTCTTTCTCTTTCTTCCTGTCATCAAAATATTGAAGAAACAAGCAATAAACTTTCTGACGTGTGCAAACTTTCAGTAATCTAAGCTTATATATGAGAATGAAATAATCGAGGAAGGAAAAGTAAGCTTTCAAACTATTTATCAACACATTATACTAATTCCATCTGTCCCATCTCTATGATGTCAGGTAGTTTTTTCCTTCTTCATTAAGGCATAGTTAGTTTACATGAACCGCTGCTTAAGATACTTGCTGGAACACTTAACAGCTCACTCATTTATTTGGTACTTTTATAGGCCTCTTGTGCTGGAGCAGAGGTACAACAGCTTGCAATGCAGGAAAAGAAAAGATAAAACTACCCTGCTGTGCAGATTTAGTCAATTTTCACTGGCTCTTGCACAGAAAACAAATTGCAACCCCTCACAAAGAGTTCTCTCTCTGCACTGGCAGCCCTGACAAATGCAGACAAAAATGAGTAAATCAGGCAACTTCACATCAGGAGGAAAAAAATGGCTACTGCTTCAACAGCTGCTATCATAATTAAGAACAGATTTCATCACTAAACTCTTGCTGGTTGTGTCTGCAGCAAAACAAATACACAGATGTGGCACATTTGCATACTGAAAAATCTGTGCTGTGTAACTGAAATAAATTTGCATTTTCAGCTCTTAAATATTCACTTCTTAATATGAGACAATGGAGGTAGTTTGCATGCTAATCCTCTGTCTTCGCCCATCAAACTCATTCAGTCAGTGTACGGAATAAAATGCAACGCCACCACCTAGTACGTCCACCCTTTGGTTGTGCAATGCAATACCACAATTTATTATCACGTCCAATAAAATATGATTTCAAATCACTTTCTGAACTGTCCTCTACCACCACTATTTGTAAATGGTATGTTTAAGAAAGAGAAGAAGAAAAGAGGTAGATGTGAGACAAGCTCCTTTTAATCACGAGATGCACTAAATTTATTGCTCCTTCATTTATCCACACATTTTAAAAGGTCACCTACATGATCTAGTAGAGAAGAAATGTGACCCTTTTAGAGTAAAAAGGTTGTAGCATTGTGCCCTGGAAAATAGGGTGGAATTACTAATGTAACAGCGATTGAACCCTCGCAGCTGACACACATTCATTGGAAGTTGTATGTGATATTTTGAGAGCCTCTTTGTCAACACAGGAAGACCCTTCAGCTTCTCTTCTCCTCAATCCAAAAATCCATCTTTGGGAGCTAAAATACCAAACTATTTTCATACAAACTCTCAAAATGCTCTTCTGGAATTGCTTTCTCCCTGTACATTCCTGATATTTGAAGAAAGAGGATGTGACTACTGAGGGTCACATCTACCGAACTGTGTAGAGAGTGTATCCTAGATCCGCTGATCTTTTTGAAGAACAGTTTCAACTAGAGTACTTTAATCTTTTAAGTCATGCCACTATGCTTTCCCAAGTGAATACATTTGTTCAATTTAAACCCCCCTGCAGAACTAATTTAAGTATTGCGTAGAACTAGATGATTAGGTTTGAGCAGTTATTTCCCAGACAGATGCAAGCTCTATCAAAGAAGCCTGAATACAGACTCTTATTGTAGGTACACAAAGCTCCACATGCTCAGTCTTCTTCTGGCACTCATTTCAGAAACTGACGGGCTGTGTATTACAGATAGCAGGGCTTAAAATCTGCACATTTCAGTGATATGAACCTTTTCACAGTGCAGTTGGGTCTTGTAAAGCATTACTGTCGATATTTGCACACACATCTTTGCATGCTTACAAAAGGAGGTTATTGCTTGAGAACAAGTTTCTAGACAGTGGACACCTTTATAACACAAATAATTAATGCCACCGCATCATCAGTGCTATTTCTCAGAAGTATGTAACTACCTGCACGTGGTAAATGTCAAGATTTTAATGGCAAACCAGCGTGTGAAGAATTCAAATGAATTCTCCTTTAATAATGAGGAGGCTACACAGGCAGGGAAGCAGACCAGTACTGTGAAGAGGTACACTTTGCTTTCATGTATGTTTGCATTTTCCAGCAAGAATGTCCTGAGCTACTGCCTTTAATCTTCTAGATGGCACCTACTTGTGGCAGTGAGGCTACTTGTGAAGCCTCAATGATAGCAGCTGACTGCTTTCTTTCACTATTTTCTAGAAATACAGAGGGTTGACCATGCTCTCCAATGGCAGCAGAAGATATCCACAAGAAGGTGCCAGTACCAGAAATGTGCCCAGGTCTCCTCAGTCTAACCAGAGCTGCAGCTAAGTGTCCTCTCCCACTGATTCTGCATGAGCCAAGGCTTTTCTATCTAATCTACTTGTCTATTCAGCAAGGGACGTGAGAGGTGTCACAGTGTCTGGTAACATTATGTTTGAAGACTTCCATAATGCCAATACTGGTGCGGAGGGCACTGGACTTTGTGCATCGATAATCTGTCAAGTAAAACAAGCAGGAGTCAGACAATGCAGTTCTGAGAGCTTGAAAAGTTCACGAGCAGGGATTCTGTAGCTGTAACTTCAAATGTATAGAAAAGGGATGCCAAATTAGGACTTCTGCCATCAGAGCTGAATATGTTCCAGAAGCAAAATTCTTCAACATTTTAGAATGAGCCCAGTGTTTGATGAACCATGAAATACCTTTGCAATGAAATTTTTTGGCCTGATGTCTTGAAAAACACAGTTTTCCAGATCTGTGCATAGCTTTATTGTTTGTTCTTTCATGGTTATTTTCATCTTTCATTCTTGAAGAATGGCTGATTATTTAAAGGAAAACGATACAGAAAAATTTAGATATGGCAAAGAGCTTTTCCCATCGTAACAGCAATCAGTGAGTAGCAATAAACAAATAACTCAAGGATTTGAGGTAGCAGACAATATCAGAAGGATTTGCCACATGAATCAACTGCATTTTTGTGTGTCTCTTATCTGCAGATATACAGCATCGTGTCATAGGCAAAAAAGCAAAAAGCTCAATTTTGTGCACATCTGGATTCTGTTCTGTTTGTCAAGATCTCACTTCTGTCTGTCTGGAAGATGCTCTGTGTAGATTTTTAGGATGAGTTTGTAGAGGTTTCCAAGGGAACACAGAATCACTGTTTCTTTTTTTTTCCCACCTAGTCTGCAGTCCACTTTATCATAAAGGTAATATCAGTCAACTCTTGAAGACTTTGCAGTTAATCTTCTTTATTATTTCCTTTTTTTAGACAGTAAAATAAAAGATAAAGTCATAAAAGATCACGAAAGTGTAGCAAAGGCTATATAATCACTGAATCTGCTTTTCTTGATGTATTTAGAATTATTAATTTCTTAGCAATCAGCAATCTCTGCAAAACTATCTCCCAACTGCACTTAAGTATAATATTTTCCATTACATTAGAGTAAACAGGAGAAAGAGGTGGGTTGTTTTTAATATCAGAGATCAGATAACTGAGCACAGCTCCAGGACATTTGTATGAATATTCCCTGATGCATGCTGCAGCAACAGTACTTGGGGATGTCTTGCTTTTGAAGGACACAAGGTTTGTGAGTTCGGATATGTATAGTTCAGATATAACATTCCAAAGCTGTTCACAGGAAAGCCAGTAAGAGTTTAGTTCAAATATAGTTCTAATCAATCTCCAACCTAAAATCCTCAAGCTCTAAAAATATTATTAACTTGTATCAGTTCATGAGTGCCAAGTTTGTTTAGTGCTAAGAACTGAAGTCCAGAGTGAAGATGCAAGGTTGTGAAATCTCATCATTTTTGTCAAAGACTAATAATTTATGTTTTGAAATCTGAGGCAAATATTTGATTGCAAGTTATTGGATTGGAAGTAGCCTTCAATCGCCAGGTACTGTTGTTACAGTGCAAAAATGGTGGCATTAGTTTAACGTATTGTAATAGGACAGGGTAATGGTCCTTAGCTCAGTAGTACTGAAATACCTTGACAACAGCAGTTGAAGTCAATGGGAGCACTGAAAGTGCATATAAAAGTGCAGTCTGCAGACCATTAGGCATAATTTCGTCAGATCTTTATTGGAATAAAGATTGCACTTAAGCTTCTGATGTTGTGTTGGCAATTTAAAAATATTGCATCTGTGTACATGAATTTTATGAAGTCCCTCTGTTAAATCGGAGATTAAACTACTGTTAGGGTACACAGACACTGGATATTTTTGGGGTTAATTCTTGGCATACTGCGAGATCAGCAAGTAAAAAGGTAAATCTTGAGTACTGGTGATATGAAACCAGTTTATACCTGTAGAGGCTCTGGTCCATGCTACACACAAATGAAATGTATATTCATGTTGAGGAAGTAAAAATTCTGCTTCATCAATGTTTGTACTGCCCTGCTGACAGAGCAGAAGCATTCATGCACCCCTGCCTTGCCTTGAATAATTGCACAGATCTACTTACTAGGGAGAAGTAAGGTTCACATGCAAGCAGTGTTGCTGCCAGTTGTGCTTCTAAGGCCATGCTACATATCTACTCACATTCTCCGTGCTTTTTGGGCATGGTTTAAAAGGTTTAAAAGTCCCAGTCTCCAAGCTGGTCACAGAACAGTTTACAACTCTGTCAGCTGCATGGAGATTGCCTCAGCTGGCTCGCTGACAGAGGAGACTACAGACTTCTCCAAGAATTCCCACTGTGCACCAGGAGGCACCCTAATATGTCTCTGAGGACAGGCTGTGGCTGCCATCAGAGGTTCCCACCAGCATTCTTTGCCACAGAAACCAGTGTATGTGCTTGTGGGTGAATGTAGCCCCTGGTTCAGCAGTTGGCTTCCAAACACAACAGAAGCTCTGGAGCTTGTCATCTCTTTCCTGGTGTTTTATCAGAAGTGTTTGTTTTACTGGGAATAAAACAAGTCAGAGAAAATTTCTAAATAATTTACACTTCTCTTGTAACCCAAGGGGAAATAATGACTACTAATTTACTAGCTGACTTCAGTGACAGGCAGCAAAGGGAA
This sequence comes from Odontophorus gujanensis, assembly GCA_013399175.1. NCBI lineage: Eukaryota > Metazoa > Chordata > Aves > Galliformes > Odontophoridae > Odontophorus > Odontophorus gujanensis. Next base: position 163,281 of record VXAB01008257.1, on the reverse strand, counting down.
AATGAGCCTAAAAAGTCTTAACAAAAGAAAAGGCTTCAGAGAAAAAAAAAATTAACAAAATGTTTACATTACCAAAAGCCGAGCAAGTAAAGGAAATTATTCTAGAAAGTAGCCTCATGCCAATGTCAAAACTCACAACAAGCTAGGAATACATGAAAAAGGGAAAAAAAAAAATGAAAAAAAAGTAAAAAAATCAAAAAGAAAAAAATGTCAAAAAGAAAAGGAAAATGCTTACATTTGTGTGATCTCTGGAGGCTGGAGAGGATAATTGTCAACATCTTTATCACCTGGACACAGCTATTCCAACTATGCAAAAAAGAGGGCCCAATGACCCTGGACTGAAATTAGCACAAGGCCATTATGCGTGTCCCCATTACGCTCTGGAACCACTTTCCATTTTTATCTTTCAGTACCACACATGGGATTTCTAACACCTTGTGCCTTGAACCTCAGCCAAGTGATGCCAGTGGCTGGGAGTCACTGCAGTGGTGCGGCAATGGCACCTGTAGCCCTGACAGCCTCCTCCGGCTCGCTGCAGGGAGCCAGCTCCCTTCAGTGAGCAATTACAAACTCAAAGTCTGACATTAGCTCTGGAACAATTACAGGCTTTGTGAAATGGGTAAACTTTATTTAGTGGGGAAAAAAAAAAAAAAAGCACCAGCCCAGGTTGCACCTCTTCCAGTTTGATCTTGCCAAAGGCAAAATAACTTCACCAGCAAAGGGTTGTCCAAGTTCCTCAGCAGGATGCAGAGCATCATTACGATTCTCTCATCCCATATAGGAGAAAAAACCCAACAGAACGCTAACACTTGACTGCCAATTCCATGCCCAGAAAATCAAATGTAGGCTTGATTACATAGGGAGGAATCAGTTTGTTCTCACATTCACAATATGTCATACCAGTGGGAAAAAAAAATGGCAATTAGCATGAGTTCGACATCATTTGGTTCAGCACAGCTTACTCAACACAAATGTCTTCATTTATTTCCTCCCCCTGCAATGCCTCCGGCTCACACTGGTGGTTCCTATCTCTCTCTGAGCAGCTGCTCTATTTCTTTCCACTGATCTCACAAGTGTGCCTGAGCCATCCAGACAGACTCTTCCAATGCTCTGCCCTTTTCAGGACAGAGTGTCCTTGCAGCTCCAGAGGTGCCCTTCGCTATCAGTAAAGGGAGCGCAGTGAGACGCAGCTATCTTCTGCCCCACTGCACAGGCTCCTATTCCCTCTCTCATCTTGGTACCACTCTTCCTCTCAAATGTTGTCTTTGCTCACCCTATTAAGACATCCTCCTCCTGAACATCATCTATGTTTTCCATTTGGGTACTTCTCTCTGCATCAGCCCTATCTCCTTCCTCCAGGTGCAATAGGTTAATATAGTTTCCAGGCTTCTCTTAATCTTGCCTGTGCCTTTCCAGGGCTGATAGGCTGATACACTCCATCAGAAGATGCTCCTCACCGTGTGATTGTACAGCACCCTATATAATGAATGCTGACCTCAAGCTTTGCAAAAACATTATAAAGAATTAAAGCTTCTTGCCAAATCCAATGGAAAACCATCCCACTGTGTGCTTGCTGGAGAATCCTTGGGAAGGGAAGGAGACATAGTGCTGACCTGGTCTCACTGTGCTCAACACCCTTCCACAGTTTCCCTATGCCCTTTGCATTTAACCCTTAATTGCAGTCATGCACCCCAAAAGCCTACCTACTCCAACACTGCTGAATTTTTAACCTAAGTGTATCATGCTTTAATCAACAATTTTTTGTTCTCACCCACTACTTGTTACTTAATCTGTGAAATACAGTTCAGAAAAAAATCCAGCCTATAAAACCTGTTGGTGTAAAGATAAGCACTTTATTTAATATCCAATTAAATGTGGTCACCGGAGAAATCACAGCTTATGCAACTTTATCAGAAAAAGATTAATCTATTTCAGGCTTAACCCAAAATGTCATAAAAGAACTCATGAATTTAGATAGGAATCCACTTATTATCCAAAGACTTTTTCCTATTGAGTAAGAACAGCCTAAATTGCTGACTATATTTATACTTGGTTCAATCAAATTTCTGTACTCAGTAGCTGTCATTGATTTTAGGACAATTATCAAACAAAAATGATGAACAAACTGAAGGAACATTATACAGTCTTTTTCAGCTCCACAGTAATCATTAGAAAAATGCACAGCCTGCTCATTGATAATGGTTTAACAGCTCACAGGGTGACATCATCACATTTAAGAGATAGTCACACCCGGAAGGCAGAAGATTTTTTTTTTAATAACATTACAATTTGCCATTTTAAAGTTAATTGTATTTTGCGTGGTGTTTCAAACCGCATAGGCTGCACTCAAGTTACTTTGTTCATATTATGGGATCATGCCCAAAACCATGATTTTAAAATAAGGAGGCAAATAGTTGAATGTATTTATTTAAATTAAGCAGACTTCCTCGCCTGTCTAGAAACAGATTCTTTTCAGTTCATTAGTTGAATTTCCCACAGGGCCTGCAAAGGCGCATTTCATTTCTATACTGTTTGATTTGTCTAGTTGATTTATTTTTAAAAAAGTATTCTACTTTAAAATCATTGAATAATAACTATATGGCTTCATCTTTCCACATTAATTATTATGTTTAGAAGAACATATATCTTATTGGTAGAACAAGAACTTGCCTAAAAGCAATACAGAATCACTAGGCAGTCATTGGCTTGTGGGGGCACGGTGTTTCTAAGTTCTCCCTCTAGGTCGACCTATGTGGTGGATGCTCCGTCCCTGGAGACATTCAAGGTCAGGTTGGATGGGGGTCTGAGCACCAGATGTAGCTATAGGTGTCTGTGTTCATTGCAGGGGAGTTGGACTAGATAGCCTTTATGGGTCCCTTACATCCCAAATAATTCCTTGATTCTATGATTCTAAGGCAAAGAGTTCAAGTGCAATGGCTTAAAATCAGTATTAAGCAGTAATATTTAATGGCATAGTTAAAATGAATTCCTTGATCCAGCCTCACTCCGCTGAGTGCAAAATTGCCAGTACATATGTGGTACCATTTTAAGAAGCTACAGCAGTGCAACTCAAGCCTGATGGCAGCACGTCTGCTGAAGTGCATGTCTGCCTCTACACTGTAAATTCTTTTTGTAGTCATTTTCAAATCTGAAACTTAATTTCACAGGTTGGCTTATATATCCACTCATATACTGGATGCCTATTCAGTGCAAATTTGGCAAAAAAAAGGAAGGATCATTGATGCAGACAGCACCTTCCTGTCACTAAACTACAAACCTAAGCTTCACAGAAGAGGTAGTGGAAATATATCAGCTAGGGAAGCCCGTGCTCTGAATACACAAAACCCAGCCTATCGGAAATGGCAATGAGCCAAACTCATAGACGAGAAGATGGCAATGGGACGCGTGATCCAATCTGCTCCAAGAAAAAACAGATTAAGACTAAATTTGGATGTGCTTGGGGACAGGAAAGAACCCAGTAGGGTACTGCACCCAGGAAGCAAAGAACAAGAGGGTGGGAACTGCTGCCACGAGGGGTACTGGCAAAGCCCTGGAGGGGGTAGAGCTGTGTTCAGGCCTCATCCCTCATGAAGTCACCACCAGTCAGAGCTCTGCAGGGAAGAGCAGCAGCAGGATTCTCTCTCCTCTGCGAACCTTCAAAGATTTGTGATAGGTGCTTTCTAGCTGAACTTCCTCTGTGTCAGCTCTTCATCCCGTGATCTTTATATAGCAGCAATTAGCATATCTGAGAAATCCCCATTCGGCATGTTTTATGGTCTCTTCCCTGTATATTGAGATAGTTCTGTAAGTTATGTGCAAGGATATGCCATAACTCCTAATGTGCAACTGTCATGAAATCACTCACATAGATTTATTCACTTAGGAGCCAGTGGGGAAACTGATTCTGAACAGAATGCTCGGGACTTTAATTACCAGGAGGAAAAATGAGCCCAGCACCTCGTACTGGTGAAGAAGCTCCTTTGATGCTCTAAAAGTATGTCCAGAAGTTAATAGATTATATAGCATTTCTGAATTCAGATACCATCTTGGGCCACTGATCGTTATTCTGTATTGCCATCACTGGCTTTTTTCAAAGTAATAACAATGTCAAAAACAACCACAAGTATTACATCTCAGTTTCTGGAACAAAACAAAGAGAGTCTGAAGAAAAAAGGACTGTCTTCCCCCAGGCAATATATTCTTGACCAAAGGAAGTTCATACAGTGTAGAAAAGAAATATTCATCCTTGTCAAACCCTGATCTTGCTACTGTTGAAGTCAGTGGGAAAATATCTATTAATTTCAAGCAGAGCATGATCAGTGAGTAACTCAAATGGAAGTGGTAAACCGTAAGTGACATAGTCACTCAGGAACCGTCTGCTTCAAGTGACCTAAGTGGTAGGAAGAAATACAGAGAGAAACATTAACTTGGAGTTCAGAAAGAAGTCTTTCCTGATGCTTCTGTATAATTTTTGTTTCCTGTGCTGAGCTTATGAAAGAGTTTATAGAATATGCCGTTACATAGCAAGCTGTGTCACAAATACCTGAGGACAGAGCTAGGGGCTCAGTTTGTCTGGTTTTGCTTTAGTGCTGAGCTGGGGGCACAGATGCCACCCACAAAGGTGTCCCCACCCACCTGTACCTCAGCTGACCTCCTGCAGCAGCGCTTAGTGTGTTCTTGGCAGAGCTGCCATTACTACTTAGGAAGAGCTTTGAAGCTCCCAAATGAGATTGCAGTAGTAAAAGATGAATCATTTTTGGTTTATTGATGAGAATGTGACTGGATACTATCAAAAGATTATAAACACTCTGAGTAAGAAAAAAAGGGAAAAAAAAGCCAAGAGCTGGTGTAGTTTCAGGAGCTGAGACAGTTCAAGCTCTTCATCGTAATAAATAAAAACACATTGCAGCAAAAACTACAGGTTATAGGACTGCCCAGTCATCTCTAGGTGACTGAAAGATCTTGAACACAGACTTTGTCATAAATTGGGGCTGCACTGCCATCAGTTCCAGTTGCGTTCCTCAAAGCATAACTTCATTCTTTCCTCTTCAGGTTCTGACATTATTCTTCTCTTCTCAGACTCCCCCACAAGACCCACATCATTTTTATATCCTTTCTTTCTTCATATGTTTTACTTTCCTGCCTGTTAAATATTTCTGAATAGGTCCAAAAAAGAAATTTTTTATTGGCTTATGATCTTTTTCAAACTGTCCACTGCATGCTACCCTTGGTGATCTCTTCCATGCCCTTTGCCCAGACAGCATATTTCATCTACAAACTGGTAGTACCATTGGATCAGCAATTAACTAGCTAACATATTTTCTTGTATCATATATGTCTCAGAGTGTAATTAAAACTGCAGAAGGTCATTAGAGAATAATGCGAACTGCTAAGTCATGGTCACTCCAGGTAATATTGGTTTTGATTGCGTTTTTAATGAAAAATCTTGTAGCTGTCTTCTATTCCATAGAATCATAAAGGCTGGAAAAAACCTCTCAGATTATAGAATCATAGAATCACAAGGTTGGAAAGGACCTACAAGATCACCTAGTCCAACTGTCCACCCATTACCATGGATACCACAAGCCGCTAAACCATATCTCATCCAGATGCCTCTTGAACACTGCCAGAGACGGCGACTCCGCCACCTTCCTGGGCAAGGGAGGATCATCTAGTCCAACCATCAACCCATTTGCACCATCTCCACTGTCCACATCCTTCAGTGCCATATCCACACGGTTCTTGAACACCTCCAGGGACGGTGACTCCATCACCTCCCCCTGCCTCACTGCTCTTTCTGAGAAGAAATGTTTCCTTCTATCCAACCTGAACCTCCCCTGGCACAATGTAGACTCATTCTGTCTTGTCTCTGTCTTAGCTCTAGATGTTGGAGGACTTACATAGTTCCTGCCTCTGTTTTGCAGTGAACTTCTACAGCCAGTTTCAAATAAATACCATATTTGATTAACATTGGATTACACTGTTGGTGGATGTTAATAATCTCTACCTTGTGCAAGAAAAAACTTTTCATCTTCAGCATCTCATATCAAGAGAGTTAGAAAACTGAGGACATTTTAAATCCTTTTAACATGCATTAGGAAAAAGCGATAAGAGTTGACAAGAAATACTCCTATTTTTCCTCTCTTTTTAGCTATGCATGCTTCCATCACAGCCACTTGCAGTAAATACAGAGGAATATTAATAACAATTTTTGGTTCTGAGAGAAAATGCTTGGTCTCTATTAATATTCTTAACCCCATGGCTCTCTGTTGTGAATGCTTTGGTATATTTATCTTCTGAATAGAAATGGTGTGAAGCCACCTCACACTGGGCCTCCATCTCTCAGAGAAACATGTTGGTGGGGAGGGAAGAGTGGGGTATGCATGAAGGAATTCGGGAAAGGAAATGCTTATTCTGAACTCTGTACGAAGCAAGCTCAGCTTCTCTGGCATGCTGCTTTTAACTCACAAAATAATAAGGTTACCATATTTCACTACATGAGATTGTTATATATAAAATACAATTAAGAGATTTGGAACTGTATGAATATGTAATGTACACATTTCTTTACAGATGCATTTTTCTCCAGACAGGCCGGTGCCTGTTTCAGTTTGGAAGCTATCCATTTTCATACAGAGTTAACCAAGAGTGACAGGAAATCAGACGCCTACGTTATTTATCTTCTCTGAACTTGAAAAAAAAAAAAAAAACAACCAACAAAAACAAACCAGTCTTCTGTTAATTACTTTTCTAGGAAGCTATTTTGTGGTACCACAGGGATAGATCTTCCCTATTCAGAAGTGCTACGGAAATGACAACTTTACGATGTGCAGGGTGAATAAAGTATGTTACATGCAGATATTTAAGGGAATATTTGTCTTCATTTATTTTAAGAGGATATGTGACCAACAATAAAGAATTGAACTGCCTCTGGCCTGGCTGGGTGCATTTACAACAATTACTGGAGATCTGACCTTTTTAACCTTATATATCAAGCAGCACGTATATGTTATTTATTTAGCTGGAATTAACAGTGATCTGTGAAGCTCTTTGCATTTGCCTTCAGTTCTCCTGCTCATCAGTAATAACTGACCCCAGTGAGCATGTACAGTGGTGGAAATTTCATGTCACTCTAATTTATGAAATAATGGGGTAACTACAGAACAGAAAATCTTTTCCACGGATACTTAACAAAAAAAATCCTAAACCACCTTTACATTCAACATGATCCTGTGTAGACTGCTCTGAAGACAAAGAGAAGTCAGAAATGCTCTACCTCATTATAATTACTGGAAAGGGGAATGTGAGTCCCTGTAGCAGCAATGGGGGCTTGGACTTCACACCTGACTGCACGCCAACACAGTGCTTCAGTGTGGTACAACAGGAGCACTGTGTTGGTAATCAGAAATCTGCAGCAAGCCCACCACTGCTCTTTGCCTTCCCAAGCACTCCTTTGTTCAGGACATATCAAGTAGATAGGAAGGAGATGCTTGGCCAAAACTAAGTGCTGAGGCCTGGTGCTTGCAACAACATCCAGAAAAGGTTGGGTTCCTCCTACACCTCCATACCTACACAGAACTTCGGAGCAATCCATAGTAAAGGGGACAAAGGTGGGAAAGTGGGAGCAGTGTCACTGAGGATTACACTGCTTTATTTCTGGCAGGGGGGATTTTTATTACATCCAGTCACCATCATCATGAGCATTACTGATGGAGTCAACAAAAAAAATGGAAATCAGACAAAACATGCAATTGAAATCTCATTTCCTTCATCAATATCTTTACTGCCTACCAAAAGGAACTAAAGAAGCAATTATACAGGGTTGTGGCTGTGTTTATGCATACACTCTTGTATCAACTCCAGATCTGATTCTTAAACCAAACCATGCTGTCTGAAAAATGGAAAAAAGGAAAAAAGAAAAAGAAATATACTTTGATCACAATAAACCACATTCTTACATTCACTGAGCTCTACAAAGTGGTTACTTGATCATCTTTTGAAAAGATTGGAAGACCAGTTCTACTGAAGGAAGGATTTCACTTCAGAGTGACCTCAATGAAGTGCCCAGAATATTTACTCAATAATTTGGAAAACAAACAAACAAACAAAGCAAAACAACAACAAAAAAACCTAACATTGGGAAACACTTGCAAAAAGGCAGGTGTGTACACAGAGAAATTCTCTTGACAAACAGAAGTTTGCACCCAGTTTCAAGAAATTTTTCTCTGATGATAGCCATCCCACTGCTTAAAAATGATGAGGCACAGCAAGAGATTCACCATAGCAACAAATGCATAGCATGTAGCATACAGAAAACAATGCATGCAGGAAATTTTAGGCTCTAAGTAAATCAATTCCGTGTTTTCAGAATGTATAGGTAAGTTTAGGTAGTGCTCTCCTAGAAAAAAAAAATATATATATATAAATAATGATTATGTTATTGAATTCAAACGGGAAATAAAACTGAGGGAAAACAGGAAGCTCTAGAACTGAAGTAAAGGTATTTAAACAGCATTTTCCTTCTACAAGAACTACTATGGGAGAATAATTAGAAAAATTAAGCCCACTGTGTTCAGTGAACTGCCTGCACACAGACTTACTTTGTGCCTTTGTGACTGCAGATTGCTAGAAGGGCTTGTACCATTTTAAGAACTATACGGAAAATCCATCTCTGCACATTGTGGTCTTCACTATTTTTGTTGAGAGTGTTTCTAATGCCACTCTGTCTATTTAATACATTCTATGCACAGCCCTCCCACGGACTCACTCGAAGGTCCTGAATAACCTACGGCTAGCAGGGATCTTTGCACCACACTGCTCTTGTTGTCCAGTTCTTCCTGTCTAACGTGGGAAAACATTCTTTATTTGTGGGGAAGGTCAGTGGTAACATTACAGGGATGAATTGAGCTGTGTCTCCTGGTAAATGCGGCTTGCTAACTCCTTCCCATGAACATCTTGGAAAGAAAACATCTACAACTGGCTCATACTTAGAGTACTCAAGTGCTGTGATTTCTAACTGGCTTCTCAAGCACTGCAATTTTTCAGTACAGCTGATAAATGGTAGAAAAGTTTCTACACCCTTAATTTTTGCCCACGTCTCCAGCCTCTCTAGGTAAGTCCAGGAACAGTGTCAGAAAAAAATCTGGAACTATTTTTTTTGTAATGCATTCAACTCATCTCTCTCTCTTTTTTTTTTTTTTAAATCTAAATCATCTTCAGCTGCTCCTCTGTTTTCACTTCTGCCTTTCTGGGTCAGAACCCAACACCCCAGGAATCAGAGAAAAAAGGTCAGGATTCAGATCCTGCCTGAATCCTCCTCCTACAGCAGCGCTCTGTCACAGCAGGAGGAGGACAGTGCTGTGCCTTTGAGGAAAGAGCTTACTAAGATCTCCCCTAACCCCTCTTCCTTCCTTAAGAGACACTCCCACCCACAGTAGGTTGGGATATGTGGTATTTCCAAAGGAGGCCTGCACTCATCAGGAGCAGTGCTAAGTCTACACTGGAGCTTATGCTGCCAAATAAGATGGAGCTCCTCTTACTATTTAACATTATGAACGTCCAGTTTTAAACGTGAACCTGATTGTTACATATGCTATGCAGCAAAGTTCTTCTTAAAAGAATGTATTTTGAACAAATTGTTGACGCTAAGTCCACATTTAGGTGTTCTTGGTTTGTGTGTTTGTTTGTTTCTCAGGAGGGGGAAAAAGGGGAGAAAAGAGTTGGCATTGTTTTTGTTTCTCATTAATACACAGGGATAGAACTGATAGGAAAAAAACAATGCAGATTTAAGGAAGACTTGCTAATGTGTGTGGCAAATGCTGATAGCTATATGTAGACACTCCAATGAGAATGAATGCAGAGAGTTATCTTACGCAGGCAAGAAGGAATTTGCCTGAGTAAGGCAAAGGCAAAAATGAAAAATAAAAATAAAAATAAAAATTCAGGATTTAATCTATTTTGCATTACTTCTTCTGCAGAAGAAGTTTTGTAAGTACTCCATGAAGTGGGAAAAGAATGTGCCCTCATGATGACCTTATCTACATTTCACATAAACATGTTCCAAAATTTAACAGTACATAATCTTTCCTTTTTACCGTTAGACTGCTACTCATTCCTGAACACAGCCTCTATTTCCTTCCTTCATAACGGTGATGCAACCCATAAGATGAAACTCAAAAACAGAGCTCAGATATAAAGAACATGATTTGCCATTTTAGGCTTTTCTTATTGTCTTATTTGTAAGAACATTTTAGAAATGAGAGGCACTTGCTTTTCCTGCTTCTTTTTCTCAATACATTTCTCTTCCCTACAGCAGTATAATCCTAAGTAGTTCAAAATGTGAAATAGCAGTACTTGAGATGATGAGCTATCATTTATACAGAGCAATATGATAATTTTGGAAGGACCGGCAGGTTGGGTATGGATTCTAATTAACACTGATGAACCTGGTTCCTAAAGATTAAATTCCCAAATGAGTAACCACTACCTTTCTACGCACAGGTCTATCCAAGTTATTCTCATTAAAACAATTTAAAAAAAAATCATAAGCTTCAGTCTGTGTCAAGATACTCAAGGCTTTCCAAAACTGATTAAAAATATCAAATGAGGTATTGAACTACATTAAAAATCGACCTTTTTAATGTATCGAAAATGGTCTATAATTTGTATTCAAGTGCTCTTATTTCCAGTGAATAATAATTGTACTGCAGCCAACTCCGTGCCTTGTTTCTCTGAAAATCTCAAGGGATATAGAGAAAAGGATTTTGTATCCTGCTGAAGACACACATGCTCTCCATGGCATTGCTTCCTACTCCTCAGTTCTTACTTTGTTTTATTATGTGTTTATTTTTCCACTGATGTCTCCTTCAAACTGGTAAACGCAAATGAATGAGCAGCAATAAGATACACCAGTGGGCTCTGCTAAGTACCATAAGCTAAATGCACATTCATGGAAGCAGCAAACTCAGTCTACATGCATTAGAAAGCGGACTTGTAAATGAGGAGATTTATGACAATACATTCCCGTTTCCAGTTTTCTCTGCCTGTGGAACTTGAAGCTGCCTGTAGCCATATGATGTTTGAAATAAAACTGAAATTCACAAAGAAGTGCATATCACTACATTTATCCCTTCAAAGGGTAGTCTGCAGGAGTTATGAAAATGGTTATTTCTTACCACTCACCTCTCTATTTGGCCAGGCTTGGCAGCTTCTCCCCTGTCTCCTGCCCCACAACTTTCTATCCACTGTATCTCACCTTCTCTCTCACTCCAACACCCTGCACTCACATCTCACTTCCCCAGTTTGCAGCAACACTCCTGCAATCCAGCTTTCAGTTTGATTAAGTAGCCACAGAACTTGTTTTAGACCAAGTGTAAAAGAATAGATTTTGGACCATGGTATCATTATGAACACATTTTAAGAACTGAAACTATAAAACAAAAAGTACAATGACAAAACCAGTCTGGAAGACAGAGAGCTAGGACTATGAAAATGGCACAGAGGGTTGTGATCAGTGGCACAAAGTCTTACTGAAGATGAGTTCCTAATGGCTTACCTCCTCCAGTCAATATTGAGGCCAACACTGTTTAGCACCTTCATTAAGAACCTGGATGATGGGTCAGAGAGTAGCCTCAACAAGTTTGTAGATGATGTAAAACTGGGAAAAGTGGTTGATAAACCAAAGGGTCATGCTGCCATCCAGAGGAACCTTGGCAGTCTGGAGAAATGGGCTGATGGGAATTGTTTGAAGCTCAACCAGGAGAAATGTTAAATCCTGACTCTGCAAAGGAATCCCGTGCACCAATGGAGACTGTCATCTAACTGAATGAAAATTTTCTGTCAGACAACAGGCTGACCACGAGCCTCAGATGCACCCATTTGCCTGCACCTCAGCAAAGGCCAACAACATCCTGAGCTGCATTAGGAAAAGTGTGGCCTGCAAGGTAAGGGAGATGAACCTTTCTCCCTGCTAAACACTGAGGCTACACCTGAAGTGCTAGGGCCAGTTCCAAGCTCCCCAGTACACGGAAGATATTCATGGACTTCCTGGAGTGAATTCAGGGCTACAATGATGGTAATGGGATAGGAGTATCTCTCATAACAAGGACTGTCTGAGAAAGCTAGAACTGTTCAGACAGGAGAAAAGAAGGTTCTAGGAGCTAGGGGCAGGGAAAAATCATCAGTATAAATATGTAGGTTGCTCTGAAAGTAATACCTCCCATTTGTTTCCAACAGATACAAACAACGTAATATTCTTTGATAGAGCAAATTCTCAGCTATGAAACACTATTTTTCAACATAGTCACCACTGTTAGCTATGCATTTTCATCAGCAATGAACAGTGAGCAACGCTGTGCTCATAAAGATCTGTACCAGCGGAGATTCACAGTTGCTATGATGAAGTTGTTGCCCGTGCAGCCCCTTTTTCACTGACCTAAACAGTTAGAAGTTAGAAATTGTCAACTCCAGACAGTCTTGTCAATTTTGGCAATGTACCCCATGGTCTTCAAACTAGAACGGAGCCTGGTATTATTGAGCTACAAGAGAAAGGTTATCTTCTTCTCTGGTCTGACTCTGGAAGTCTGAGCCTTCAGCTTGGATGAGCTGATCAAGATACTCTTATTTTGTGGTGTGATAGTTGTGCATGGCCATCTGAAACGTGACTTATCTTTCATGTCACTGTCACCATTGCTGAAAGGCACCACCTGCTTCACTGTTTTCACATCCGCTGTGTGGTTTCCATAAACATTCAGCAAGCGTCAATGAATATCAGTGGGTGCCATTTTTCCACATGGAAGAATTCAGTTCCACATCTTTGCTTCGTCTGTACTTCCATGCCAGATGCCATTGTGTCAGACTGCTCCTCTACTGCCATCTGTTGCATGGCAACAAAATGTAACGGAATATTGTCAGGACGGTTCAGCCTCTACTACCATCCCACCAATATCTGCCTCTGGCATGGTGAGTCAACATAATAAAATAGGAGGCAACATAATAAAATAGGAGGCATTACTTTTGGAGTGGCTCTCACACATACTTGATGGGAGGCAGCAGAGAATAGGGAGTAAGATTTTTCTCAGTAGTAGCCACTGACAGGTCAAGAAAGAAGGAGTATGAACTAAAAGACATTAAATTCCACCTGAACACAAGGATGCACTTTCTTACTGTGAGAGTGATCAGTCCTGGGCACAGGTTGTACAGAGAAGTAGCAGAGTCTCCAGCTGTAGAGATAGCCACAGTCATCAGCAGCCCCCTAGCTGAGCCCTCTTGAGCAAGGATACTGGACTAGACAATCTCAAGAGGCCACTTACAGCATCAGCCATTTGGTTATTCTGTGACTCTATTAAAGATCACATGGTAATGCCTACACTAAGCCCCCAGAGCACACTAACTGCCCTACCTACCCCATCTCAGCCATATGCCTTTTATGTTAGCATACATCAAGCTTCATTCAACCACATGCACTCCAGATATCCTATTCCCACACTCTGTCTCTCTCCTTTTCCCCATATTTTTCTGACTTCTCTCAGGCAACTCTCTGGCACCCAGTTCTGCTTCCATATAGTTGCCCAGACACTGTTAGTCAGTTTTCTTTCTCTCACCATCAACTTGTACTTCATCTCTACTCTTCTGGCCATTCCATATCCTCTAGGGATACCTGATCTCTTCTGGCCATCACCTTTAACCCCCATTCTATGCAAGGGAAACCTCATTTTGTCTGAAAAGGTTCAGAAGACTGTGACAGCTTATGTGGTGAGAGTAGCTTAAAACTGATACTCCCAATGAAGGACAATGGCCTTTTGATGGAAAGGAGAAGCTTTAAGAGTCTGAAAGCAGAAATGCATGGAAATTCTTACAAAATCTTTTTAGGAGATGTATGATAAAAATAAGAAGAATGGAAATATATTTTTAAACAAAAATGAGTACTACTGAAAATTTAAGGGAGAACAGATAGGCAACAACAAAAAAATTCAGTCTTAGTCAATACTTCTCCCTGTAGCAATATCAGTGGGTTACCATTTTCATCTTGTACCACATGGGATGGAAAATGTTAGAACAAAGGAAATGTCAAGATAAAGGAAAAAATGTTGGGTACTTTTATCACCAGTACTCCCAGCCCTCAAATTGAGATCTAAGCACTGTCTTCTATTAGCTCAAGCTACACCTCCAACACCACCCATAACATCTACCATTTTCTTATGAGCAATACGTCTATCATTTTTATAATCACTTAACCTCTTTTTTAACCTGCCAGACAATGCTTTTTGTCTACCTCCTTCAACTTCAGCTAAATGTTTATGTTATCAAATACTATTTCAAAAACACTGTGTCTCACAAAACCCGTGAGAAGCTGGTGAACACTATAGTAGTTACCTTGCTCTCCTACCATAGCCTACATTGCTATCAGTATCTAAGCAAGTTAGTTTAAGCCACCTCCAATATGTCTGTATGTCTAGAAACTGCAGTATAAATTTACCCTTATGCATCATTATGGATTATGTACAACAAGTGAAAGCTTTCTTTCCTACTGAGGTAGGCAAATCTGGAATGCAAATGGTAAATTCTGAGTTTCAGACAAACAAATGATTGCCTATCAAAAACCCTTTCTAAACTAGTCACTGGAGTATTGCACACATGTAAAGGGGGAAAATTTGTAAGATTCAGACAATTGCCACAGGCATCTTTAATTCTAACAATACTTCTTACTTGCAGATAGAAGCAAGTGAGAAGTCTGAAGGAGGTAATAATAGCTAAATGGATATTAGCATATGCCATTACCTGATCTATCTGCACAATTACAGCAATCTGTGAATGCTAAATTTGCTTATCAAATCTGACTTAAGTGCCTAAAACAACCCCTTTTCAGTAACAACATATCTCTTCAGAATGGTTTGGAACTGATGGAACTTAAACTTAGAGAAAAACCACATGGGTATAATGTCTACAGGAACTGAGAGAAGTAATTGCTTCCAGAGAGACTTCTTTCCTCAACCTAACTGAAGAGGGAATATAGCAGTCAACTCCATTTCTGAAAAACAGCCATTAAGAGGCCAGAGAGCTTCACCAAAAATTAGAGTTTTCCTCTCCTTTTACAGTGCCAGAAAAAAAAAAAAAAAAAAAAGCAGACTAAAAACATTTCAAGGCACACCACAGTCATCAAATAAGAATAAACAATCAGTATCTCTGCTCGGAGACAGTCTCAGTGATTCAGACAAATAGAATCATTCAGTCCTATAAATACTATAAATTGTTTAAGCCATGGGATCTCTACCAGTTTGCACAAGGGGATGTGACCACCTTTGTACTAACGTACAGGTTTCTCAATACACACATGAAAGGAAAAAAAATCTTCATTCTGCCAAAACCAACCATTCCCTCCCGATCCAAAGAACACAAAACAGAAAATCATAGAATACACAAGTGACAGAATAAGGTATCCTACTCTTGCCAAAGGAATGTGAAATAAACAAATGTAAAATATATCCAAGCAGATACCTTTCACATCTACTGCTGATAACAGGAATGTTGCCTAGAAGTTTTTTTCAGACATGCTCACACCTTTATAACAAGATCGGTTTTTACAGACAGTGTTTATTTAGGAAGAAAACCTTAGTCTTTTTGAAAATGGATTTGAAAGAGAAGCAGATTTTATGAACGAGAGACTCATTGCTAAGTTTTCATCTATTCCACACATCTCACATTGCTAAGTATAATTTATTTAGATTGTAGAAGTACTTTGACATCATTGAGGATGGCAGAACTACCTCTGATCCCAAGCACTTCATTTAATCACTGACAAAAAGAAAAAAGTCAACTGAGTATGAACACTATGAAATAGCACACAAGCCTAGCTAAAAGATGAAATTAAAATATCCAGACATTACATATGGACATTCAGGAAAAAAAAAAAAAGTATATAGCATTAGAAAATGTGGCACTTAGGAGGTGTTACGGACCTGAAGACATTTTGATGTTGAGAAACCTTTTACATTATTATGTGGTTGCTATTTGGATGTCAATGTCAGCAAAGTAAAAAATAAACATAAAAACTAAAATATTAAAAATATGTAAAGAGACAGATGCAGTTTTCAGTTCCAAGCTGCTATCTATTCATCTATTCAGGACAGGATGTTATAGAAAGCATCAAAACACATACCTCTTCTTGCTTAGGAATGTTGAACTTCGTTATCTTTGACTTGGTCCTGGCCGAATCAGACTTGTTAGAAGGCACTCTCCTATACAACTTGGTTGTCTCTGTCAATAACTTTAGCTTTGGAGACTCATCAGGGGCCTGGTCTTGACCGTCCATTGGCCTTACATAAGCCGTTGGTTTCTGCTGAACCAGACTGGGCTTTGAAGCAAGAGATGGTGGGAAGTTCTGGACACAGTGCCCACTGCTGTGCTTTGAGGGCCTCTCCTGCACTTGAGCTCCTCCTTCAGAACCACAATTTAACTTTGCTGGCTGCTGCACTCTGCTGACACTGTCACCTAGTGTGGCTCTCAGTGAGCTTTGCTGGGCAGCATTGGAGGAGGAGGTGGGACTGGATGCATAGCGTTTCAGTTTCTCCAGACTGGATTTTTGGTTTGCCAGTTTGAAGTCACCCTTGTGGGACTCCAGTGAGCGATGTCCATGCTTGTTGGCTCTCTGCTGACTCTCTGACGCAGCATTGTGTCCAGCCTTCTGCCAACCCATCGTAGTGCTTTTGCTCTGCTGCACAGGTAGGTTTGCTGGTGTGGAAGAAGTGTTGGAAATGGAGGGAGGAGGTGGCGGTTTTGAGTCTGCGATAAGAATTTCATCGGGCTTGGGGAGAGGTGTCTGAGGAACCCCAGGTTTTGGAACCCCAACAAGGTGACTCTGGTTTGATCGGTCGGTTAGCAAGTCTTTCATTTCATCATAGTTGCCCAGTGTATTCTGGATGCGATTAGAGAGTTCGTCTCCCTTGTTAGTCTGCAAGACAAAAATCGAGTGTTCTACAATAGTCAACCTAAAACAAACAAAATTCCCTGCATGCTTCTGCTGAAATCTTTACTGAAGTAGCACTGTCTTATTCAGCAGCGGTGTTGAGGGATGAAATCGAAAATCCTTATTGTCTCTGAAGATACTTGTCAACATCTTAAATCTACCCTGAACTGGAAAAGCTATAAAGGGCCTTAGAGTATATAAAAAAAGAAATCTATCACTGGTATCATGCTGTAGTTAAAATATATTACCTGGAAACTAGAAAATTTATTATTGCAACTACACAGAATGGTTTGGATTAAACCTGACCATGATAAAACTTCTCCTATAGCCCAGTGCAAGCTTTCCTTCAGCCATGAATGAAAATATTGCATTCCTGATTTCCTTCTCTGCCGCTTCAAGTTTCCACATTGCAGCTGGGAAACCATGCAAGACCCAGTGTAAGCACTGAATGAACTCTCCAGTCTAAGCCAGCCAAATACTGTGAGATGACTTGAAGGCAGCTCATGGGACAGTGGGAAAACTACAGATCATTACATCCATTCAATAAAAGTGCTCTGCTGAGATGTTCACTCCAGGACGCTGTTCCCTTTGGGAAAAACAAGTTAGTAGAACTCCCCAAATTCTTGAAAATGCTCTGTATTTGATGGATGCAGCAGGGGGGGATGCAGTCAGCATTTCCACCCCTTAAAATTAATCATTGTTTTTTAAATCATCCACTCACTTGCTTAAAAGGAAGAAGCTCCACAAAGAAATAAAACAAGTGGGAAAAAAATACTGAAAAAGGTTGGATATTATTTATTTAAAAAGTCACTGTAAGCAAAAGAGTGTATCATTAGCACTTCTGCAGCAGAGATTTTTCTGAACCCTACCAAGAATCAGGTGTGTGATGTGCTTTGCTTTGTATTTTCAGAAGAAGATAGTAATGAGACAGTGGTGCTCTCCTTTCTCTCTTCCAGACATGGAGTCTCAATGGGAAACACTCATATGCTTCAGAAGGCCAAGCTTTCATCTCAAGATCCTCTGTTTAAGAGGGAAACAGTAGCTTAGATAAGAAGGAAGTAAAGGGAGTGGAAAATAACCCCTTAAAGTTATACAAAAATGTGAAGGATGTAGTAGCAATACCAATCACTCTGGAAATGTGGGGATTTTTTTTTTCAAGAATTCCAATAAAATTGAAGCACTGATTCACAGACAGCAAGTAGCTTAAGAAGGGGATATTTCTTCACGTCAGCAGAATCACACACACGTCGTAGAGAAGAGGAAATTACTGAAGAGGCTCCACAAGTGGGAGCCATCATGTATATCTAAAAAGAAAGTGTTGCAGATGCAGTGAGTTGTCTAGCTCTCAGCTTTAACTGCGGTAGGAAGTATGTTCAGCTCAGGCAGAGTAAGAGGCACAGAAGGCACCTACATGGGGATGCTTGGTTGGTATTGTGGCAAAAACTGAACAGCTTGGCAATGGAGATCCTGGACTGCTCAGATTTATGGCTACCTGGAGTTGGGCTTACCAATCTTCAAAATGGTTTGGAGGTATATTTACGTGTTTCCTGGGGTCTGTGGATACTACAGTTACGTATGTCAGGAGAATTATTTTCTGGAAGGCACAAAAAAGTTTGCTTTTACCCAGTGGGTCTCTTCTGTGTCTCCACTGGTCCTTCAACTTGTGTAGCTACCTTGATGAAAGATGCATTTCCAGCTTTCCTCTAGGGAAGGAGATCTACCTTTGGGTCTACGCCCACTCTGTCTCAGCCAGCCTGTGCCTCAGGTTTCCTTCCCTCCCAGGAGAACAGCAACAAGAACCTCAGAACGGAACAGGGCCCCTAATACCCACAAGTCTCCTCCAGCACAGGCCATCCGTGGGGCAGCTCTCTATTCAGTTAGATTTATGGATGTAAGAGAATTTATCTTTAAGTTTTGCCCCCAAAAGTCCAACTTGCCTAATAGTACATCAGTTCTATCTGATGGCTGCTATTTGGATGTGAGGTAAAGAAAAGCATAGTTACAGAATATCTATAAACTATCACTAGCACAGATAAATCAGTAGATTGACTTCTGTATGTATGATATGAAGGTCATACAGAGATGCCTGTTATTGAGAAAAGCCAGCTAACCACAAAAATAATTGCAGCAACCAGATCTAATTCTTGTACTAGGGAACATGCTGTCAACTAGTGGGTATTGTTTGTTCCTTTTGGATACGCTGGGGACATCCTGAGGGGAGAAGATTTTGTGCTGAGCTGAGCTAATCTGGAAGAGTTCACCTACATTCTCCTGGGAAACAGCTGGGACCTGAGGTAACTTGTTGGGAACATGAGATGTTAATGCTTTTTCTATTATTTGCTCTGAAATATTGCTGGCTTTATTTAATCACTCACATAGGGAAAACATAATCACAAAATGAGTAAGGAGGAAAAGCATTCTGTGTAAACATGTATAACTTAACCACGCTCTGATATTCTTCAGTCTAAGATGTATTCCTGTTTTTGAAGACCTGCACGATCCAACACTTCTAAAAATAAGTCTGATGGTTGCATGGAAGGCCATCAGATTTTTTTCTTCATGAAAAACACCTGTGTGATTAATGGACCAAAGTATTCTGTCCATGAAATATCCGTTATGAAATTCCTACTATTTGATCTCCTGCAAAATACATTTCTAGTAAAAGACAGAGGATTTGCTGGAATCCTTCATAGAGGGTTGCTATGGATACTTTGAAATGAACTGGATAAGGGGCAACCCAAAAAGTCAAGATTTTTCAGAAACTCTGATGTTTGTGAGAGAGGACATAACATTTAAGAGATTTCCAGTCTGTCTTTGATTTTCAGATATGGCCTTCTGAATGGCAAATCCTTCAGATTAATCTCTTCAGCACCTTTTCTACTGGATTGTCCAAATATGGCCATGGTGTTTACGGGTGAGAAGGATGGATGGAATCTCTCTTCTGATTTTCTCATGGGATACCTGCTAAGCACCTCTCACTGCTTCTAGAGACTACATTAGTTTTCATCCACTCCCATCACTGTTGATGGAATCATACTGTGGTTGCACAGAGATGCCTTCAGATATCATAAATAACTCGGAAACTACTGTGAGTCTGTGATACATGAAATCTGTAGCGTGACAGTCAGTAGTACACTGACACGCAGGTAATAATCAAAGTGTGTATAAAATTCTAGCTATGCCACTTCTGTAAGTAATCTAAATCTCAGTATTGACAACTTTCAATGCCACAAACAGAACAGTATCAGAGACGCAGCAAAAAAAAGGTCTTTTTTTCTGAGGGGTATAACTGATTGGATCCATCAAAAGGAAAATGATTAGTCCCTACTGCAGTGCAGCCTTCAGTAAATGCCAAGACACAGCTAACATGTTTCAAGCTTTTTTTTCCATGTATTAGACCTTGATTGGTCTCACAGTAGACTTTCTCAAGTGGAGCCTTAAGGAAGATTTCAAGACATTTCCCATGGTTTCTAAATGCCTTTGTAATGAATCTGAAATTCAGGCAGCTGGAGGTCAGCTTCAAGGCAGACAGAGCTGTCTTCTATCAAGGGACATGGTTTGAAGGTGGTAGATCTTTCTTTTTTATTAGGAACTAGAAACAACAACAATCTGTAAGTTGAAAGGTGACCCTGGGACATGGGCAGATGCTCAGAAGCACTGAAGTCATGTGCAGGAGCCAAGTGCCAGGTCCCAAATAGGACTCTGGAAAGAGGCACTAAAGTGCCCAAAGCATCAAGGACATGCGAAGCTGTGTGGAAGGGGAAAGGCTTCACAATACGGTGGATTTAATAGCAACTTGGGCATTACTGGAACATCACAGTAGGAGATACATGTTGTTGTTCCGATGCACACAGGCAAAGTCACTGGTTAGCTAGAGGAGAGAAGCACCTTCTCTGGAATACTGCTCTCTGATTCCATTCACAAGGGCTTTGTTTGCAGGCTTCTGGAGATGGCAGTTATGCGCAGTGTCCTGCTGGATCCTTCCAACAGGAGGTAGGCAGAGATTGTTGTGCCTCACCTTGCTGTTTCCATGAGGATTAAAATAAGGAGTTGAGTTACTTCTGCCTTTGCTGAGGGCAAAACATGCCTAGCAGACAAATGTTGGTAATGTTTACAGTAAAAAAAAAATAAAAACAAGATATTTCATCACATTAACCTTGGCCAGAGCATAATGTTTACTGTATAACTTGACCTTCACACACAATTCTAACACAATTACTTTCTCCTAAGTGTTGGAGAAACAGAGCGCCATCACCTTCACCTCCTAGTTTTAATGCCATCTCAAAGATTGTTAGGACATTTCTCATTTATTTCATTCTCATGTGCTGCTGAACATTATAGGAAGCTAATGTAAGAAAAATCCAATTCTCAATGAACCATAAATGTTCTATGCAAATTTTGAGAGGCTGGCACCTGTGGGAGGTTGCTGAGACCGGGACAATGCCTTCTGCAGGCTGCGATTTTATACTGTGAAATAAAATAATAATAATAATGAAAAAAAAAGTCTTCCAGACGGAAAGCATCTACCTTGTATGGTTCACTGAAGAGGGAGTAACTGGTGTTAAATGTGCCATCCTCCTGCTGAGCCTCCTGATTTCTCCTTTCCCATTCTTTCCTGCGCAACACGTTTCTATCCGGCTCATAGACACTACAGCAAAAAAGAGGGATAGATTTTTAGAGTTAAAAATTAGCAAGCAACATATAAACCCATGTGAATTTGAAAGTGAAGAACTCTGGTTTGCAGACAGATGGCAAAAAATTAGCAAGAACATGAATCAGTTGAATGCTAGTCCAAGCAGACTGGGGAGACTCAGGTCTCTGGGAATCCTGATGCTTTCTTCACACAGAGAATAGATAATTAAATTCTTACAGAAGAATAGAAAAGGAATTGTAGGGCAGGATCTAGTCTGTACAGAACTTCACTGCTTGATATGTGACAAAGGAAATATCTAAGCAACTTTGACAAAGACTGAAAGTCCTCTTAAGGCAGACGGTAATTACAGCTATGAGTAAATAGAAATTATGAACATATTTCCACTTATGACATATCCTCTGAGTGTTGTGTGAGAATGCTCCTTTCTTTACATGGATGTTTTTCTGTAGCGATTCTTTCATTAACTAGCTCCCTAAAGAGCTGTTAAAACTACATGCTATAGTGGTTTCCACAGCTAGGCTGCTTCTTCTGATCTCTGTTAATCAGCCAAGTCATGAAACAACTGCTGAAACAATTCC
Organism: Odontophorus gujanensis; assembly: GCA_013399175.1. Classification (NCBI taxonomy): domain Eukaryota; kingdom Metazoa; phylum Chordata; class Aves; order Galliformes; family Odontophoridae; genus Odontophorus; species Odontophorus gujanensis. The sequence continues at coordinate 141,086 of VXAB01008257.1, read as the reverse complement.
TCTTTCTGATGGATTTGACACTATCACAACTTTAGAGCACGAATACATGAATACTACCATGACAGTGTATATACGGCTGGTGGAGTGTAGCTGGAGAGGGAATAAAATCACTGTACAACACAACAGTATTAAGTTTTAGAAATGAATTAGTCAGACAGCAATACAGATACACAAAATAAAAATTAACTTTTTTTTTCTCAGAATTCAAGTATAATGTGTGACGTCACTAAACAGAGAATCCCTTCCCTGAATTTCCTCAACGCAACACAGGTTTAGACATTTTCTACTGCACATTTTATTCTCATTAAAAAGCAACAACAACAACAACAAAAATCCCACAATGTATCCAGTCAGCTTTACTTGTTATTTCAGGACAATGTGACAAGTGTCCCGATTGCCTATTTTGTCTAGCTCAGCTAATGCCTTTCTTCTGGCACTGTAAATCTGTAAAGTAGAAATATATATTAATGTCATGTAAGTGCACCATGTGTTAATGAAAAAAAATGTTGTCTTGCTAACCACTTCCCAGTTAGCAAAACATATGTTGCATTGGCTTCCCACGTGATATTACCTAGTGTGCCTCAGGCAAGCCTGCAAAAAGGCCAACAGCTATCTGATTCTAATTCAAGACTTGAGAGAGCTGAAAATATGTAGGATATGTTAGATGCTGGCAGATTTAAAAACAATGCCTTAGCGGTCACCAAATGAACACAAAGCCTTACATTTGCTAGCTAATGCTGCTAACTCTTCCTGGACAAGTCTGCTCTCTCAACGAGGTATCACATGAGGATTTAAGAAGTGGCATCAGACTCGATCCTGGTGGGTTTTCAGGCAGCCCTTCTGATAGCCATCTATGAGCAGATGCCAAAGATGGAGCTGGAGTTTATTTGGAACATAGGATTCTTCCTCCAGGAAGAAGGGTGTAGCAAAGACATCCCCAAAGACTCTGAAGAGGAGTTCACATACTGTGCACTGCTGATGCCAGGAGGCTGGGTTGCTGCCATTTACTGTTGTGGGACCAGTAGTCCCCAGTCAGTACTGCATACCACCTCAGTGCTCTCCCACCCTATGAGCTGGGGTAGAAGACCTTCTAACAACCACCACTGTGTCTCCTGCAGGTTTTCTACCACCAGGAATAACCACTGCTGGGTGGGTTTTCCTGAACTTGTGGGGATCCAGTTAAACTTCATCCTCAGCTGCCTTTCCCCATCCCCTGTTGACTCTTTCAGATGTTTTGCATTTGGACTGCAGCCTGCAGTCAAATAGAGATGGGCAGCTCCTCTGAGATTAATTATAATACTGATCTCTACCCAGTTTCTAGAAAGTAAACAAGTGTAACATTCTTCACTGCGCCTCACACAAATTTGAAAATGATGTGGTGTAATATTCCTGAAGTGGAGAGGCTTTTTATTCTTTTATTTGATGGAGACATACCAGTCTCCAATATCCTTTTTATTCGATGAAGACATATTTGACATAAGGCATAAGTTCTCCGATTTCTGAACCCTTTTCCCAAATGAGATGCTCACTGTTGGCTGCAACTCACAACCTGCAATAATTCAGAATGATTATGCAAATAGCAAAACAGTGTGACAATGCCTAACATGCCATCTCTAAGCAGTAGGTTAGGAAGAGCAGCAAGTCAAGAGCTGCATACTTTTAGTAATGCTAGATGGCAAAATCTCCAGCATTTGCAAGGCTGCTCCTTATTTGCATGACTGCTGTAAGATTCACATTTCCTTGAACGTATGTCACCAAATGTATTTGTTTATTTCGGTTCAAGGAGAATTCTGCCAACTACTACAACTGTCTTCCCTGCAAACACTTCAGTTAACAGAAAATGATTATTTTTAATAGTTTTCTTTCTTCCGTTTTTTTTTTTTTTTTTTGTTATTTGTAATTTATAACAATCCCAAGTGCCCATGTACCTTTTTAATCATTTACATTGTTTTCATCTTTTCCATAGCTATGCCATAGAGTTCACAAAGAACCTCAAGGTTTTTTTCTCACTGGAACATCTGTGCATATGTGTGTGGTGTATGTAGATATACATACACTGTATGCACATTCAGATATTAACTTACGGACTAAGAATTTTGCTACAGTAAACCAAAATAGCGAAGTAGTTTTCCATGACTAGGTAACCAAAGGACATACAAGCAGTCTTCTCTTAAAAGTCAGCTTCATTTACAGTTGTTTTACAGAGGTCAAACTCCAAAAGGATGAATTTAAATAGATTTTAAATGGTATATTGTTATTTTTAAAATGCTGTGCATCTTACAAATGCACGCTTAAAGGACATGGGGAGGGGGTTAGGCTCAATAATCTCTAGAGGTCCCTTCCAAACCCTACAATTCTGTGATTCTGTGATTTTGTGACATGAACTGAAGAATGAGTGATGGTTGAAATACACTTCAGAAGTTACATACGAATAAATGTATTATAAAAATCACACTCACCCTGAATTTGGCACAGTGCTTTAAAAACACACTTTGATTTATCCCAGCCCTATGATCTGCCAAGAGACACACTGAGAAGGAAACATCTACCAGTTAATTGCGACCAAACACCAGAGTCTCAAGCTCAAAGTACTTTCAGCACACCTTTATCCCAGTCACAGCAGGTCTACCTCCCCTGCTTCTCTAGGGTACCCTGAATAATGCCATTCTCAGGGGTTTTACAGATCAGGATGTCAGTGGGTTGCCGAACTCCTCAGAGGAGGCACAAATAACAAATGTCAAGCTGCTGTGATGACACTGGGGAGGCCTTCTTTACGGTCACCCCCTCTGTGGCTGTGGCTCCCACTAGATGGGCAGGGAGGGTGGCTGCAGCACTGACCTCTCCCCAGCAATGCCAGAAGTGCTCTCAGCCTCATCATGCTGCTCCTGACATCAGAAGGAACTGCTTCCTTCAGTCCTTAATTAGAAATAGACACAGCTGGCTCAGGGGACAGCCTAGGAGCAGAGCAATAACCTTACCTGAAATACCTGGGACTGGATTTAATCTCTTACAAAGTCCAAGGAGTTATGTAGTCTCAGGTTAGGCTGAAAGCAATCATATAAAAAGCCTGAAGTTTTAGGCTCACTCTTTTCTTTCTTTCTTTCTTTCTATTTTTTTTTTTTGTTGTTTAAGGTACACTACTTCTGACACAATTTTTATCCCCCCAGACATCATTACTTGGAATAAATGGAATAAAAATATCTAATCTCCATGAACATAATGCACCAGATTTGTCAACAGTGGTCACCATCCCATCCCTGGAAGTGTTCAAGAACTGCATGGATGTGGCACAGAGGGACATGGTCAGTGGGCATGGTGGGGGTCGGCTGACAGTTGGACTGGATGATCTAAGTGGTCTTCTCCAACCTTAATGATTCTGTGATTTTTTTAGAGAATGTCCCCAAGCTTTGAACTCCAAAGAAGAGGCCATTTCCAAGCAGCAAAAGCACTGCACCTTTGCTGGTATGTCATACCCTTTCACAGCCATTTGGTGACATTAAAAATGCTGCTCCATCTTTTCAGATGCCATAAAATTGCCACATCAGTGCTGAGAGATTCATAGAAGATGCAGTTATTTAACTACCAGATCACCATCCTGTGATAGCCCAATTCCTCTGGACCTCCCATGAGAGCACCTAGATACCACTTGCGAAGACTGAGCTGCTTTCTCAGATGTTGTCAGCTTTCACCCAGACATCCTTATGTGAACCCGAACTGATCTTTCTTTTCTCACAGCCAATGAAGAGGCTCCCTATGAAATACAGTTGGACCTCATCAGCCACTCCCACCACTGTGAAAATGAAACCATTCCAGGCTCCAAGGTACAGGGACTAAGTAACCCTGGGGAGTGTGCAGAGCTGATCATCTTACAAATGAGAAAGAAAGAAAATAGCAACAACAACAGAAACCAAAACCCCAAATCCATACTGCAAATGACTGAAAGATATGAGAGATTCAAGGATAAAACTAGACAAGGGAACATTTCTGTGAGGAAATATTTATCCTTAAAATGAAATATTAGCACACAGTCATTTCTGACTTTTGAGCAAAATTAGAACTGTTTCAA
>VXAB01008257.1:118295-133857 GCA_013399175.1 Odontophorus gujanensis | reverse complement strand
ATGTATGGAAAATTGCTCCAGCTATTTTCTGCTAAACCCATGTGTTTGTTTTTCCTTGAAACTTCTTTGTTAGGCTCTTCACAGTTGTAAGTAGTCAAAATTTATATTTATTTATTTATTTATTTATATACATTATATATATATTAATCAGTCATCTTGTCCATCTCTGTAGATGATGTGTACACTGAGGCAAATTATTCCTATAGTCTTGATGTCCACTTATCATGCCTAAATGTTGTCCATTTATATTGGCTATTGCTGGGACAGAACATTTTAAATGCAATGAAAAACTCTGGTCTTTTAGAATCTTTCTATCTGATATTTTGCAGCAAGTGTTTAATACTTTATTCAAAAATTTATTATCCACGTTTGCTGCAAACTAGACTTCAGTCAATGAAAATCTTCAGTAGTAGTTGCAATAATTAAACAAGCAAACACAGTTTCATGAAAAACTGTCAAAATGATCATAGAATCAAAGAATGGCTTGGGTTGGAAGGGACCTCACAGTCCCCTCAGCCCCAACCCCTGCCATGGGCAGGGCTGCCCCCACCCAGCTCAGGCTGCCCAGGGCCACATCCAACCTGGCCTTGAGTGCCTCCAGGGATGGGGCACCACAGCTTCTCTGGGCAGCCTGTGCCACTGGCTCACTGCCCTCTGAGGAAAGTTTCCTTCTAACATCCAACGTAACCTCTCCTTGCAGTTTAAACCCATTCCCCCTTGTCCTATTACTATCTCTCTGTGCAAAAATTCAGTTCCACTCTTGTTCATAAGCTCTTTTCATGTATTGGAAGATCACAGTGAGATCTCCCTGGAGCCTTCTCCAAGTAAAACAATCCCAGCTCCCTCAACCTTTCCTCACAGGAGACGTGCAAATGACTTGTTCCCTCTATTAAGTTTTTTAAAAGGAACTTTTAAATCAAAAATAAACCTCCTTGCTCCTGATTTTTTTAAGAAACTCAAAGACAATATTCTTTCAGTGGGGCTCTGACCAGTGATGGACCTATCCACAGCTAATTGCAGGACTGAGAAGTACACTGAGCTACACTTCACATAGCACAGAAAATGTCAGAGCTCTATAACCAGCAGAAAAATGTTATCATACAGTTTACCCTGGTGCAACTTGACATGAAGCAGCAAAAGTGAAGACTGCAATGAAACATCAAGGCCAGTTCTAAGAGTTCTTTACCTCTAAAGAGATAATAAAAATGTTCCTGGCACAGTAGCAAAAGAAGCAAAACTTTACAGGGTTCCACAGCTGACGAAGACTCCTTTCATAGCTTTAATTTGTTTAGCTCCAGACCTTCTGGCACTGCTAAGAACCCCAATGAAACATCAGGTTGTGATGAGGAGGGGTTTGGCCTCTTCTCCCAGGCAGCAACTAGGACCTGAGGAAATAGCCACAAGTTGTACCAGAGCAGGTTTAGGTTAGATGTAAGGCAAAACTTCTTCTCTCAGCGAGTGGTCAGGCACTGGAATGGCCTGCCCAAGGAGGTGGTGGAGTTGCCATCCCTAGCAGTGTTCAAGAGGCACCTGGATGAGGAGCTACAAGATATGGTTTAGTGCTAGTGGTAGCAATGGTGATGGGAAGATGGTTGGACTGGATGATCTTGTAGGTCGTTTCCAACCTTGTGATTCTATGATTCTATCAGCAAAGGTCACTCGGAGGCTCAGTATCTGATTGGAAAGGTTGCCAAATCTTGTCTGTTTTTATATTCCGCACCCTTTAGTTTAGATCAACATTCAGAATTATCTGATGTCCAAAAGGCACCAAAACACAGCACTGGCTGCCTCCTGTGTGCAGTGCAGGACTCAGGATTGCAGAGCTATACAGTACTACAGTTTCTTGGAAAGACCAAGCACAGTATTTCATTACAAATGTGTCATCTGTTAGTAGCCATCAAATCTATGACTCATGAAAATGTCTATACATGTTTTATTAACAAAGCAACATTTCCAATTTACTCTCACAGTAATCTATAATGACTGAAGGTTCATCAGGGTTAATCAAGCAAATGATGTAAATTTTATATTGTATTATGTTTCATTTGGCTTAAAATAGATCTTGGGTGACAATCCTTTTTGTGTGTTAAATCATAATTTACAGAGTTATGAAAACCACACAACAGCACCAGTGTGAAACAAATAACGAAGAAGTCAGTGTATAAATCATCAGATTTCATGTGTTTCCAGAAAATCACTTCTTCTCGGATACTTCAGTGGACAGTCACTGAGTTTGGTTTCTGTAGAAGGAGGATCAATGTTTTCAGATGCTTCAATTTATTTTTCTTTGACATTTTATAGATGGAGACCTTACTATAGCATTTTATAGACTAGATAATACTACAGAGGAGTCATTGCAATATACAGGTAAGGCTGAGGTAAGTTTTAAACAGATGTGTGTCTACATATTAAAAATTAACTTGGATGGTGTTAACAACTTCATATGGAGGTAAAGCAGCAACCAAAATAGTTAAACCCTATGCCAGATGTATAGATTAAAAAAAATAAAAATCAGTTACAGCAAATGTAAAATAAATAAATAAATAAATCTACTAAAACCATTTTAAAAAGAAACTGTGATTTTTTTTGCATATTATCAGTTTGTAAGCATAAAATCTTATTAGGGGGAATTACAGGGTTCTACCTTCATTCCACTTCATTCCTAAATGACATGCAATGGGATTAATATATTTTCTCTCTCACCGTGTCCTAAAAACATTTGAAACAAATGTAATGTTTGTGCCTCTCTTGGCACTCTGATTCAGTTTAAGGAGAGTGGTGGTGACATGACCAGGCCACAAATCCAGACCAAAATGTAACATGCCAGGAAAACAAAACCCTAAACATAACAAAACACAACAGTGTGTTTTAACTCACAGAAACAGCCTGAGTGCTCTAGTGTCTCAGTTTCAAGCAGGTCGAAATGTCTTTATATATGCCTGAATGGGAAGGTGATGACACAAAAATGACAAAAGATTGCCCAGATGCTTTAATGGCAGGGATAGATGGAGAAGCCACTCCAGAGACATCCATGCAGCAACCATGCCAAAGAGGCAGATGCTGTGTGCAGAGGGGCATCAGCCTGGTTCCAGGCCAAGGTGGGAAAGCAGTGACATGATGAAGCAAGATGCAGCACCATGTCCCCTCTCCAGCAGCTGCCTTGCCCTGGCTGTTTTTTCTCAGCAAATTTTAGTTTTAGCAACCACAAGGACAACTTAGGAGAGAGACGTTTTATTTTTACTCTATACTTTACTTGAAGTCTGGGTTCATAATTTGCATCACAGTTGAATTATAAGGATATCATTTAGCCACACAGTATAAAGTGTAAAATTATTCAGTGTTTCACTTTGAAAGTGCTAAGAAGTGTCTAAATTCTATATATTACTATAAAAGCATGAGGGTGAATCTAAATTGTATATATTATTCTAAAAACACAACTTTAGGACACATCTACAACATTTCCATTTGAACCTTTGGTGGCAAAGATCTCCTTTTGTTACTGTAGGAAGCTTAGGAATCTGTGGATTGTCTTCTCTGCAAATTTTTTTGAAATGTCTTAAAACTTCATTTTGACTTTTTCTCACTTTGGCATTCAAAAACATAAAATTTGTATGTACTCCCAGAAAGCCCAGTGAAGCTGGATTCATGGGAGCAACATAAGATGACAAAAATCCTCCTCTGACAGGCTGTGCATAAAACCCACCAAAATTAAGTTTCCTCTTTCTCACTAGGGGGATATAGTGCAGCCAAGAGGAGTCAAAATACACATTTTCTCACTGGTGAACAAAAGGAAAGAGGGAAAACAAAGCTGAAGGAAGTTCCCTTCATGTTCCAGTTCAGAAAAGCCATGTTTAAGATGCTTAAGATGATTGAATCTTCTGCAACAGAAAAAAGCAGCAGAAGAGAAACCCCATCCTGCGTTGTTATCAGCCTATGATCCCACAGTCCTCCAACTCTGATTTGGTTAAGAATGGACAGGATTTTGGTCACGAGGCCAGCTCTATCCTGACCACTATCCGGGCACTTCACTGAAACTCATGTTCACAGTGCTAAAAATCGAGCACTTCTAAGGATACAAATTAGACAGTTTGGATTTAGCTGGTCCCAGGCTCCTTGGCTCTGTTATCTTAGAAATGATGACAGTGAAAACCTCGACAGTAGATATCTGAATTCTTGTTATGGAGTTACACCTGAACCTCATGGAAGACACTTAGCATTTGGAAGACACGGGATGACTCTGGTAGCTCTAATACTGCATTTTTTTTTCCACCAAAATCCTGCACATCTACGCATGTCAGAGAGGAGGTGCTCCTGGAGGGGGCTGAGGCATGAATGATGAGCAACGGCTCTCTGCAAGCATTGCTTGCTGGCAGAAACCTGAAACAGCACTGAACAGAAACCTAACAGAGCTGCTTGCTGTCCTCTGCCATCCTCTGGATGGGCCCCAGTCACTCAGGTGAGTGGGGAGAGAGCTCAAAACTAGATCACTGCGGGTCAATGTGATTTTTATTTGATTCCAAACATATATAATTCACACTTAGTAACTGGAATATCCCAGTGCAAAAAATAAACAGAAGCTGTTATCAGCAAGAGAATGTCTTGATGCTAGCATGCAGCATTAAACGGAGAACTGCTACTACACTCAACCCTCCCTCAAACTTTCTGATATGGCAGTGTCAGCATGGCTCCTCAGTAACAAAGGAAATGGCAGGGGATTATTTCCTTCTAGATATGGAAAAGCAAATAAATATTTATTTTTTTATTTTATTTTAAAATACAACTAAAAGAATTTTTTCAGTTTTGAATCTGGGACTGTCTCTTGGAAAACTGTGACATAAGTGTAAGAATACCTATGTTCTGTTTTGCTGTGAATGAAAATAATATCTCAGAAAATCAACGACAAACGTTTGCCAAAGATTTCTGAGTTTTTAAATAATCCTAAATAACTTTTTTTTATGCTTCTAATGCATGAACATCAAGCCTACCTAATTTGATACCGCGATAAAGAAAAAAGCAAACTTTATTAGAACCTCAGAAAACAAACTATGATGGGGCCAACACACTAAATGAAGAGGAACAGACGAGCTGGGTACACGTGAATATCAAGCTGAAGATAATGTTATTTAAACTTGTTCATTTCAAATTAATCTTTTCTCTAACAATTTAAAAGCCCAGGCTTAACATATTATGACATATCTCATTTTGTATACACAAAATGAAAAAAAAACATACTGCACTGTGTATCTCCCTGGGGCCAAATTAAACAAAACAGAAATTCCAGAACTTCATTTTCCTTAATGAATCTACTTGCTCTAATGCTGGAGGAAATGTATACCCCTAAAACATTAACTGATTCCCTGAAACCAAATAAAAAAAAAAGCACATCACAGAGTTAACAGCCTCCCACTTCCAGTGTGGGAATTATCACACTGCAGTCTATTTAATGCCCCTTATCAAGAAAGCTTACAAGGAGGAGCAATCTCTGGTACGCAGCTTCAGAGTCTCAAAGAATTTACATGTAAAACACTACAGCAATGTAAAAAGAATATTGGTCTTAGGGTGCAGGTATAAAGCCATAGGTTTCCTGAGCCTGATATGACCCAGACAGTATCCTGCAGCAGAAGAATCAGCTGAATGATTCATGGTCCCATTTGGGTCCCATTTTAGCAACCCAAGCACACAATACATCTCATATCCTTTCACTGTCTTCCTATTGCCCGTGTCTTTTTGATAACAACCTTCACCCCAAACTGACCTGCAGCTGAGCTCTGCAGTCTTCAGCCTCAGCTGACAGGCACACTGGAACTCAGCAAACACAAGTACCTCTTCTGTTTTACCTACATCTTGCTTTGCAGGGCTGACAAAGCAAAGCCTTAGCTATGCTGCATCTAAAAGGTCGGTCAGGGCAGGAAAACAACCCCTTGCTCCACTCAGTATGTGAGCTGCTGTCAGCAAGAGAGGGTTTATCTAGAAGAGAGTGTCTGGCCTAGGGACCTCTGCTGTAGGAAAGACGTTGTGTAGCCCAGAAGTGAACAAACAGGTTCATAAAGGAGTGAGCTATGAAAAAGGACAAATTGGGTTTGTCTAGTTTAGAAAGGAGAAGACTGGGAGACACGTGATAATGATCTTCCCACCTACAAAAACTTGTTGCAGAGTAGACAATGATGAATTGTGTTCTCCGTCTGCTAGGTCACTCAATTTGCAGCAGAAGGGATTTAGGTTATATGTTTAGAAATGCTACCTAACTGAAAAAGGAAGTGCTACAAGAGACAGGCTGTGTACTCCACAGCTTATTCTCTTATTTCAAACCAGGTTGCTGGTTCTCCTTCCACACTGATCCCCACCAGCCAGACTGTTACTGTTAATGTTTTTCTTTCTCAGCCACGTTTAATACATAAAATAAAAAACAAGAATAGGAAAAACCCATCCAATGAATAACACAGCCCCCCTGCCCTCTGTCCAGATGAGCAACAGTGACTTACATTGTCAGCCATTGAGTTGAGAGATGGAATACTACACACAACCAGCATCTGGAATAATTTTGGGTCATGATTTTGTTACTATATGAGTTAAATAACAGAGAAATTATCTGCACTTCAGAATTCAGAAACTGATCTGTAACCATGTGAAAGCAGGAATATCTTCTCCGTCATCTCCCAGTAAACCAAGTTTAGCTGCTACAGGGATGTGCACAGCATGCAAAAAGAGATGGGAGGAAAACAAACAGCACTTTTCTAAAATATCTTGCGTTCGTGATCAGGAACTTAATTGCTGATGCCAAAAATTCCAGAAGGTTGCTACCCAGAGCAGACACTATTTCCTATTAGAAATTTACTTCTGATTCCTCAAACTCTGTGCTGCCCAAAAGATCTGTATTCCCTTTGACAACAACAGAAAAGGCAAGTAACAAGCAAGGAAAAGAGAATTTAGTGACCAAATGTCACAACTGGTCCCTCAGCCCCCGAACTTAAGTACATACCATCTTCACAGGATACAAATGGTATAGCCTTGCTCATACCAAGAATGCTATTTTAATTTATTCTGGACAAGACTGGAATAAGATCCTAATTATGCCCAACTGTATACATAAAGCTGTATACAAACTGTATGCAAACATGAAGTACAAATCATTTAGAACCAACTCAGGAAAACAGTCATCAGTGTGGACTCTGGGGACATCCAAGATGTCATGAAACCACAGCTGGGAAGAAGCCAACTGCCTAAAAAGCAGAGTCCTGGAGCACAAGTTCTCTAAAATAACTACTACTTTGCTCTCTCTCAGGATTTGCAGCTACAAGGTAAATACAGTATAACATATTCACGTTTGGAAACAAAAAGATGCAATTTTTGAATTCTCCTACAATATGTTGCAATTGACTGTAGAATTAGAGATTCATGGAATTATTTAGGTTGGAAAAGACCTTCAAGTCTAACCATGAGCCTGACCTACTGAGTCCCATCATCAAACCACCTCCCTCAGTGCCAGGTCTATTAAACACCTCCATGCATGGGAACTCTACCATTTCCCTGGGCAGCCCATTCCAACACCTAGTCACCCTCACTGTGAAGAAATTCCTCCTAGTATCCAACCTAAACCTCCCCTAGTGATACTTGTGACTGTTTCCTCACAATCCTATCACTTGTCAACTTGAGAAAAGTGATCAACAACCCTATGACTGCAACCTCCTTTCAGGTAATGACACATAAGGAGACAATACACAACAATGCTGATTTCCTTTTTATAAGAAAGCTGAAAAGAAATATTACACATCTCCCTGTACCCACATAATTGTACATGTGGTGCAGATACACCATGTTGCTTCTTTCTGGGGGGCAGAAGACACCTGATGAGACATCTTCTGCAATGCAGAAATTATAGCATCTTTTGTCACAAATTAAGATAAGCATTTTTTTTTCTCATTTGGATATTTTTTTGTTGTACCTGTTCATGGCATTCTATTAGCTGCCACCATAAAATGAAAATACTGTTGGCAATATTTATTTGTAGAGAGAAACATCAATGCTAAACACTTAGCAGTACATTATGATTTTTTGAGGATGCACTTGGGGGAATCAAAGAATTTTATTGCACAATAGATATTATTCTGTTTGCGCTTGTATTCTTCCAAACTTCAGCTATTCACAATGTTTTATTTCTGAGAATACATTGTCAAGAACACTGATTCTGACGATACTGTTAAGTATTCAAACAATTCCTGCACATCATTTACAAAAAAAGAATGCCTCTGGGTAAATACCTTTGCTTTCTCTTTTTCTTTGCCTTTCCTTTGTCAGTTCTCTTATATGACTTATTCTTAGAGAAATTAACCACATTCACTCCATTTACTGTTTAATAAAAATAAAGCATGAAAAATATTATAAGCTATAAATAAAATCATCTAGTATTTGTATTGCGCTAATTTGTCAGGGGTTGAATAAATGTTAATTATACAGCTTTTAAAAAATCAGACTTGTTAATGTCATTTTTAATTTAGAATGTTACACTGTAAATGTTTTCCATTGTGTTAATTTACACCTGTTATTACAGGCTCCGTTATTAGGTTTACACTGGAACAGCTACTTTGTGCCACTGAAATTTGCTTAAAACAGCAGAAACAATTACTAATTAGAAGGGCATGTTTACTTTAATTATATTTATTTCCTAGTCTAGTTTTATATGTAGCACGCTATGAAAGTGTATGATTCAATTAGCCAAACCCATTTATCTTAGGCAATTCCTCAAATGAGCATTGCTTACAAAGACAGCAAACTCTTTCAGCACTACTTTGCTTCATAAATTTTGTAGGTGACACTAATAAATACATATGGTGACTGGGTATCACTCTCTCTGTGACCTCAGTGCTTTTTCCCATTTCTGCTAATGCTTATGCAGTAATTGCAGATTACCAGAATTACATTTTATTCAAACAATGAGACATGCTGCTTTAATCAAAGATTTTAAACCAGTGACATGGAGAACTGTCTTTAGCATCCATAAACTCAGAATCAACATAAGATAAGCGTTCAGCTCAATCAGTTATCCACACAATATGAAACTACCACAGACACTCATCCATGGATATCTTGAACTGGCCTGATGTATTACACAGTACTTTGCAAATTTGCAAACCTAGTGTAATTTAAACTTCCTGGGAACAAAAAGTTAATGTCTTCGTCTTTTATCAATACATATCTTGGAGCAGTTTTCCAGAGAAAGCCAAATTATCTACTAACTCTCTCACAGATAAAAAAGGAGGTGAGCTGTAAAAACTCATTGCAAATTACTTCCTTGAAGCTCATTCATGTTTTTAATCCAAAGTGAGGACTGGGGGAAAAAAAAAAAAAAACAACTTAAGAGTTAAAATTTTAATTGGTTGTTGTTTTCCTAATCTATGTAGATGATGTTGGCAGGTAGTGCTATGCACTGTTGCATTTGAATAGCATTATTTCATCACTTATAATAAAATTCAGCACTCTTAAAACTGAGGATAGGATTGTACAAGCCAAACGCAGCCCCACTGCTAAGGTGTTCTGCCTTAGTGAGCATTCAGCCATCAAAGCTAATGCATTTATGCTGTATTTACTGTTACTACACAGGTATGGTGGTTGTATGGCATACGGTCATTTAGAGTGCACTGCTGATGCTGTCCAAATGGTAATGATAGCTGTAGGTCTGTAGCTTCCCAAACTCTGTGGCAACCTTTGCCTGTGGAATAACATACAACAGCTCTGCATATCAGCAGTGCCACACTCCATGAATGATTATATTGTCCTGAGAAGCTGTGGGCGCCCCCATCCCTGGAGGCGCCCAAGGCCAAGCTGGATGGGGAGGGACCCAGGAGCTGGTATGGGGCAGCCCTGCCCACGGCTGGGGGTGGGACTGGGTGGGCTTTGAAGTTCCTTCCAACCCATTCCATGATTCTGTGATTGCATGATCAAATACCTGGATGTAGATCACTACACACTGGATTGTTTGAGCCACACTTTATAACTTCCACCACAAAAGGAGTTCAATCCTAGTTACATTTCTCCGTAGGAAACAGAGTGTAACAAGAATAATGAAAATCCAAACTTTTGACAAGAACTGAGCCAGTATCTTGTGTGGCCCAAGATCACAGACCTACCTACCATCCCCTAATCCACCGTAAGTCACAGCATATAAACAGAAAGGAAAATAAAATAAAATAAGATAATAAAGGAAACAGCATATAAATAGAAAGCCTGATGTAATTACAAAAAAACAAACAAAAAAAACTCTTCTATTAATAAGTCAGCATTTTAAAAAAAGCTAACAGAGACGTATCTCAGCTGACACAATTATTTTGTAGGTTGAGAGGAGAGAAATACTGCTGCATTTGAAGATTTGTCTTCACAGGGGCTCTCAGGAAAGTCAAGGCAAATCAGACAAGGGAATGAAGTCAGTTCCCTGCCAGATGAACGTACAGCTTATCCCTCCTCCAAAAGATAAAGGGATCAACTACAGTGATGAAAGATCACTTGAAACTGGACCAAGGTGCCTCACGTCAGGTTTCAACACACTTCAAGGCATGCTGGCTGACGTCATGCATTTGGTGATTCTAGAAGGGTTGGTGAGACTGTCCTTTCCCCAGTGCTGCCCTTCCCCACACCATAAAACAGCTAGTGACAAGGTCTGGCCTCATGGACACCAACTGTGACCTCTCTCTAACAGCAGCTCCTCATGTATTTGTATGTGAGCTGGGGGTGCGGAGAGGTTATGCGGAGTGCACTGGCAATTTCCAATAGCTAACTATCTTTAATAATGAAGCATAAGATAACAAATCAAGACTGAGTCATAACTAATTAAAAGAAATGGGAATTGAAAATGAATGCAATTAGTCAAAATTCCTGAACAGTGCCTTTATTATAAAGTCAATAATTAAAATGGAGAAATCAGTGTTTTGTAACACACTCAGGACTACGCACAAGCAAGTTCTGGCTTTTCAAGAGCCTTGTTTTTTAATGTCTCTGTTTTCTGCAGAATTTCTTGGATTTCTCTTAATGGTTTTTGTTTGGTTGTTTGTTGGGTTTTTGCTTCTTTTTCTTTTTTCAAAGAAACAGACGAGCTGGACTTGTTATCTGTGCTGGTACACTGACACGAAAAGTTGACCATGGCATGCTGTTACTGCCTCTGTAATTAGGCTGCTCTCTCTGCAACAGCAGGGAAGAGGCACGATCAGTTAAAATTGAAATAATGCCAGACGCATTAATTTGTTTAACTCAGTCATACATTTCCATGCATTTCTGTGGTACATACAGCTGTAACGAACTGGAGCTTTTAAGTGCTAGGACGTATACATTCAAAGCAGGTTTGTACCCTTTTTAAAGGGGCCTGTAGGTGTTAAATTACAAGGAGACTTCAAAAGGATCTTAAATTATAAGAGAAGTGTATTGATGCACTCCAATATTTTCCCTCTGACATACAGCTTCCTTTAAATATAGACAGGCTCTTCTTCAGCTTGTTCAGTAGGGATTCTCCAAAGGCTTTCCTTATCTGCAACGACCAACTAAACAGCAATGATACTGCTCTTCTGACCAAATACTCTCTGTGGTCTAATTCTTTTTGCTCCACTAGAAGACATTTTTACACAAAAATAACCCAGAAATTGCAGAGGGTTTCCAAATCTCCCATCCCATGGAAGCCTACCCCCATGAACTGCGTGTGCTCCTTATCACTCCCAGAAGAAAGCAGCAGTATTTTAGCCCGGTGTCTCAGGCTCACGGGGCTGCGGGAGAAGAGCTGCCTCCATCATGCTGCACCTGCGATCTGGCACTGCGAGGCGAGGCGGCTGCCTGGGGAGCTGCCTGGTGCTCGCTCCTGCTGCCGGGGTGTGAAAGGCTGCAATTAGTGCTGCGATAGTTCTCCTTGGGTGGGAAAGGCAATATCACAGGCTTCAAGCCCTCCTTTCTCCGAGGTTTCTTCAAAGGGTGCCCATCGGGGAGCAGCGTGGTAGTAAGGATGCAAACTAAAACCCAGACAGTGATTGCTTGAATATTGCAATGCAGGGAACTGCGCTGTGCTGTCAGTAGCAGCATGTGGACGTGTGCACCGATACGTTCCCCTCCATGGGCTTGCAAGCTGCCTTCAGGCAATGCCGCTCCATACGCACATGCTGGTACGCAGGCACAAACTCACACATACACAGCTGCTCATTATGCACAACGTGAAAAAAAAAAAAATACAGAAAACTGTGGAGCTATAAGAGACTGAAAGATGTATGTGGGGTCCACAGGGTGGTAAGTTTAGATCTGGAAAGCCAGATAAATGACAAAAAAAAGAAAAAAAAAATAAAAGAAAGAAAAAAGGAAATATCTGAAATCTGGCAGTATTCAAATATTCCCTACATAAATGATTTTATTTTATTTGTACTAAATCTATGACATTATCTTCCAAAGAGCTAACACTTAGAAAACAGATCTGAGTGCTACTGCAATGACAAGGAAACTACTGAAACAAAAAAACAACAACCCAACCACATTCAGGCTATTCCAGTCCAATGCAGTTGAGATTCCCTTTATTCTGATTCACTCAGGAGAAAAAAAAAAAAAAAACAGAGTCTTGTACACAGTTGGGGACCACTTTAAAACAGATATATGTGCCTATCTTTAAGCCATTAACAAGCTCTTTTTACCACAGAATTCTGGCTAGCACAGAAAACTGGGCAAGCACCATGGACTCAGATGATTAATAATGCATGAATTCCTCTGAATCAAAGGTAAACCAAGCAAAAATGACAAGCAGAAGGAGAGAGCATCTTAAAAAAATTACCAGAGAGCTAGTTTTGGATCTGAAGGCAACACCAAGCCTGCCAACTCCTCGAAGAGGCTGCCAAGAAGCCAGATGCCATAACTGGAAGGATATTATCCAGAGTTTTACATCTGAGTCTCACGAGTGCCTTTGAAAAAGGACAAAAAAATGGATCCTGGCAGGAGCTCAACTGTTTAATTTCTATCCCCACCCTAAATATTTATTTAAAAGTTAAATTGAAACCATTGCAAAAAATTAAAGGCAGGATGTGTAAATACAATGTTAAGTATTTACAACAATCCACAAGGGTGAGCAAGCCCTACCAAAGCACTGGAAAACTCTGTGGGAACATGAGTTTGAGGTCAGCCCAAGCCCCCTGTTTCAGTGGGGCTTCAGAGAACACACCAAACCCCTAAGGAAGGATTCGGGATGCCACATTTTACAGCAGCAGTGCCTGCCCTGCAGCTGGGGTGGACATGGCAGCACTCTGTGCTGCTCCCAGTACAGCAGCCGTGAGGTTCATCCCCATCCCAGAATGGACTACACCTGCCACACTACAGGTATTAAACGTGCCCCAGTGCAGGAGAGCTCAGCTCATCACAGCAACTGGCACAGGGCTGAAATACAAGAGTGATGCCTTTGGTTTTTTTTCTGTGGTTCTATGATTCTGGCTATTCTGTTGGCATGTTCAATTGTATTATGAGGGATGCTGACCACCCTGGAGATACAAACCAGCTGTAAACCATCAGACCACTTTAGATGGTCTACAGCTTTCTCCATGCCCACACCTGAAGAAGCTGCCATAACAAAAGAGGTTAACCACCTGCAAGGAACAGACTGCAAAAAAAAAAGGATGTGAAGTCTTCACCCTGCAGACAGTCTGAAGATTGGCTTCCCCCACTCTGCAGCCACGTCCTGTAAAGCGCAATGTGGCACTGATGAATTGGATCCATACCCTCTAATCAGAAAGTGACCATAATACTCAGATTTTTTAGATTGAATTTGCAAGCCCAAAGTCTGGTTTTACTTCATTTTACTGAACACACACACACTTAAAATACTTGAATAATCTCATTAATTTCATTTAAATCACTGGAACCATTCTTGTGCAACAAGTTAAGCTCTTTCATGGGGTCCTCTTAGCTCACAGTCTTGCATGGCTTGTATAAAGAATTTTTTGTAACCAGATTGATTTGTATATCATGCCATCACTTGGCACTGAGCACCTGTATCCTTTGACATTAACTGTCATCTGTCAAACACTTTCCTATTAAAAAAGTTACTCAGTTGAACAGGTTTATAATATGCAACTGTATATATTTCTTGGGTAAAGAAAGGCAGTTATTTTGATTTCTGTCATAAAATAAGGCATAAATGTAAACTATGAACTGCAGAACACACCCCCCCACGCAAAAAAAAAAAAAAGTGGTAACTTTTTCTGGCCAAGTAAGCATTATTTTACATGACAAGAAACAAATGTATGAGTAAAAATTGCAAAGGGAAGCAACCAAACCAGCACCGGACTTGAAGAAACACGAGATTCCCCAAAAGGCTATGACAGGCTAACATGTCATGTTATTAAAGACACCTGCTCTGTCTTTCTTTTTCTGTACTTCCTGCAGGTACGTTACCATTCGTTAGGGTTTTTGAGGATTATTCCTTTCAGAAAAAAAAATAATAATAAAAAAGAGCTAGTATTCAAAATAAGAACGGAAATACAGAACTAACCTAATTCCCCCTTTTAGCTACTTCAGGACATTGTTTATAATATGTATGCATCACTTTGCATTTACCATGAGGCTCCTCAATTAGTTCGCAGGCAAGTTAACCTTCTATCTCCCAGCAAAGATAATTCATGCTCATTTTATACAACACAGCATTCTGCCGGCTATTATCCATCATTTACAAGTGTTATTTGTCTATAAAAATGACACTAAAAAGTTGAAAAATGATTCTGCTCTGCCTGCTTCTGAATGTGTTTTAACAAATGGTACCAATGCAAAAGGCTCTAAGTCATGTAAAAAGCAATTAGTCAAAGAAGTCATAAATATTTTTTAAAAAGGATATAAATGATTGCTTGCCAGATAGTAAAAGCTCTAAAGGTTGCTACATAATAAAAGACTGAACCTACACATACATACGTGCGTAACTTTACCCCCCGAGTGTGATCCCATTAGGTTGAAGAAGGCAACTCAAGCAAGTAATATTAGCCAGGTGAGTAGGTGTTTGTTCTAAAACAGTTAAAATAGTATTTTTCATTATTTATCATTAATGAAGTTAATCAGATTCAGCGCTACTTACTCATGCATGCATATAAATAGAAACCTGAACATGACATGCATATTTATGGAACAGAGATTGAAAGATCATTATCTGTAGGGAAGAAAATCCAGCACAGAAAAGGATGTGTAAAATGTGTCTGTTATCTTACAAGAACATAAACTGTTTTGCTTAAAACATAAATATTTATTTTAATTAATTCAATTAACCTCAATAATAGCTTCCACACATGACAACTATAGCTAATGTACGAATTTTGTGATTTCTGATCAAGATGTGGGCCACAGGCATAGCTACCATCAACCAACTGGTCTCATTCAGAAGTTAATGGAGCTCTACCAATTCATACCAGTGTGAAGCTGGTCTACTCTCTACTAAGTGCATCTCTTACGCTGAACTGAAATATGCTATACTGCAAGATAGAAACTCAAAGAACAGAAAATAAATTGTTCTATTTACTTTTTAGTTAGCAAATAAGGTGGAAGTTTCACAGCTTCAAATTTCTGAAATTATATT
>VXAB01008257.1:60441-111809 GCA_013399175.1 Odontophorus gujanensis | reverse complement strand
AAAAAAAAAAAAAAAAAAAAAAAAAAGGCAGATACTCTTTAATACAATGAAATGCAATTTAAAGCCAAGTCAATAACATACTAACCTCTTATCCTCAAATGAGGGCTACCTTATACATCATAGGTTAGAAGTTAAAAATGAAGAGAATGGTCCTTGCCACTCATAATTCAAAGACTGTTGTCAAAAGCTTTCTGTTCATAGAAATTCTATTGGTTTTATTCAGCTGGCAAAAACCGTGCAGTATTCTATGTAGCTCAGACAGATAGCATTTTTAGCTATACAGTTCAGAGCCAATTTTTCCTGAACAGCATAAGGACTTGATTTTACTAATGTATACATGTTGCACTCTACCCGGTTCCAGAAATAACTGGCATCTGTGAATTCAAGCTGGGGTCTAAGGAGGATACATGCTAACAGCCAGATTCTCTATTTTGCTGTGTGCTCCCAGAGATCAGTCACGACCAGAAAAAAAGTCTTCCTGCCCTAAGAAGCCAACAGCACAAGGCTGAAGGAGGAAGCTCTGCTGCTGTCCATCTCCCTACCTTCCTCTCATTGATGAGAAAATACTGGATACTAGTGGTGTCCAGGGAACCCCGTATTTTCCTTTCCCCTGTGGCATAACACTCTGCTAGGCTTGATCTTAGCCCTTTGCTATCAATGGAGCTCATGTAAAAGACTGGGAGGGGGAGCCAGAGACTTTTCTGCTATGGTCCAGAGGTGGTTACAAGTGAAATGATGAAACCTTAGATGTGAAATCTCAGACTGTTTGCTAAATGCTGTTTGGTGTGACTAGCCCTGAGGAACAAGCAACTGCAGCAGGAACAGAGAGAGATGTTCTTCCTGAAAAAAAAATAAAAAATAAAAAAAACAGAACAGAATGTTTGTTTGTCCCCATCTTCTTTCCAGGAAGAAATCATCTGCTATTGCTAACGCTGACCTATGTGCATAGTGCTCATGTCTGCACCAGGTTGAGGAGGATGGCAGGAGTTGCCAGTTAGAGATAAAGGCTATCTTCAAAATCTGGATAGGATTCACTAATTTTGACTGCCGTATAGTGACACTTCTCATTCTTACAATAAGTGCCTGTAATTTGGTATGGGCATTATGTTAGCTATATTTTACATCTGTATAAGTAAATTCAGTTAAATAATGGCACATATGTGTGCAATTTTCCACATACCGATGCCAGCACCCTGCAGACTGTACAGCAGGCTACTCAGTTTACATCCTCATGTATTTTGCCCGCTCACATATAGGCAAGCTTATAGTTATTGATATTCTTTTAGAAATCTGACCTGTTGTCTGCTGGGAATTATTATATGTCTCACCAGAAAAATCTGTAGAGGGGTTAGCTCCTGCATGAGAGCGTGAGGACACGCATGCCTTTACCCTTATGTGCTGCACATGCCTTTTCCCCAGACACATACCTAGCAGGTGCAATCCAGACCTTCATTTGTCACTCAGACACCAGTAATGGGCTCTCCTGAAATACTCTAAAAAGATTAAATTAGGTGAGAATTATCTTCTCTTTTTAGAACATCTCAGCATTAACAACAAAACTGGGTACATTTTCTGGGCAAACATTCTTTTTCTGAAAATCCAAAAGATGAGACAAACATAGTTGTCTCCTCTGAAAAAAACATTTACCAGTCCTCACTAGAGCGAAGCATCTGGCTTCAATTAATCTGGTGGGGAAACATTAAACTTAATAAATATAATGACATTAGGATCTAAAACTTCTTCTAAAAGATTTAGGTATTGGGATGAGCTGCATAGCTTGGGGTAGAATTAGGCACCCAGCTCCCAAAATGCAATTCACAGTGTTGCACTGGCTGCCAAAATTTCCACACTGAAGATGGAGAGAAGCCAGCACCCAACAATGAGGTCCCTAAATGCCCATGGGAGCCAGACTCTGTGCCTGCCAGCTAAGGAATCAAAGAGAACTTCGTTTTTTCTTTGATTAGACTCTGCCATGAAAGCAGTAGTCATCACTTGAGTTGTGCACCCTCTTGGGCATTTCAGTTAGACAATGGGAGGAGACTGGAGATAAGTGCATTTCTCCCAGGGAAGAGTGGCAGTTCAATACCTAGTTGGGTTGTGTAGGGTTTCTGCATTGGAGATTTCTAAGTGGAGCTATAGGAAAGAAGGAGACAGACTCTTTAGCAGGGCCTGTTCTGATAGGCCTAGGGGAAATGGCTTCCAACTAGAAGAGGGGAGATTTAGACTGGATATAAAGAAGCTGATTTTTTTTTCAGTAAGAGTAGTGAAGCACTGGAACAGGTTGCTCAGAGAAGTGGTGAATGCCACATCTGTGGAGGCATTCAAGGTCAGACTTGATGGGGCACTGAGCAACCTGATATAGCTGTAGGTGTCCCTGTTCATTGCAGAGGAGTCGGACTAGGTGACCTTTAAAGGTTCTTTCCAACTCAAACAATTCTATGATTCTATGATTTCAAGGTTAATTCTGCCCACACTGTGCACGTAAACCACTATGTTACTGTTCTTATGAGCTGTAAAAGCTGAAGCAAGGATCTGCTTTGGTGGTACACGACCAGCTAAATTAACCTCCTGGCATAAACCTGCAGTACTTCATTATACAAATAAAATCAAACTCTGGTTTCCAAACAACTGCGAGTTGTTTTTGGCTGATGTGCTAATTGTTAGGCATATTAAATGACAGGTATAATCAAAGTGATTTTTAGTGATTCAGGTAGGCAGCTAGTATGTTAGTATCCCATTTAGCTCCCAACCTAGGTATGTCTCCAAGCTGCTAACATTGATCTTTTGTGGATTATGTGCTACACCTTGACATCCCAGAGCTGCTTGTTTTTTCTGTAGACTTCAGACCTAAGATTCTTCTGTGTACCTCCCTTAATGTGTGCTCCTCATAAGCAATAAAACCACGCCTCCTGACTTAACTGCCTGCCTTCTCAGCAACAACACATTCCATACCGCAGACTTCAGGTTTAGATGCTGAAGTACTTTGCAATGAATGATCTACTGACTCTCTACCATCCTTAGAAAATGAAGATTCAGAGACAAGCCTGGTTCAAACCCTTTCCTTGTCAGCCTGTCAGGTGTCCCAGCTGGCAAGAAAAAGGGTGGAAATACATACAGTAGTTTCCCAAAGAAGTACTCATTTGATAAACTGACAGCATCAAACACACAGAGCACAGGCCTGCTGGAAAGGTTCCCTGGCCCACATCCTTATGGGGAGCTCAAGCCTTGTAGACACAGTGCAGTGGGGCAGAGATTGATGCGGGGCTTCACATGCAACCCTGTGGGCTTAGGTCTAGTAGAAGCATGGCTGTATTCATGTGATGCAGAACACAGCACAAAATACAGTGTCTTGCCTCCTGACAAAAATATGAGACAAAGCTGGTGGCCTCAGGCGTTGCTCCCTATGAACACAGCCGAACTCTTTACAAACCTACTGACGCAATGCTCAGTGAACGCGGTGCCAAAAAATCTCAGAGCATCACTTGAGATAAATGCAACCCCAGTGTTAATAATAATACCATTTGTTTTTATCATCACGCTGTGTATTTTTGTAATATCTTTCACTGCATCTGGTCTGTATCAACTGTCTAGTAATTGAGTGTTGACAGTAAAATTATGTAAAATTAATTTTGACACCCTTTCTCTGAAGTGTCTGTTCTATTCTTCTGTGTCCCTGGAATGAAATGTTTTGATACCAGTGATTTTCTTCAGAGAAAACAGCTCCCAGAGCTCCTCTTGCTACAATTCTATCCACAAATCTGAATATGTCATTGCCTGGCTCTACCTCATCATCCGATTTCTGCTTGATAAGTTCATTGCGTTTTTCAAAGATCCACTTCTATATCTTGCCATTATTAAGTGAAGGTTAGTTTTTGTTCACTTTAAAAATTTGACCAATGCTAATTTTCTGTTATTCAAACCATGTATCACACACTAAGGAAAGCATCAGGAGTACTTTTTGCCTATTGGAAAAAGGCTGATACCATAACCACTGAAGACATGACCAGATCATGTTCCATATGTGGTTGCTTTACTTTTGCTTGATTGCTGAGAGCTGAATATTTTCAATCAGATCATATTTGTGAATGCATCACGCTTCACTACTTCATCAGGCCAAAGATTCATTAAAGAACTACTTAAAGCTCCCTTCCTAATTTATATTGCTTCTACAAATTGCTTTGATTTGAGAAATCTCTTTTGCAAAAGGAAAGTCATCTATTGTTTGGACTCCAAAAGGAAATGTAGGTGTTTAATTGGTGGATGTGGTTTTCATTATACATTCCATCTCCACCACAAACTCTTTTCATAAATTGTGACAAGTCTGTTGGCAGCCTGCTGCATCAGACTGGAGGTAGCTGACTTGATAAGCATGTCGCCCAGCTGAAGGAAAACATGAATTCCCTCCAACTTTGCTCAGAATTGCTAATTAGCTTAAAGGCAGTGTCCTGAATTGGCACAGAAAACCACTGAGAAAAAGTCCCGGGGAGATATGTGACTATAGCTCAGTAGGGTGTAGCAATACCTTAAAGGCTTTCTGGTTTATTGAAATCAGGCTAGCATCTTTGCTCTGTGTGTACTCCTTATTTACACACAAATGTAATGATTTACAATCCAACATAGTCTTCAGTTTCATTTCTATGCAGCCCATATCATGATGGTAAAGAAGGCTCATTTGCCAGAGAAAGCAAAAACAGGAATGTTTTCATTTTTATAAAATCAGTTGCCCCATCTTGCAGGTGCGAGTTCCTTTTCCTCTCAAATGAATGCTGAGGTGGGGGTAAAGCAAGCAGTCATCTGGGAAGAGTTGCAATCCTTCTGCTGATAGCTCTCAATGGGGCTTGTTCCTGCTCTCATTCAGACTAAAAATAAATAAATACAAATTAAAAGTTTCCACTAACAGAAGAAAATTCTGAGGACAGGAACAGGAGGAAACAGAAGAAACAGAACAGAAAGGGAAGATCTCGCTTTAGTCATTCTTGGATAACCCTTTGCATTCCTTTGGATCTTCTCCTAACTTTTCAGCAGTAGGATGGCTAGGGCAACAAGCAATACTCTCAAAATAATTTACCTAGGAAAATGTTTAGATCTGCAAGAACCAACCTGACTCTGGGCTCCATGAATCATTATAAAATAACACACATAGAATTATAGAATCATAGAATCACTGAGGTTGGAGAAGACCACTCAGGTTGTCTATTCCAACCATCAGCTCATCCCCACCATGCCCACTAACTATGTCCCTCAGTCCCATACACACATTTCTTGAAAATCTTAAGATGGTACTGGGGTGAGGGGTTAGCTGAACTGACAAACTTGACCATATAAAGTAAAAATGAAACAACCCCAGTTTTTCCAAAACAAAGATTTGGGAAAAGTAATTCAGTCTTGACCTGAAACACTCTGTTCAGTCCCTGCACCTGCCAGTACCTTCGGAGTCTGGAGTGTAAGCAAATCAAAAGAGGAGGGGAAAGCCTCTGCAAAACCACTGCTACATCACCTTCCATTTCAACACTATGTCAGAAAATTGAGGCTGTGCTCATGCTACCAAACCAGACTTGGCCTGAGCCCTGATGCCCATACTATTTAAGGATAAGCAAGTAACCCAGAACAGCATGTCAGCCAGCTCTCTCCCACTCTGTGCCTCTGCTTAGCATTTCCTTTAGCCAACAGCCAAGGAAGCATTTCCAATAGGTGATCTGCATGTGGTCACCCTGTTTTCCACCATGTGGAGATAATTCATTCCAGGCCAATTGACCTACAGAGGAGAGAGAAACCCTTGGTCCTCTGTAGTCTCTTTACTTTTGAACATCCTCAGATGTGGGAGAAGAATACGTAATCACAGTGTGGGACAACCAGGCTCCGATCCCTGATCTCCTAGGGACACCCTGACCACCACCACCCTTGGGATAGTCCTCTCACATTCACAGCTCTTAGACTAAAGCTCTCCTGAAAAACAAAGTGATGCAGTCAGGGAAGGTATTCAGAATGCCAATGCTCTGACGTGATAAGAGCATTCACCCTTCACATACAAAACTTTTATCCAAAGAAATTAGATGGAGAATTGGATTTAAACTTGTAGGGTTTTGAGGTATAATTTGCAAATCTGCTTACTCTGTCAGGAAGAACATCATTATGGGTGCACAGTTGTTTATACTCCCAGGATGATAGCCTGGTTTGAATGAGTATGGGCACACCGAAAAACAGTACTCATGGTTTTAGTCTCCCAGACATGCCACTCCTCCAGGACATGCCCTGGATATTCTGAAATGAAGAGCAGAAGTCAGCAATTCTGCTGGGACTCCCAGGCAAGTCCGTCACAGTGGAAGCCTGATATCCAGAAGAACTGGAAACCAGACAGTTTGTGCACAGCATGTCTATCCTGCATGCCTGTATTCAGGTGCATTAGATTTATTATGCATGTGCAGATCACCTGATTTATTACCATGGCTTATTACCAGGTGCAGCAAGGACGGCACATTCAGAACTTCTTGGATTTACTGCACATACACGAGACATCTGTGAGCACATACACTTTTCTCCTGAGACTTCTGAGGAGGAAACGTGGGATCCATACTCAAACTTCTGGATTCACTTTGATTCTGTTCTTCTCTGAGTGCAGACAAAGACTTCTGGGATAAGGCAAATGCATCAAATTCACCATATTCTTACCGAGTATTGTGAGAAAACTTGTTTCTACTTTCAGTCCTCAGGGGACAACTGTGAGAACATAAAGGTGACCTAGCAGCATTTCAATAGAGCTTAGCCTATTCCTGTATCATGGAGCAGATCCATTAGCACCTAATGAGTTACAATGACTTGAGCTTTAGCAGATGACTTTTCTTCCGCCAACCAAATTACAGTAAAAGCAGCCCTGAAATTTTATTAGCTGGCTTTGCATTTGAATATGAGTTGAGGAAAAGAGAGCACCTGAGTTACATATTTGCTCAGAAATTAGATTTCCATTTTCTTTCAAATGGAAAAGAATGTATGAGAGGTGTGTTTCCAATTCATTTCTAAAACTGGGAATTTGTGTGCTTTTTACTGGTATCCAGGTGCAGCTACAGGACTCTGATCTGAAGCAGTAATAATGCAGCAGTACTCCATAGCACTACTGCAAGAAGTATGTTTAATTGGTTCCCACTGGTGCCACATGGATTCTGATGGTGCCTTGAATAATACCCAGCAGCTATTACCATTTCAGTAAGCATAGTACTAAGGAGTTACCTTCAACATCAGTTCCTAGAGGCTGTTCTAGGATATTCTGCAGGTTGCAGCATCATGTACACAGAAGCAGCATTTATTTAGGTCATTTGGTAGAGTAAGGGATGGCTCATACGCCCTCACTGCCTTTGATCTCATATGACCTCAGACTCCAGCCCTCCCACAGATAACTCCACAGCACTGAGATACCAGAAAATCCCAAGAAACCATGGCAGGGAGGCTGGAACTAGATAATCTTAAAGGTCTCTTCCAACTCAAACCATTCTATGCGCCTTTAACTTTTACCCGTTTGGATCACTGTAGCCCTAAACTACAAGTAACTGACTGTCACTTAACAAACCTATCTACTGAGTGCTTTGCTAAAGACTGTTTTGCTGCTACTACATGTGTATCCACTTGCACACTGGGACTTCATAACAGAGGACCAGCTCTAGTTGGAATGCTGTAGCAAACAGCATTTCCTAGGCACGATGCTCTGACTCTTTATAGCTCCTCACTGGCTCTCGCTTGTCCTCACCACCAAAGGCCGTATCAGAAACATTATTACAAAAAGTCATTACAGAAAGGCTGACCCTATTCTTCAGTTGCCCCATTTGGGCAATTCGCCCTCCAAGATCCCAGAGAACACCTTCATGCTATCCTTATGGTGCCAATCATGCTTGGGAGAAACCCTTGTAAACATACACAAAATCACATCATTTTTCTTTTTGAGGTTGTTGCTTAGAAAATCCCATTTCTTCCCATCATGTCCAGACTCCAACATGTGGCAGCACTGGCAGGCTGATGGCTTGCTGTGACCACTGTTTGTTTGGCTGATAGGATGGACACTCTGCGTCTTTCCTTCCTGACCAGTTTTGCCTATATTCATTATGGCCTTTTGTGTTCCAATTTGTCTGCAAACTGTTTGGTTCCACAACCAGCTTTTTGCTCTGCGCCTGTACAGCACCAAGCACAACAAATCTCGGTCCATAATTAAAGAACAATGGTGATGCAGTAACAACAGCAATGGGCAGAAGGGAAAAATACCACTTGCCACCCTCTCCCAGGGTCAGTGTAAAGAACCAATCATACCAGTTCATCAATGAAATACTGGTCACTTTGTGGGAGTGAGCATTTTCAGTATTTTAAAGTGAAGATTTAAGCTGTTTTTCTTCTGCATACCTCTTCAGCCCAGTTTAATTTCAAATTATCCATGCTCTGTTATTAACCACGACTTTTACTATTTCACTGTTTTTCTTTTATCCTTCTTCTCTTTAACCCAAGTGATAATTTATATCTTTTTTTTTTTTTTTTGTAGCTATAGGTTACTTTGCTGTGTGTGAGTGTGTCAGAGAACTCATTTTTCTAGTTACTTTGACAAACCTGACATCTTGCAGCTGTTACACATCTTGTTTCAATTACATCTCCAGATAAAAAGAATTCTTAAAGCCCTAAGGCTACAGATGGCTTCCTGGTGAGGGGTTAATTCCAACTTTGGTTTAAAGCCTTTTTGGTGGTCACTATTCTTGAGCAGTTCTCTTCAGTCTTCTCCTATGCCCTCCCTGCTTCCAATTCAGCTATCTCTCATACTCGAACCCCCCTACTCCTCCCTTGTCACTGGGAGGAGAATACTCGGAGCACCAGTATCCATTCCTGCCTCTTCCTGCCCAGAAGTGCCCGGAAGAGAGTGAGCTATCTGCCGCTTGAACCTTATCTCCACACATCATACAGGCAGCTTACAGCAGGGCACAGCTGAAAGAGCACAAATCAGCACAGTGACAACTCAGACCACCGCTAATCCCTCATAAATTCTGGGCTGCCCCACAGACTTGGGAAGCTCTTGACAACTGGTGATGCTCTCAGCATCTGGCAAACCACTTGTGTCTAATTGGGTACCCTGAGATATTTATACTGTGCTTAATGGTTACAGAAGAGATTGATCACCCTATTCTTGGTATCTATCCAAAAAGGGTCTATAAAATGCTTTGATCTTGCTAAGGCAGCAAAACATGTCTAACCATCAGTTATGTAAAGGTGGTTGTTATTAATTTGAATACTGCACAGAGACGAAAGAACAGAAGTACCGTATAATGAGATATATTAAGACTACAAAAGAATTAAGTGAAGCTGTTATGTTATGAATCATGATTTTATTGTTTAGCAGTCAGCTCTTGATGTAATTCAGATAATAATGAATGGGCTAATTCCTTCCACCTTTATTCAGGCTAAACTTCCATTGACTTCAAAGAGAAAGTTGTCCAAGTCAGGACTACAAATTGTTGCATCTATCCCATTATTTGCAAATGCTTTTTGGAATATAAAGCGTTTCCTTATAATGGGCCATCGCCAGTAACAGTAACATTTACATAATAGAAATCTCCTCCATAAGTGTCTTTCATGTTCAAAAAAGACTTTTTACTCCTATTGCAAACTCCCGTATTAAAAGTTCTTCTGCAAACCCTAATGTTTATTAAGGCATAGGAATGTACAGAATTTCACAGTAACATTTTGATAATCTTTCCTTCTGCCCTCTGCTCAACAGTTTTCATTTCATTTTACCATATTTTTTTTTCTTTTTCCCATCACGAGAACATGTTATTTATTGATTATTAGCAGAGAGATGATTTATCATTGCAAATATTTTTCTTTTTCATAGAAAACAAAGTGCCAAAATGGGAAAAATGTGCTAAGCCTTGTTACATTTTAACAGATGCCAGAAGTATTTGAGGAAACAAATGAATAAACACTCATGCATCACCCTTTCTCTCACTCTATAATTCTACAAATGAGTTAATGTCCAACATAACATGTCAGGTTGGTACCGTTAAGTAATTCTTAAAATAGAAGCTCAAAACTTGAAAACTGTGCTTAAGTGTAAGATTTTGTTTTGATCAGGGCAGGACTTTTCAGGTTTTTGAAAAGGTTTCTTTTTCTCTGATTATAAAGTATGCACCTCCATCTGGAACTTATTTTGATACTGTGAATCTAACTGCTTCTGAAAAGCACACAGAACAATGGATGGGCATTACTTGATTGTTTTAAATTGAAATTAATTAATTATGAAACAGCTGCAATAATCTAAATTACTAATTTCCCCTTTCAGTGAAAATGAATTTACAGGCATTGGCAAAGCATACAAAAATAAATGCAGAGACAAGAAAGTCTGTAAGAAGGGAAGTCATGTAGAATTGTCTATGATCTGTATTTCAAGAAAGTAAATAATTAATAGCTCTGAGGAAGCATATTAGAGATTGCTCTTTCTATTATTCAGTCACATTGAGCAGAAAAATAATGCTTTAAATCTCAACAACAAATGTAGCACAGGACTTGGTATAGTTTACCTTCCCAGATAATCATTTTTTCAGCTGAAAACAGCAATTTTTTTCACATTACAACCAGACTGTGAGTTGAAAGAAGCTCCTCAGTCATTTAGTCAAGACAGATGAGCAATGAGTGTTAGAAAAGCTACTAAGGCATCAAAAGATCTACAGTCAAGGCCATTAAAGACTAGCTAATCTGCTCTAGTTCTAATTCTCCTCTAATGGGTTTCCTTAAATGTGCTTTATATCAGCTGTAATTAGTTCAAGATACTGCTACTTCTAGGAACAACAACAACAAAAAAAGGTTGCATTTCTACCACATAGTATGTAATCATGTTCACACAGCCATGCACCCAGGCAAGGAGGTTCTTGAAGAGTGTTGTAACAGATACCTTGCTTGGATCTACAAAAGCCAGTGCAGGTCTGCAGAAACTGCATTTATCTCTACTTTCCTTTCATGGGGTTATCTCACTGCCATTTTACCTCAGATGTTACAGAATCAACTGCAGTAAATAGGCAGAAATACATTAACGCACACATATTGGAAATATGTACACTTTTCCTTCCAATGCTATGACATTGGAACAGATTTTCATAATCAGCGGCAGTGACAAATAAACCAAAACCCACAACCCTTGCCACTTCTAAGATAGAGCATGACCAGTTTTTGAAGGGATCCACTCCTTAGAAAAAGATTCTTTCATCTGAGACAGCAGATACATTCAATGACCAAGAAAAAACATATACTCCTGTGGCCATTTTGGAGCAACCTACACAGTGAAAAATGGTAAAGAACTATAAGCTAGCAGCAGACACGTTGCTATATCCCAACACGCAAGGCAGTGTGGTAATACTAATTCAGATCAGTTAGGATCATGGTGGTTTTCTTGCAGGGAGCCTAAATAAATGGAATAGCACACAATCTCCTTTTGTACTAAGAAATTCCTGACAGCCTTCAAGCCTAACCACAAACAAAGCACATTGTAACATTAATTTACTCTTTAAACTGGTGACATTTAACTAACTCAAGGTCATCATCCTGGAGAAAATGTTATACTCTCCTTGCCAAACCGAAATGAAAAAAAGCACACTTAGCTTTTATTGTTATTTTGTCCTTTAAAAACAGTTGATGAAATGACAGGTTCCCTTACTGACTGCTTCAGAAACAAACAAAAAAAAAGTAAAAATGTTTTTTCTATTGGATGCAAACCAACATCATTGTCTTCTCTAAAGCATCTCTGACAACACAATTCATTCATTTGTGCTGGACTGAGTTTCAACCATCTACTGCACTTGCTGTTCTAAGACATACATTAAAATTATGTCAGTCCCTCTTATAATCCACAGACCTGAGAGCTGAACCCTCGTCTTTAGTCAGAAATTGTTGATGACAAAGGAAGAATCCACCTTCTCTTGGTGCACTGTTAGAAGGTAGGCACCACCCAGCAATGTCACAGCAAAATTCAAACCCTCACTGTGGAGGTTTAAGATATCTGCCAATGCCCATGAACAGGCTCTCCAAAACCTTCACAAGAGACCCAAGCAAAGAAGACAAGTCTAGAAACAGGGAGATGGATGGTAGGAGAGAGCATCACTGATAAGACCTCTAAATCAGATCCCTACAAATGCATACTTCACCAATGTTTCTCCCTACTGACCCACTTGTCTGTCATACATGCAGTAAGAATTGATCACTTCTCAAAGCAATCAAAATATATGCAGTGTAAAAAGATACTGCCTTTGTCCTCTATTTGCCCAGTCTTGCCATTCAGTCAAATGAGGCTGAGCCACAAAGGACTCTTTCTTTGGTCCCAGAGTTGTGAAAACAACCACACGGAAAGACTGGGTTACATTAAGGAGTTGTGTGGCTTTGTCGAATACAACCCTCTTGTTTTTGGTTTTAAGTACTTGCAGTTGTGGGTCATCTTTACTGAGAAACAAAGCACAGCAACAAAAAGCTTCTTAGCAGAGATTTCTGGTCCCTCCTGCACAATTTTCAGTGTTTCCTGACTGCTGAGACCACTGCTGCTGCATTGGAACTAATTTATTTAAGAAAAAAACGAATGTAAAGGATCTCTGAGGATAAGTTTAAATTGCATTCCAACTGTCACATTTCCCAAGATACGCCATATCCAGGTACTTGGTACGTGCATGCAGGTTAAAATCTTCCTAAGAGAATAAAATGCAGTCAACTTAAGACACTAACACATACTTTTTGTTTGTTTAAGGTATTGAGAAAGCCGAGATACCAAGCTGTAAGGGAGGAACTTAAGTAGCTCTCTCCTGCATTTTTACCTCCACGAAGACATAGAAAATGTTTAGCACAGAATGTTAATAGTTGCCATTGTGTTCATTTAACTGCTGTTACACTTCATTCACTCTTTCTCCTAAGTATGAATTCGTTGCCACACACAAATTATTCAGAAATTATATAGGTTATTACCTGAGTATTCAACTACAAGTGTCCATTTTTGCTCTCCTGAGACCTTAGGCAGCAGCAGCAAGCGTAATCAGTGTCCTAACATTGATTTTAGCAGACAGAAGATCACTTAGTGGCCCCACTAGTAATGATGCAAACACTCTTCCATATATGGTTGATTTGCTCACTTTTGTCAGATGTTTAATGGAACAGTGCTTTTCACCCATCCAAAGGTACTTGCAAAGTGTTTGCATTCTGAGTAAACGTGCAGCTTCCACTAGAAAACAGTGGAAAGTTTCAAAAGCCAGTGCAAGATGATCATCAGATAAACCACCCCAAACACACAACAAAGTGGGAGTTGCCTCCTGACCCCACCGTCCCCTTGGGCTAGATTCACAGAAAGGACACCTGGGCAGAAAGGTGGTGTGGCAGTAAGGTCAGCAAGGCTGGGGTAGGCCCCTGTGGGCTTCCCAGGAGATGGCAGCCATGAAGCCAGCCCCGAGCACAGCAATTCCCACAAAGCAGCAGGGCAGGGTTGACAAAGGGATGGTCCTGTTCCAAAGGAAGCTGACAACTTTCCTCGCTTCTACTTTCAGTTTTTTCACAAAGCAACCTGTAGTTTTCATCTGAAATTAGCCTTAGAGCTAACCAGCCCATGCTCAATGACATTGTCTCTGGGGCTCATGGAAATTAAAATTTTTTTGATATCTCATTTTTTGAGGATGTCACTTCCAAGTTATGATTTGTTCACTGTTAGGTGAGATACTTACCATCTCACACAGAATTTAACCTCCCTGTTTTCTTGCTGTGGTTAATATAATTTTTTCTTCATGTCTGTTGATTTTCTTTTATTACTGCTACTGTTAATAAAGTTATAACCAGATTTTCAGATATCTCTGAACACATGTTGTGAGTAATTGCTGAAATTCTTTTTATCCACACTTTGTTGTTTCATTGTCATAAATATGACTAGGGAATGGATTAATTTCTTAGACAAGGTTAAAAACCTTTCAGTTAACCTGTTGCTTTGTAGTGACAGTGTTGCAGAGATGTTGCTACTAATATATGGATGACAGGAAAGATGTGCTCATAACCTGTATTAATTCTGCGTCTTTTTCTTATTTTTCCCTCAGTAGTTCGTATATCTCCTCCACTAGCTTTAAGAAACCTTGTTTTTTCCTCAGAATTTTCACACAGAATGTGAAACATGGTGGTGGTGATGGGTTGGTGGTTGGTCTAGGTGATCTAAGTGGGCATTCCAACCTTAATGATCCTGTGATTCTAAGTACGGCACGCACTTCACATCTCCTCTGGAATCATCTTCCCATAATCTCAGGAGGCTCCTGCCTCAGCTTTTTATGGAAAACACATTCAAACACAAATCTGCATGTCCATCAGGAAAGCCCAGTGTGCTGTTGGGTTCATGCTTCAGACATGGGCACCTGTGGACTTGGGTGTTCATGGTCCTCAGCGGAGAGATGAAAAAGCATAGTCACTGTCCCACTGTTGTATTGACATTTCGTTTATCATCAGAAAAAAAAGACAACAAAGTACAACGATTAAAAAAATAATAAAACCATAATAAAACAAGGTGACTGTGAATACTGTAAACCAGAGAAAATGAGCCAGATCCTCATCTAATACAAAACAACAAAGCCTCGGTGGAGCTCTACAGGCTTAAACCAGATGAGGATGTGGTACATCACATCCAGCAAATGAGAGCTCACATGGTCCTACAGGCGTATTTTTAAAATAATATTATTCAGCTGATGCTTATAAAGTATTATGGCCACGAAAAAGCTTGCTGTTATTATTTATACTTATTATGTTTAGCACATACAATTTATTCAGTGCTGTACCAAAAAAAACCCTCAAACAATAAAAGCAATTCCTGACCCAAAGGGTTTACAGCCTAAAAAACAGGCATCAGGAGCAAAGAACATGCTGTGAAAACAAGAGAAGGGAACAACCTATAGTTATTACACTTGTTATTGTTTGCTCATGATGTACAATCATCACAGGAAGAGCAAATTTTTAGCTGGGATCTTGGTGAGGGGAAGGTGGTAACCGTCAGTTGACAATGGGAGGAAAGCAGAACAGAAAGCACCACAAAGATGGAGACAACAAGGAGACAAATGAGATTTCAGGGTTACAGGTAGAAAGAGACCGAGGTAAAAGAAAAGAAACTAGGGACAGAGTCCAACTCATAGGCTAGAATAGAGCTGTAAAAGAGATGGGACATAAAAGCTGGTACGTAACTATTTATTTATTTGTAAGAGGGAGGTATAATGACTCTGCTATCTGTATATGGGCAGCCTGGCCTGGCCGCTTACCCCACTGAGACAATGGCTTGAGTGACTCCCTCACCCCAAAAAGAAACCACTGCTTACTGTGATCCAAAAACAAACACCTGAACATTCTGCTTTGGTTGAAGAAGCATTTGTAGAATTTGTTTTCTAAAATTGTCTCCATTAGGCAGTGTGCTACAAAGTCTTGATTTAGACAAATACGAAACGTAGCGACTAAAAGCTAGACAACCTGGGATCAAGAAGTTACAAAAGGTTCATTTATAAAAGCACCTGATGTCTGGACACTTTTTGTTAATAGCAACTTCCAAACAAAACTCTCATTGACTTCAAATGGGGCAGGAACAGACCCAAAGATAGCAAATGAGCCAGTAACTCAATACGTGGTCTGTACAACACACCAGGCCACCTTACGCTGTGGCATTTGATATCGATCGCAGCTTGGAAGCTCTACAGCACTACTTTTTTTTTTTTTTTACACAGCTATCCAACCTCTATGGAACTGATGCTAGCTCAGAATACCCAGGATTACCTGTGCCAAATACACTGATTACATATGTGGCTTCTTTTATCTAAAGATTGTTTTGTTTATGGCTAACAAACTCAAAATTATCTTCTAGATTGACACAACACAGTAAGGAATTAAATAAATCTGCAAATTGTTTTTAATGAACGTGAAAAACTTCTGCCTATGCATCTGCCCTACACAGGCATTGAGGAAGAAGGCTCTTCACCAATGGGCCTTCACCAGGGTTGGCCATGTGCTAAGTCCAAGCACACAGCTAAGAGCCTGGCTGAATTTTGGTGTGGGTTTGTTAAATAAAGCAAACAACGACATCAGTGCCTACAATACAGAACCAGTCCTTGTGTTCTTTGGTCTCCTCACTCTCTGCTTTCCAGCACATGTAATATGTTTTAGTGCTAATGAAGATCTTCCATCTCTTTTGTCTGGTGTAAATGAATATGCAATTATGACATTGGACAATACCCATCCTCAAGTCTGGACAAATCAGACTACACATAGTGGATACAAATAAAAAGAGGCAAACAGGAGGTGGGGCTGTGTGCTTGGGACAGACATGTTACTCAGCAGTCACGAGGCCCCAAGTGACGTTGGGATGACCATCCCAAAACGTTCTGGAAATAACTTACCACGTGGACACGAGTTTTGTTTATGCCACACATTTGTGTATTCTGATGAATTTTCTGTTTGAGTTTGTACTCATCCATTGCTATGTGAATTACTGTAGTTTTCTGGGAAGCAGAAGCATTAATGGCACCAATAAAACCCAGGAAAAGTGCTCCTTAGTAGAGAGAGCTTACAGTATTCTCCCATTTCACATCACTGGTTAAATGCTGTCTTACAGCCCTGACACAATACATTATTACATTTTCGATGTTACAGCAGAGTAAAAGACATAGCACGTATTAATTGGAGAGCAAATTCATTAACAGCGTAAAAGTAACAATCAATGAGAATTGATCAGTGTGCTTCTGTTCTTCTGGAAAACCCTTCCCATACCCTTTAGATTTTCCAAGAACATACCAAATAATAATAACAATAATAATAATAAAAACACTTGAGAAGACTGAGCTAATATTTAATTACTGCACACTTAAGCAAAATGTTCACCAAATACTGCAAAAAGGAGATTTTCAGTCAGAAGTTAAGTGCACAAATTGTCATTATAGCTACATTCCAAAGAATAAAGGACAACATTCTCTCTTGCTGCGGAGAAAATTAAGTCTCTTAAGTGCCTCTAGCACTTGCTTGTTATCTGAGTGCTATATTTTATTTTCCTTTTTGGTCACGCAGCACCCACTCAGATGCGGCTGCTCCTTGACACCATCTCTCTAAGACATCTCACTGCCTTTTGTTGGTCTCTTTTTCAATACAATTGGTACCACTTTCGAAGTGACTGTTTGGAAACATGCACCGAAACAACTGCTTTGTGACAGAACCCCTCCACCTGTGATCTTGGGTGTTTCAACCCAAGGCCATGGAGCACAAAACTACAAAGCCTGGGCTGAAGCCCCTGACCTTCTTGCTCAGGATCTGGGGACCCTGTTAACAGGGGTGAGAGCTCACGAAGGAACGAACATAGGCCTGCTGCTACACAGCAGCTTTTAACTGCAATCCGAAGCCCTTCTGCTGAACTCGGCTTCTGAACAGCAACACAACAGAGGGAAAACAAACAGACAAAAAAAATCTATGAAAGCACAGGATCATTCCTAACGCCAATACTGACACTTCTACGCATGTCACTTAGCTGGGAGATGGTTATCTCTTTGGGTTCACATCTGATCTTTGTGCCTACCGCGGTCGCTTCCAAGTGGCCCCCCAACAGCCAAAAAACAAGCTCAAAGGGTCACAGAGGAGCAGTCCCAAAAGCCCTGGCTCTCCAGACTGACTCTGCTGGCTTTACAAATTCAGTACTAACTTTGACAGCTAGCTCAGGGAACGGGATGATGAACATCATCATGCTTCGTCTGGGAAAAAGCAAATTGCTCTAAAGTTCATTCAACGAGAAGGAGAAGAACATTTGAATGCATCAAGATGAAGAATATTCAAATGCATCAAGATATTATCTTCCTTGCTCTTGTTTAGTAGAAACCCCACGTAACTTAATTGTTAAACTGTGCGTATGGACTGCAAGCTTAAAATCAGACCCGAGATGAACGCTGTGCGTTGGATATAAACCGAATATTGGTATCCATAATTGAAACGAGGACATAACCTTAACTCGTGTCACAGGCAGCAAGACTGTAATTACAAACTTTTATGGGGCAGTAACTAATTTTGCATGATATGCGCTCTTTAAAGTTCCCACCGCAATATAAAGTTTTATGGGCCGCCCGCTATCAGCGCGCAGCGGCGTTAAGCAGCCCCGGCGGCTCTCATCTCCCGAGGGCTGTGGCAGGGAGCAGCTCCACGATGGGGTCTGTGACACCTGTCCCGCGGGGACAGCGCGCACACCGACACATGCGGATCCCGCAACGCGTGGCGATACATCAAAATACGAAGAACACAAACGCGCGGCCGTGATTTGGGGCAGAACTCCGCACCCCCTCCCCCCGCTTCTCGCAGCGCGCACCCCGCCGGCTCTCGGCAGCGGCTCCGGGAGGTGCGGGGGGGGGCAGCGCTTCCCACCTCCGCCGCTAATGACATTTCTAGAAATGGGCTCCCCCCCTCCCGCAGCCGGGGGGGCGCGGAGGAGGTCAAGGACATGTGGTCCGGGGGGACAGGGCGGCAGGGAGCGGGGCAATGAGGGCGGCTAAGGTGGGGGGAAAGGGGCGTGCGGGAGGGACGGGGGTCTCCGCGGCACAGGGAATGATTGTGGGGGAGAGGGTGCAGCCGATGGGGAGGGGGCATCCTTCTGGAGAGGAGTGAGCGACTGGGGGTCCCCCGGGCTGCTGCATCCCCTCGTGCTGGATATCCCCTGGTGATGGCACCCCCGAGACGCTGCACCCCACTGGTGCTGCACCCCGCATTTATCGCTGCCCTGCCGGGAAACGCACCGCCGCCCCCAAATTATCNCGCGCGCTGCGCCCGCGCAGAGTCCGCGCAGCGCCCGCCCGGCGCGGGGGGGCGGGCCCAGGCGCGGCACTTGGTGACAACTTGCACCCGGGGCAGGGTCGGGTTTCTGGCTTCTCCACGCGTGCCCTCGCGCTGTGCGATGGGCTGCACCTGTGCGAACCGCAGCGCCTACGGGATGCGTCTGCTTAAAGTCCGCGCAAACGTGCGCCGTGGGTCGAGACCCCGCGGTACGCGCGGGTCCTTTAAACGCGGAGATGGGTGGTTGGGAATAGAGGTGCCGGTGGAGGGGGTCAACGCGTTTCGAGCACTTCCCACATCACCGGGCTTTTTGGCTGCCGGAGAAGTGCCGTGTCATCGCAGAAGGGAGAAACAATGTGCAGAAGCGCTCCGAGGGAACGGCTTGAA
Organism: Odontophorus gujanensis; assembly: GCA_013399175.1. Lineage (NCBI taxonomy): Eukaryota > Metazoa > Chordata > Aves > Galliformes > Odontophoridae > Odontophorus > Odontophorus gujanensis. Next base: position 92,621 of record VXAB01008257.1, on the reverse strand, counting down.
AACCGGCACGGCTCTCGGAGAGCCCTCAAAACCCTGAGCCGCTCCGGAGCTGCCTCGATACCTTCGCACAACCAGGGCGCTGCTGCCTCCTACCGCCGGCACTGCCCGGCCCCGCGCATGGCACGGGGAAGAATGCGGCATCGGGGCAGCGCGGTTGGGAAGGGTGGAAAGCGGGGCAGCGTCGATAGGGCCACATGGAAACAGCCTTTACTGTCGGCTGGAGGGGCTGAGCCTGCGAGGCAGGACGAAATTCCCCGTGCTAAAATGACAAGGGCTGCTCTGAAAGTTGTACCTTCTCCTTTATTCTTTCGGCCCACGGTGAGACGGGCAGATATTGGTGGGATGGCGGTAGAGGTTGAACCTTCCCACCGATATCTCACAGCGTGTTGTTGCCGTGTGACAGTCGGCAGCAGAGGGGCAGTCTGACACAATAGTGTCTGACGTGGAAGAGCAGATGGAGCAAAGGTGTGTCACTGAATTCCTCCATGAGGAAAAAATGGCACCAACAGAGATTCATCAATTCTGAACATTTACGGAGACCAAACAGTGAAAAGTTGAACTGCGTGGGCAACGTTTTCCTTGCAACAACACTGGTGTAGCAATTATAACACAGTAGGTCACATCCACTGGTGCGGACTGTTACAAGTGTGGCATGCAGGCTCTGGTTCACCGCTGGTGAAAATGCATAGCTGATGGTACTGGCTGTGTTGAAAAAGATTGCTTTCTTGCTGAGGATTTGTTCTATCAGATAGTGTTGTTGTGTTCTGTTTCTGTTGTCGTTTCTGTGGAAGTAAATAAGAGACATTACTTTTGGAGCGACCCACACACTTACTTGTGAAGGAGCGAAGGCATCCTACTGACACTGACCTTGACCATGTCCAACACTGCAACATTCTCTGCATTCTGAGTGATGTTTTGTAGCCCATGTTGCAGCATGGGCCTGGTCGGTCTTTCCGCAGTGCCCCAGCGAGCACAGTGCTTTGCGGCAGAGCCTAAATCACCCTTAAAGGGGTTGTGAAGGTGGGGAGGTTTGGGCTGCCGTTGTAGCCTAAATCAATAGAGGGAGACTCCTCTGCATCGGTGGTGGTGCTGCCCCTGGGTTGTTCTGTGATGTGCAGCACCAACAAATGACAGTTTACAGACCCGGCAGAGACTTGCGAGGGTCATTCTGTGGGCTAAATTCATCCTCCAAACCAATGTCAGTATGAAAAGGAGACAAACAGCACCAGCAGTACTGAGTGAGTTAAATTTCAGACAGCAATACATAACAATAGCAACATAGGCAGCATGTTTTATGTTTTTAATATGTTTTAATACATGGGATTATTTATTTATTTAGTTGGTTTTGCATTCTTTGCATGTATATTGTTATTGTTGTATTCCTTTCTTTCCCTTCATGGCCGTGATTCTCTTCTCAGACAGAGCACAGTACATCAACACTAACTGCATTGAAATGAATATCTTTTGAAGATCTCTGTTTAGCTGCCCACAGCTGGTTGGGTTGGGTTGGGTTGGGTTGGGCTGGAAGAGACCATCCAACCTGGCCTTGAGCACCTCCAGGGATGGGGCACCACAGCTTCTCTGGGCAGCCTGTGCCAGCACCTCACTGCCCTCTGAGGGAACGATTTCTTCCTCACATCTAACCTAAATCTCCCTCTTTTTTAGTCTGAAACCATTACTCCTTGCTGTGGGAATTGGCAGTGTGATGTTCAGCTTGTGCAGTGAGCAAGGCCTGCCTTCCCAGGAAAGCATGGTGCCATGTAAATAAAAAATAAACTATGTGCTATCTAACCCTGCTCATTGTACATATATTTTTAATGAGTCATGTAGACATTACTTGCCCCCTCATTGTGCTCTTTCCTCTGTTAACAACTCTTCATTAAGAATAAGCAAGCAACTGTGCCCAGACAAGCTGACTTTCTATGAAGAGCTGAAGGCCTGAGAACAAATATGTAATTCAAACCCATTACATAAAGAATACATGTTACAAGAAAGCTGAACATCATCTTAAAAGTTGACATTTCCCTCTTCTCAGACTCTCTGTCTTGAGTGTGGCATAGCAACTGCCTGCGGAAGAGCAGAGATAATTGTAATGCAATGTAAAATAAGGGGGAGGTGAGAAATACTACATTTTTCACATCCTATGTGAAAAAAAAATATCCCCATAGTATCTCTTCGGCATAACCTGCCTTTATGATATTTACCCAGTGAGAAATGAATTCCCTGGGAACTCTCAAGCCCTTGGCTGAATGCTTTCACAGAACAGTAAAGGAGTTCTGGAGGTACCGTAAGATGCAGGATGATTTAAGTGTATTCATGATGACCAGCATAGGAAATTCCTCAGCACTGTGGAATTACAGAATGGCTTGGGATGAAAGGGACCTTAAAGTCCATCCAGTCCCAACCACCTGCTGTGGGCAGGGCTGCCCCTTGCTACAGCATCAGCACAGTGTGTTTCAAGGGTGTGGTCCTCTCCCTCATTACTTCACTGTTGACTCAACCATGCAGAGGTGCTCGTGTCCATCAGCTTTTCTCTAAAGGGCAGCTTGCTTCCCTGCCCAAAGGGATGGTCTCCAAGCACAAGGGCACTTTTTCCAGTGTGCAACACAAAGTGATCCTCACAGGGCAGCTCCACCAACTGCTCTGAGCTCCTGCTTTAGCTGGGACAGGACGCACACAGTGAGTGTAGGTCAGTGAGTGCTTATCCGCACACAAGTCTGCCAAGGGATGAAAAACCAGGAAGCATTTCTTAGTCTTACTCCTGCAACGAGGCTCCATGGGGACAAGAGCTCCTAAAGCAGAGTGAGTGTTGCAGAATCAGTCCCTCACAGCTTTGGGATGTGTCCTGTCTGTCCAGTGAGCTCTTAGGGAGTTCACTGACTACCTTTTATAACCTTGCTATTTAAGTTTCAATACAACGCTCTACTTTAATTAGATACTTAGTGGCTTAAACGTAATGGAGTTTTAAACATGTTTTTCTCACAGCCTGGTAGAGTTTACAGCAAGGCAGAGCCATTGGATTATCCAGTCCAGTGGGCCAGATAGCACTGCCCATCCAGTTACACAGACTTCTCCTGAACCTTGCTGTCTGAGCAGCTGCACAGCTCGTAGTTTAGTACTCCAAGCGTAATAAAATATACATTCATAAATAATTTTACTCACTGAATGGCATTACTTTACTCCCGCATCTCTGTCTTCAACCGAATGATATTTCATTACAGAACTGCTAAGTTCCATCACACATCCAGCAGCAATGGCTTCAGCAGAGAGCAAAATGACCTCTGAACATAGCTTTGACTCGCAATCTGCACTGAAATTCCTTTGGATGGAAGTTGTGTTCATATTCTAATAACCAATGTGTGCTGAACCCTACCTCTGACTTGTCATAAGTGCTCCTCAATCCTGTGCTCTCCCTTACTGTGCTATTGTCTGCTGTGTTCACTGGATGGTTCTTTGCTAGTCACTACAGAAGATGCCAAAATTATTGTGAATGATTTCTCTCCTGCAAATATCATCACAGCCTATTTATACACTGTGGCTTCTGAGATTTGATAAGACCAGAGCGTAATACGGCATGGATACAGATGCTGTCAAAGCTAAGCTAACACAACATATTTCATCGCCCTCCCACTTAACATGCACAATACACAAATGGTTGCAAACTATCACTCTTTTAAAGGAGCAAAATATACGGCTTTAATTTTTAATGATTTAGCTTGGTAATTAATCCGAATTATTAGTTAACAATTGCTAAAACAGAGAACGATAATGGATTCAGTGGATAATGAAAATATTTATTATTTTAATAAGTTGCCTGGCTGGAAGCCTCAGTCAGGCCCCCGTCTGCTGGCCACATCCTGCTTTGGCTCATGTGCAGGACCCCCACCAGGCTGTGCCCCCGGATGGAGGAACAGAAATCGCCGTTCCCAACTATTGATGATGACATCTATCATGTCAGTCAGAGAATTGATCCATCTTAAATTATGAGCCGGGGCTGAAGGAATTATACCAATTAGAGACACACATTTCTTTTCTCTTGTTTCTCTCTTTCCTGTCTTCTTTTTTTTTTTTTTCTCTCCACACAAAAGGTTGGGAGACCTATTTATGTTATGAAAGTCCTCCTACAGCCTGAGAAAGATTTAAAAAGAATATTTAACTGCAGGACAGAAGTGCTATAAGGGCCATCCGGGGCTCAGGGGAGGGGAAGGTCAAGTTTTTAACCTGTCAACAAAAGGACTGAACCCAGCACTGTGCCTGGGCTTTCCCTGGGCTCAGGGTAGAACAAAGCCCTTTTGCTGGATGGGGCTCTCTGGGTGACAAGGGCACGACCCATGGGGCTGGCTGCAAGTAAGACCGGCAGGTATGCGGGGCTTGGGTGGCTGCCCCGGGGTCAGGCATGGGGTGGGAGCACTGGGGAGCAAAGTGAAGCTCCACAGTGTCCCCACTGTCGTGCTGGCTGAAGGCAGGGTACAAGGCTGGCAGGGCAGAGCCAGCCACTTACTCTATTCACACTGAGCTGGGCAGACGACCCCAGAGAAACCAGTGCTGGCACATCTGGGGAAGAGCTCAGTGAAATATGTTGTTTTGGGTAATTTACAAACCAAAACAACATGAAGAGGTGCGTGGTCCACACTGACCAACTTCAAGGCTTTTTTGTGCTCTCTGGGGATTGGGTGCCAGCAGCCAGGATATGCTGTGGAGTTCAGACTGGGGACAGAAGCACAGCCACCATACCATCCCCATCGGTATTGTCTTGGTTGCCTCGAGCATGCAGAACAGGCTCTCCCAGTCTGGCCATTCAAACTGGGCTTGGGGTGGTGCTTGCAGACATGGACAGGATTTAATACCATCCCCAACAGCTGCTGTTCTCCAAAAATGTGCTTGGGAGTGCATCCTGCTGATAGTCCTCCTGCTCTTCACCCGTGTCTTTGGCAAGGGTTTGTTGTTGAAACTACCCATTCTCGATGGCTGGAAAGATGGTATAGACCTGGGCTTCCCAACTGGGATGCTCCCTGAAAGGGAAATCTGGCAGTGAGGAACAAGAAAGTGGTGATGGTGGGAGTGCCGCCTGGATTTGATGTCAAAGCAGCTCTTCAGACGGAACAGGTACTTGGAAAAATAATCAAGAAGAATTTAGGGTGGGACGTTTTCATGAGTTCTTCTTGCCTCAGGAGTCATCATGGATCAGTCCATCACTTCTGTATTGAAACAGCTCCTCTGCCTTCCTCAGGGCTCTAGGAAAGGGTCCCGGTCGGGCTCGGGTCTGGTTGGCAAGGTTTCTGTCTGATCAAGGTTAACCCCACCAACTTTCCCTTGCAGTGATGGTGCTCAAGGAACTGCACATTCAGCAAAGCCACTGCAAACAAAACACCTCTCAGTTTCTGAACTAATGGGAGCGTCACATGGGGGAATGTTTTGTTTCATGAGGGAAAGAGAGAGCCTTTTGGAGAGGCAGGAAGGTGTTTAATGCAGCATTTCTGGACGTCTTGGTGGGGTTTCATGTACAAAAGATTGTGTATCCAACTTAGAGGGCACAGACCTTAGAGAAATTCAAAGGATCTTTTGAAAAGAGGTTAAATATATTTAAAATTTATGAGTGTGCACCCATGCAAATTGGAAGAGGAAATTAAACTATATCTGCAGAAAAGGAAAAATAAATCTACTTACATATGATGTAATTTAGAAAGTCAACTGCACCTTTGAATGATGTCTGGACGAAAGGATAAGGTAATGCTGAGGAAGGCTTAATATCTGGGCTTAAAAAGCCACATGGGGCCATAGGAAAAGAGGGTTTGCAATATACATGTATACTCATTATGAATAGTTTCCAGCAGAACGAGGAGTATATCTAGCTGGCTTTCAGCTGAGAGGGAAAGATACCAACCAGGCTGAATACTTTCTTTTTTTTTTAAACTCGCCTGTTTCTGTGCAAATATCTCCATTCTCCGTGTAGCTAATTTGAAAGCCTAAGCACTGATATTTTTTAGTGTTTGCAGGTCTCTGTTTCCCATGCTATGCAAAATAAACATTCAGTCAAAATAACTGGACTGAGAACAAAGTGAAAAAAATGATGGAAGAGAGGTGTAAAGCAGAAGGAAATTATTTGTGTGGGCATTCCGGAGAAAAGCCAAGCATTGTCTGACCCAGAGAAAGCAGCCAGCACACCAGACAGGATTTTCCCTTCAGCTCAGGATGGGAAGAGCTGCAGGACCCTGTAGCTCTTAATGTTGGGGACAGAGATTCCTGCCACCACAAACTGGTGCAAGCAAGCCTTAGGATGACTGGTGCTCACCTGTAGCTGTTATTGGAAGGAGCAGAGGGATGCCTTCTTCCAGGCACACACCAAATGAAGAAGTGATGCTTGAAAACAGGCTGTCTAATAAGGGCTCTGCGTATTATGCCGCTACTAACAACATACAGATAAGTCATTACAGAGCAAAACCCGCAGAGTTAAGTCAGTGTTTGAAGCCCAGTTGGACAGTGCGATTCACATGCTGCACTGAAGGAGCAGATGTTTCAGCTGAGCTCCTGGTGAGCAGGTACGCAGCGGGCAGTGCCGAGCAATGGGGTCCCTGGGTGATAATTTCATTGGAGAGGCCAAGAAGAGGACAGACGAGGAATTAATCTCGCTGCTCTGTGCTGTTAGCAATGCGAGGGCGAGAGAGGACTTGGCTGGGTAATGCTGACACTGCAAATCCCTTAATGAGCACTAAATTCACTTAACCAAACTCCAACTCCCTCAGAGTTCTGATGGAGATCAGCCTGTCAGCTTTACCTTGGAGTTTTCTACCCTTTGCTGGTCTGTGCCGTGAACCTGAGCATCAATAAATCCAGTCTCTCCTTTTATTCACTGTACCTGTTTATTTCTTGGTATATTTACCCTTTTATTAAGAGCTTCCACTTGGTTAAGACTTGTTCAAGTATAAGCTCAACAGGAATCATTTTCCTTTATACTGCAATAACTCTATATTGTTGCCTAGAGGGTGACAGAAAGTAACGTAAGATTCATAAAAATATAACTGTCTGAACCAAGTAGATAGAATTATGGTAAGCATTATCCAAAGCGTATTTCTCTGTCCTATAGGGTGAAATCAGAACATCTTAATGTTTTCTTTCTTGGGTCACATAATTCTGCAAAAGAACACCAAGAGAAATGAGAGACTGCTTCTGCCTGATCGTTACAGTCTGTACCTGGCTTTTGAACAGGTTTGCAAATATAATCACTTTATTTCATTATGTGTCATTTTACACTTTGCCTGTGAACCACCCCACAGAGCCCATTTGGTTTCAGACACTTTATTTTTTTATTTTTTTTTTTAGCTATAAGCAACTGGAATTTTGAATTCATTTAAGCTATAATTCAAGCTGCTTCTTATAGCTCCTTTTCAAGTTTAACCATTAAATGAGTAGAATAAAAGAATAAAAGAGAAATGCATGTCTTACACTCATCTATTTTTTTATGTAATTAATATAAAGAAAATCCATACCTTCTAATGACACTCTGGTGGGTACATTTTAACCCTATTAGAACCAATATGCTGTTTTCTGAGCACAATTTAATTTGCCTTGGTTGGGTTGGAAGGGACTTCAAAGACCATCTAGTTTCAACTCCCTGCCATGGGCAGACACCTCCCATTAAATCAGGTTTCCCAAAGGCCCATTCATCTGGCCTTAAACACTTCCAGGGATTGGACGTACACAACTTATTTAGGTAAACTGTTCCGGTGCCTCACCACCCTTCCCAACATCTGAGATAATTTACTTTATATTTCAGTTTAAAACTGTTCCCCTTTGTCTTATCACTACAGTCCCTGATAAAGAGTCATACCATCATAGACTTGCCATAGAATCATAACATAATCATAAAACTATTTGGGCTCGAAAGGACCTTCAAAGGTCATCTGGTACAACTTCTGTGCAATGAACTAGGACAGCTGGTGCTCAAAGCCTTGTCCAGACTGGCCTTGAGTATCTCCAGGGATGGACAGGGCATCCACCAGCTCTCTTGGCAACCTGTGTCAGTGACTCACCACCTTTATTGTAAAAAACTTCCTCCTTATATCCGGTCTAAATCTCCTCTCTTTTAGTTTGAAACAATTTCTTCTTGTCCTATCACAACAGGCTCTGGAATTAGAAATAGACCTGGCATAACCCATGCATCTCTCCCTGTCCCATCAATAGAGTGGAGGCACAATCCTCTTGCTGGCATGGTTTGACAGCAGCATGGTGCACTATGTCCCCCCCTCACCAGGAGTGAGACAGCATCCCTTCTTGAAACAAGCAACAGGGAATACTGGGGTCTATAAGAGGAGCTGGGTGAGCCGCACCCTCCAGTATGCCATGAGGCTAATTATATGAACTTAACAAAATCAAGTGCCAGGTCCTGCACTTTGGCCACAACAACCCCAGGCAATGCTACAGGCTTGGGGCAGAGTGGCTGGAAAGACTATGTGGAGGAAAAGGATCTGGGGGTACTGGTTGACACACGGTTCAGAATGAGCCGGCAGCGTGCCCAGGTGGCCAAGAAGGCCAAAGGCATCCTGACTTGTATCAGAAATAATGCAGCCAGAAGGAGCAGGGAGGTGATTGTCCTCCTGTGCTCAGCCCTGGTGAGGCTGTACCTCCAGAATTGAGTTCAGTTCTGGGCCCCTCACTACAGTAATGACATTGAGGCCCTGGAGTGTGTCCAGAAAATGCAGTCGAGTTGTGACATCTCTAGAGCACGAGTCTTATGAGGATTGGCTGAGGAAATTGGAATCATTCAGTCTGGAAAAGAAGAGGCTCAGGGGAGACCTCATCTCTCTCTACAATGACCTGCAAGGATTTGTGGTGGGGTGGGGGTTGGCCTCTTCTCCAAGGTGACAGCAATAGGACTAGAGGGAATGGCTTTGAGTTGCACCAGGAGAGGTTTGGGCTGGGTATTATGAGAAATTTCTTCTAAGAAAGAGCTGTGAGGCAGTGGCACAGGCTGCCCAGGGAAGTGGTGGAGTCACCGCCCCTGGAGGTGTTCAAGAACCGTGTGGATGTGGCACTGAGGGACGTGGTCAGTAGGTATGGTGGAGGGGGGCTGGTGGTTGCACTAGATGATCTTAAAGGTCTTTTCCAGCTTTAATGATTCTATGACTCCATCCACTGTTCTCCTGACATTTGTGAACAACATTTGGAGTCTGAAATACAGTAAAACCATATGTTCTGTGCAAGCAGCTCAACTAGCTCCATCAGCACTAGCAACAGCTTCAATGTCTCACCACACTGAGGATGGGCTACCCATGTAGGGCAGCTGTTTCCAGTGAAAAAGAAGTAAAATGGGAGTAGCATCAGGATGCATGCTGCAGGCAAAGTCTGTGATAAAGAAAATTTGCACCTGACAGACCAAAGGAAGAAAGGGTGAGGTATTCTATGATGGCATGGCCTTCATTTGATTTTATGATTTAGTTTTAGTTTCATTTTCATTATTTAGTTTTTATCTTAAATAAGATGGAGCTGGCTATATTGGATTTGAGCAGACAGGATGGGACTGAAAACTCTTGGCCATTTTTGACGTCCATAGACTTCAGGATTCTGCTGTTTCCTTTGTTCTGGTTGTCTGGTAATAATTTAATATTTTTATTTCTGTATTTACTTTAATTCTTAAAAAGCCAAGAGGTGGAGATATGTTGACAGACTGGAAAAGGAAGCTATTATTAATTAAAATTACTTTAAGTCTAAGATTAAAATAGTGCTTCTGCATATAAATTTGCTTCAATGAGCTGGACCCACTGTAATGCTAAATCACTGCATAAATTAGGAAGTGTAGCAGATGTACTGACTGGAGACTAGATGGTGACACCATTTCAGATGGCACAGATTCTGTTTTCCCTATGTCCTTCCTATAGGCACATACAGCTTAGATGCCAGAGGGTGATTACTCATCTCTGGTATATTTTTTTTCTCTTAGGAGGGACTAGCCCCAGATCCATGAAAAATGGTGGAAATTTCCTAGCCACCTTGAGTGCCTGTTGGACCATGCCCAGAAAGAAGCAGAGTACTGAAATTCAGAAGGCAGCAGTTATCTGTTGTTTGCTGGTAGAGCAGGAAGGCAAACCTTGCAAAATGAGCCTGCTGCTCATTATGTCTAAGTCATGCATGCATTCACTATCAGTGAACCTCCAAATAAATCTAGCTCCATATGAGAAATCAGGGATGAAAAAAGGTACTATATAAGAGGGCAAGGCATTGAAGTTTTGATGATTTGATGTTGGCTGTAGAGATTGAAACCACACCGGACCACTGCCGTGTCACCTTCTCCATAGAAATGGAGAAGAGGAAGCTGTCCTTCTGCCTGGTGTGACATCCCTCGTGACTGACTTCTTCAGTAGAAGTCGATCTGCATTCGCACACGACCTGCAGGGCAACCTTTGAACTAAGTTGGAAAAAATCTGAACAAGGAGGCAGGAGAAGCTCTGACAAATGTACCATAGCAGAGCAGTTGGCATGGGCTCCACCTGATGCTGCAGGAGCATTTTTTTTCTCCAGCACCACACAGATGGACAAGCAAGATTGAAAAGAAACACAGGCAAAAACATTGTGTCCTGACAGTACTAATGCAGGAAGTTTACTGAATTGCACAGGGACTGACTCTTGCTTCATAGAATCACAGAATCACAGAATCATAGTCATAAAATCACAGAATTGTTTGAATTGGAAGGGACTTTTAAAGGTCCACTTCAAATTACTTTTAAATGACTCCAGTTCCCCTGCAATGAACTGGGGCATCTACAGCTAGAGTGTGGAATGCATGTGAAGCATTTATACCATGTTCAGCTGAACTACATCAGAATATGCCTGTACAGGTGGATGAAGACCACACATCCATGCCAGAAGACATTACAGACACACAGACCTGATTTCATATACACAACCATTATATCAATTTTCTGATATCAGGGGTAGCCTCCTCCATGCATCCTGCATTTTGCTATCTCACGAAGCCAGCACAGCATGCCATCCATTGATAAAGAGATACAATACGGCACAGTGTTCCCTCACCTTCACATGAAGTCATGATAGAGGTGGAGATCAAAGGTTTTGCTGCTTCCTTACTTTCTTTTTGGGCAGGAGAGCTGGGAGGAGAAATTCAGTGGGGTCTCTGAAGCCCATCGCAGGCCTGGCTGTTGTGTCGTGAGCGAGGATACGTATCCCCAGAGATGTTTGTTTGCAAGACTGCAGAGGAGGGAGAGGATTTGCCCCAGATGCCTTCTTATTTATGTTCTCTCCTAACTGTTTTATTATGTCTAATTTGTCATCCTTAGAGGATGCCTCTTATCATGTGCAAATTCTTTGTAAGTTATTACACTGACACAGATAATAGATGTCTGATTTACGTTGTAATCTTCAAAAAGAGGGATATTTGTACTTTTTGAGAGTGTTATGATTGTAGTTGCTTCTCAGTGGGGCTTTTTTGGCTTATGATTTTGTACTGCAATGTAAAAACGGAAGAGAAGTTCAGACGTTCATTAGAGACACCTCAAGATGAGATTCCAAATTCTAGTCCCTTCCCAGGACACCACAGTACTCAGTGCAGACAGCAGAGCATTAAAAAGCTCTTAAGTAAATAATGACTATATGATCATATAGTGGGAAAAAGAATTTTCAATTCACTAGGGTTAATAGCGATATGCTCAATTTTCTAAACAAAGATTACCGCCTATTCTCTGAAGCACACATACACTTAATACACAACCACAACATTAAAGCTGAGATAAGGAGACAGATAAAACTCACAGCAGGAAGCTTCTCACAATGCATCATTTAGAGGCTTGCCTCCACTGTGAGATTGAGTGCTGTGCTTCACCAAAGCCCCAACAAGTCTTGCACACTGAGGGAGGCCTCAACCCACATTGGGCCACACAGGCTCCGAGGAAGGCATCGCCTCTCTGGAAGCAAAGCGAGACCGAGGATGTTCAGAAAAGTACCTTTATCTGAGCTCTTGTAATCCTGGAGGATGTGAGAGTTAGGGAATGAGAGATGGTGCACTGCTCTGTCTGATATAGGGACCCATGTTCCTCTCTGGCACCTCGATAAGGAGAAAAAGGACCTGAGGAGGTGCAGATGATGTGAAAACACCTCCTTTGTTTGGTGAGATCCAGTCCTTTCCTTGGCAGTAAACTTATCCTCTCCCTGCCAAAGGAAATAACAAAACCAAAGAGAACGGCTGAAATCTAGCCAAAGCGTAATCTCAGATCAAAAGAAAGGGCAAACGGTGAAGTTTCATTAATGCTCTTCTCACTGAGTCCTTGCACTGCTGTGCAGCTCCTCCTGCATGCGAGGAGAGTAGGGGACACCAAGGTCAGGGATTCTGTCTCTTTCTCCAACAGCACAAGCGAAACTGGCATTCATTTTCAGATCTTTTATCTTTCATGCAGTTATTTAATGTCCCTCCTTTATAGGCCAGCCTCAGCATCACGGTACAACTGATGTTACTGGCTATCTGACTGTCATTCTCTTTCACACAGTCTGTGGTTTGCTAGTTGATGATAGCTTAAGCGGAATTTAATTGGTAACATATTGCTGGTTGAATTAGGGGCCATATGATGCAGATTTAAACCTTGGTAATTTTTGCATAAAGAACAATCTGTCAACAAATCACAAGAAAAACAGCCATCAATCAGCTTGTCAGGTTTATTAGTAATAGAAGTTTTGTTGCCTTGTTTGGCTGAAACCTCTCTTTAGTAACTGTTAGCTGTTTTTCTAGGGGCAGATATCTTCGTAGGAATGCAGATTTTGCATTTTCCCATACATGCGCATGGGCACAAGCACATACAGGGGTGAATTTGGCTCTTGAAGCTGCTAAGCACTGGCGATGATAAGCTAGACAGCTCCTGCAGCCCTATCTTCCCACACAGAGCAAACCACAGCGTCACATGTGGATGCATTGCAGTCACATCTATGTGCATTTAACCATCCGATTTGAGACCACATTCAGAGAAATATATTGTACTTCCTCTGTGCCTTCATATTTCTGCCAGTTGAATTTACGTCACTACTCCTCTTATATATTCACATTTTTTTCTTCCAAAGGTTCATGTTAAAAGTTTTCCAACTAGAAGCTGGGACTTGGACTCAGTCCTTTCCATTTTTATTTTTTTTTCTGAAATCTGCACTTCTGAAATCATCTTCCCAACTCTGACAACCTTTGCTCCTGTACTGTGTTTCCTTTAACACGGGTTGTCCTATGAAGCACAGAGCCAAAGTCAGCTTCCTATTGGTAGCCAGAGCAGGTTGCCCAGAGGGGTGGTGGATGCCCCATCCCCATAGACATTCAGAGACATTCGCTGGACAGATCTGAGTGGTCTGATGTAGCAGTAGGTATCCCAGTTCATTGCAGGAGAGTTGCAATGGCCTCTCAGAGTCCCCTCCAACTCAAATGGTTCTATGATTCTATGGAGAAACACATTAAAAGGAAAGGTTCAGCTATAGGGCCTCAGGGAAAGGGTCTGTCTGTCCCGTACCATAGACTACAGAATTACCATGAGTGGCCTCATCTGCTGGCAAGGACTTCCCAGGCAGTCTGCAAGGGGATCTTCAGATCACCTAGCAGACTCCCTACATTTTAAGGTGTACACCCACTGTGAGCTGTACATCCACAGGAAAGGAGCTCCTATGGTGGCAAATACTGCTGTAGGAGAGATGGTCCCACACACACATTTATGGACTCCAATCAGCCTTTGCTGCAAAAGTTGTCCTCTATGGTAAAGGTGGTCATGGTCTCCATTTCAGTTCATGTCTAACAGGATTAATTTTTCTTAATGGTCAAGAATATGCAAATGAAGTCCAGATGAGGCACTGATTGAACAGATATCCAGTGGGCATCATTATGAAAAAGATGGGCAATCACAAAAAAGTGCCCCATGAATATTTTATTTAAAAGGATGCCTTATGTATTGCGATTACCCTTGGGTGACAGCAGCTGACAGAGCACGTCTATCACTCACGATAAAAATTGCAGGATGATCTGCCCCACTGTTCATAAGCATGATATAAGGTACAGCAGTTGTTACAGCAGCATGATGTTCATATGCAGTAACAAATATGCTACACAGAGACATGCACATAATTAAAAAGACGCTCGCTGGCTTGCTAGCACCGTTTGCCAAAGAATAAGATGCATGCAAGTGGATTTGCATACAAATGAGATACTGTCAGAACAATAATGGGACTTTGATAAGACCACATACTCATGTCATTAAGTCACTTCAGTAGCTAAGGAATATTTAGTTAGCATTAAACGAGGATAAAAGTTGATAGTTTCCCCTCCCCCCCATATTAAAACAACAGCCAACAATGCACATCCAGTTAAAAATACTAAGGCGTTTTTGAATTGGAAAGGTACTGCCAAGTTAATGTCATCTTTTGAAAGTTTTGTGATGTATTGTGGGATTGAAATTGCACTTTTTGACGCAGAAACTAAATGTATTTATTGTTATGTGCTATTGTCACCAAGTCTCCATGTCACCATCCTGCTTGGTAAGTGCTGCCATGGTACAGTGTGTGATTTTTTTTAAATAATTAGATCTTATAAAGGAAGACATTTAAATTTATACTTATATTAACTTGTATAGTTAAATGTAATCCAATCAGATTAGGCTAAGTATGTACTGAAACCTTCCAGTGAATCAAGAGCTTCTGAATCCCTATTTTTTTTTTTTTTTTGCTGTACTTGGAGACCTCTTGGAAATGTCTGATTTTTTGGACTTGATCCAGCAATGCTGAAATCAATGGGAACTTTTCCATCGACTTCAGTGAAAACAGGTCCCTGGGGAAGAGTCTGAACTGAGATATATTTCTCTACTAGCTGTTAAAAACCTTCTGGAGAACCATCTCATGGCAGTCTCAAGGTCTGCACCTCAGGTAAACGGGCTTACTGTAATTTTGGTGTGTTTGCCTGCAAATAATACGAGGAAAAGTGAAACACTGAAAAAAAAAAACCTTCTCAAGGGAGGAGCCAGGACTTAAAATAGCCCTTTGCTGGTGGTGGGAGACCTGCTCACCCTGCGCTGCAGGAAATTGTCTTGCAAATTCGTTAACTTCTTTTCTAACTTGAAGAATGGCGCAGGAGTCACTCAGAGGAGGGTAAAAATTAATATTAATGATTTCATTTTGACAGGAATGAATTCATTACCATGCACATTTCCAACGTTTTTCAACAGTTAATTTTAGCTGCTGGAAAAGACCTCACTTGCTAACTGAAAATATGGTAATTTCACATTAAAAACTGTGTATTAATAAGTCTTTCTTTGCCAAAGTTACAAGCACTTGACAGGGTTTTATAAACCACACTGAGTACTTCACAAACTTTCAATCATACGTTACGAGAGGACTAAAAAATCAAAATTTAAAACCAGTTGCCTGATTCGTTTTTTGTAATGTGTAATTTTTTAAGCTGCTGTTGTTACAACAAAACAACTAAGACATATGGAAGAAATACATCAGCCCTAAGATTCTGTAGTTTTTCTTAAGAAAGGAAATACAACACTTCGTTATAATAACTGCCACTTCCATTGATATAAGATATCCTGTTGTGCTAATAGATGAATTAGCAGTTATAAAAAAATATAAAAAACGCAGCTGATATGAGGTAGATTCACATTAAGATGAATCTGTTTGTTTAATCTCTGGCACATTGAGCTCGGGGCACTGTTTGTACCATTTGCCAGGAAAATCTGTGTTGCGCTGCTGGTGGACTCAGGGGGTCCCAAGAAGCTCGAGGTGGTGTTGAGATGAATTTCTCCCTTCTTTGTTCAAGATAGCTGCACAAATTCAAGCAAAGATTTGGAAGGTTTTGAAATAGTGCCACTAATAAATTGGCCATTTTAATCCAACAACATCTTTCAAGGGAATTTTCAGTGCTTTCTAAATGAACAGCATGCAGCCTTCCTGGTTTGCTGTGGTCTCTTGAGGGTAGTGGGAAGGGCAGTGCAGGGTGGGATTCGCCCCAGCCCTGCCCCAAGCCTTCTGCACCATCAGCTTCCCAAAAACTTATAGAGGCTGGGGCAAGTAATGCACGAGCCCCCTTAGTGCAGCATGTGAGCCAGGCATGGATAAAACAAGGAAATAACTCCCTCCAAATGCTGTCAAACTCACAAAACACACAGCCTGAAAAACAAAGGAGATTGCCTTCATTTCCTTTCCATTCTAATCATCTTCAGGACTATTTGTAACAATAGTAAGCATAACACTGCCAAGCACAAATGTGATTTCCAAGTTGGAGTTCCTTTCATAAAATGGATTAGTTCAATTTTCCAGATGTCAGACAGGTGTGCAGTTAAGTATACTCTGGAATTCAGTTTTGGTGATTAACACTCATAATGACTATTTGGCTGTGACAATCAGATCCTTATTTTCAGACACTATCATATATTGTTCTAGTACATTTACTTCACTTATAGCCACCAGCCAAATTCGAGATCAGCTAGAAGGAAATTAAGAACCAATTTATTATGCTTGTGCTGTTTGTACTACATTCATCATAACTAGAAGAAAGTGATTACAAAAAGGAAGGGTGAAGAGGTATTATGCCAATATACAGAAAGAAATGAAGATGTGTTGCTCTATTCCATGTGGCATCGTTGTATGAAAGGTGAAAGAAAATACATTCTAGATGTCTCCCTCTGTCACTTGCATCTCTTGGCCCTTTGCCCTGCAGAGGTTACTCACTCCAAAACAACCCTACACACCCTCTCCAAAAAAGAAAGCATTTCCTCAGGAGCCTGAGATATGTCTTCACTGGACACATCAGACTCGCAGACCATGCCTTGGGACACCTCCGTGAGATGGGCACTAGCCCATCAAACCCTGATTTTAAAGGGACTGAAACTGGGTAGGGGAACTGTGAGTCAGGACCACACTTAGAGAGAGCTGATCACACCATTAGAAATTTTGCTTCCATATCTGGATTCAATTCTGTACTTCAGTTCTAAGCATCTCTACATACCTTCATAACAACAATAGACAGTGCAAAGCTATAACATTTCACAGAATTAATTGATCTATTTGAGCTAGAAGCAAATCACTTGAAAAACGATTCTATGCGGTCTTGACGCTGCAAAAGATTAGGTTTCAAAGGAGCTGCCTCAGCACTTGAAACCGTGGAACTGCTCTGTCACATGTGTGAGAGCCTAGTGTTGTGGTTGTTGTATTGCTCATATCCTCTTAGTAATGTTCACTGATTGATTGTTATTTAGGTGTTGTTAATAAATTACTAAACTGCTTTGACTCTGATTTAGTTTAAGATGCATACACAGAGCAGTTTTGTACTGCAGCAGCCATAATCCGAGAGTACTGGCAGGCAGTGATGTTGTGACCACCTAGTGCAGCCAGATAGAAGAAACATACAATAGTTGGTGATGAGGATTTTCAGGATAATAAAACATGTTTCCGTCCTAGCAATGAAGTGAGGGCGTAAAGCTTCAGTCTCACAAATGGTCGCAGGAGAGGCATAGGAGATGAGAAGAAAATTTGACTTGGTAAGCAAGGAAAATTCTTTACCAGGCTTATGAAGACTGTGATTTGGATCCTGCTTAGTCTGTCAGCCCCACACAGTTTCAAATCTGCTTTCAGTTCCAGGCAAGCAAGGCTTCCTTGGGCACTTCTTGAGTACTTACTTCTCTCTTTCACAAACAACACCTACACAACATCTTGCTGGTTGTCAAGCTTCAGCAGCCTTTTCTGAGCCTTCCTAGCACTGTTCTGTTTTGTGGATGCCAAAATGCCTTAACTTGACCCAATCACTCAGTGGGTTCCTTTAAAATGGCCTTATTGACATTTTAACAAAGACCTTTCTGTAAAGACCAAGTAAAGATTACTGAATGCGTTCGTTCTGCCTTGCAATTTGTGTGCCCAGATATTACAGTACTGCGCTTTTTTGTCAAAGAGCAGAATTAAAACTTACATCTGGAAAAATACCAGGCGGAGTTATATGAAAAAGAGTAAAATGCCTTTTCCAATTGAAGGTAAACATTAGGAAATAGCCTCTTCAGTTATTCTTCACTCATTTTTACTAATTCTGAAGATGGTGTCAGATGAAACTTGGACTAGTTCTTTTCTGGGTCAGGCTCCATGAGAGTGAATTAGTGTAGGTGGGAGCCAATAATAACTCCAAGGAACACTGTGAAAGCAACATCACTTTAAGGTCTCTCGTCACCTTTGAAGAATATGCTTCATTATCATTGCTTGTTTGAATAACACAAGCAGAACTGGGCCTAGAAAGGTCTTTCCCAGTGATACTGTTGGCATATCCTAACCAGGACTCTATGTATGGTCTTGTTGCACCAAAACAGTACTTCAGAAACTTCCTGGCCCAAATATATAGTACTGACTCAAATGCACCTCAATGACCCAAATCAAAACAAAACCAAGGCTGTTGGGGAAAGGGGGCCCTCTGCACTGAACACTTGTCTCTGGAAAAGTGGGCGAAGGACTTGGGAATCTTGAGAGAGCCTGTCAACTCACCCTCTTTTTCCTGTGTTGTTGAGCAACACAGGAGCTCAGGGCAGCAGCTCTTGCTTATGACATCTTGTTGTGAAGTAACCTTAAAGCACCATGCTCACAGCCCCACCAGTTTACTGTAGCAATTCAGATGATTTCTGAACAAAATGCTTTTCTTGATTGAATTTGTCACTGGTGAATTGTAGGAAGACTTATTGTGTGTGAAGGAAAGAAAATGTTTGGGGAAGACGAAAAAAGAAAGGAAAATTATGAAATGAATTTGTTCAGTAGTTAAATATCACAGCAATGAATATAGCCTAAATGGGTGAAGTCCACTGGGCTTTTTATACATTTTGAGCTGTGAATCCAACAAAATGGAGCAAGACTCCAGAATTTACCTACCTCTTCAGCAGAGAAAAACAATGTTCAATGCTGAGTTTTTTAACGAAGTCAAAGAATTAAGAGAATAATATATTCTTAAGCTCAGTGTGCAAGTTGATCCAATTACAATTGTAAAGCACAATTGGGAATCCAGTGTTAATTAGCCAGAGAAAGGAGTCATCAGGTCAAATTTACATCTCAAAGACCTACAGTAGAATTACTTGAACAACAACAAAATAATAATATTATGTTTTCTTGATCTTAACTAACCAGGATTTGACAGTCTGCAGTGGTGGCTATAGGAAAAGTATTTTTTCTCTTTTAAATGATCGTTTTTATTAACGTTCCTGGGTGTATAATTTTGGAAGTTGTAGGTTCTTATGAAAATTAAGTCTTGGAAGATAATTTATCTATGAGGTAGCTGTACACAGGAAGAGACTATGAAAACATAACTGTCCTATGTCACAGTTTCCTACCATTTGATATAGGAAATGTATTAGAGCTTCTGGTTGAAACACTAAACAATTAAATGAGGAAGTGAATGCATATTTTTATTTAAGCTGGAATATAATATTTAAAATGAGTTGAATAATGTGTAGGACAAATTGAAACATATATGTACATGTAAGTCCCCTCCTAAAGTAAGTAACAAGACTATTTTGAAGACCAATACTTCTCTTTTTTGTTTGGAATAGATGTCCTCTTTAGAACTACATCTGGTTTTCTAAACATTTATCCATACTCATTTGCACTGCAACATCACCACACCCCCTCAATGCACAGATATACAGTTTTCCAGCATTGAAACTGTATTTGTAAGATCACACATTCATTCAAAAACGTAGTTCAAATAAACTGGATGGATGACCCGAAACCCCATCCACTTTTTTTTTTTTCAAAGTGCTTTCGTGCTTGTTTCTTCTGTAGCTTGGATCTAGTTCTTTATCACTTTGCTCCCTTCATCCTCATGGTTTATTCAATCTGACAGTGCTTCAGGGTTTTTTTTCTCTTTTATTCAGTGCAGCCAAAAAAAACCCTCTTACAACGTGTCAATTTTAATATTTGCTCACTCCACCAGTACACAAACGGGTATTTCAAGGTCTCCCTCCAGGAAAGCAGCAAGTGTACTTGTTGACGCTGTGCCACACAGTACCAGTAACTGTGTCTGCGCAGATGGACTGGGGTCTGACAAACCTGCAAGCTTCCAACTCATTTCTCCCTCTTTCTACCTCCTCCTATCCAGTCATCCATATAGAGAATACTTTATTATTATTTTTTTTTTCCTGTGATGTCTTGAAGATTTTATTATAAGGATTCCTTATAAACTGATAAGGTAATCAGGTAACAGTTTAGCCATAACTTTACTTGCTTTATATTACTGATAACTTCCACAAGGATGAAAAGTAAGTTACTGAAGGTTTTACTTTTTAGGATTTTTTTAAATATTCCTTTATCTCATCAAATCAAAATTACATCAATGCCCAGAGAGGTTGTGGAGACTCCTTCTCTGGAGATATTCAAGACCTGCCTGGACACCTACCTGTGCAACCTGGGCTAGGGAGCTGCTTTGGCAGGGGGTTGGACTCGATGATCTCTAGAGGTCCCTTCCAACCCCTACAATCCTATGATTCTATGATCACCCCTGAGGACTGGATCTGGTGACTTCTAAGAACATGGATTTTTTTGGTAAGAGCTACTTCTATGAGATTGACAAAAAATATTTACAAAAATAAAGGCACATGTAAGTGACGTGAGATTATGCAAACCATTATGGGCAGCTATCATCATCTGCATAGAGACAGCTCCTAGAAAATATGGGTACGACTGACTCTGTAGGGCAAATGGGTTACAAAGGACACTGCAGTCAGTGAGAACGCAATCACACACACACACCCTTGTGTGTTGCACATGTGCATCTGTGTGCACATATGTACTCTGGGGATGTAGAAAAACATCTATGTAAGCATAGATGCGTGTCTTGCATGTCAGCCCCTCTTTTTAAAGAGTTCAGTATGAAAATACTGTGAGACAAAATTTACTCTTTTCCGTCAGAAATTATCTGACATGCATTAAATTTGCATTTACAAGATTTTAGGCTTGTTGCAAAATGTACTGTTGTTGAAACCTGGCTTATGTAGAATTGATTAATTTTGCTCAACTGGATTTCATAAAAATTTTTCTTTTGGTTGCAACAGTATGAGACATTTGATATAATTTAACTGTGCATTCCTATGAGGAGTTTTTCTGTGTGAATTAGAGTTGCCTGTTCGTGTGCAAGCAAACCACTATACAACATTATGTTTTGTGCTACTGGGTAATGAAATGCTATAATTGATATGGGTCTTTACCACACTGACTATCACGTAGTACGATATAAAATAAATTACCAGAAAGGAACAGCATTTTTCTAATCCTAGATGCTTATATAAAGCATTTGGGATTGTTGCATCTTAGGGAAGTGACAATTATTCTCTCCATATTCACTTGATTCATGAACAGTGTGATTTCCAAGCATTTGTATGTTGTTAACAGTGCTCAGAGAAAAAGCACCATAACAAATAGTCAAGTGGCTATAAACCAGATCCCTCCATGCTGACAGACTAATTAATCTAAACACCAGTGTTTGTCATGTGAGTGATGGCACTGAGAGGGCAGTCAGCACCCAGTGGCAGCCAACTACAGTCCTAGAACCACAGAATCATCAAGGTTGAAAAAGACCTCTCAGATCTAGTCCAACTCCCACCCCATCCCACCGTGCCCGCTAATCATGTCCCTCAGTGTCACTTCCACATGGTTTGCACACTTCCAGGGATGGTGACTCTGCCTATCAACTCTCCCCAGTTAGCCAAGGGTGTAATGCTTCTCTCCTCAAAACCAAAGGCTAAATCTTCTTTGATAACATAGATTTTTCAGAAAATTGAGTACCATTGGCTCAGTAGCTGCCAATTTCCTACAAATAATAATAATTATAAGCTGAAAATATGTTCCTCAGAAACCCAATCACCAAGCGTGGTTTGGAGATCCTCGCAACTCACAAAGCACTCAGGAGGGGTGTGATCTCCTCTGGGTTCCCTTGGAATACAAGGAACAAGCTGTACAGAGCCTTGCAGCCTCCTGTGGTGATACCTAGCTCAGTAACAAGCACAAATAGGTAGATACAAATCACTCTCATGGAGTTAAGCAATCACGATTGAAAGGTTGTGCCACGGTTTGTTAAAATGCTCAAGTTGTTAAGCAAATCTGTAGGAAAAGTACTTTCAAAACAATAAACAAACAGAAAAGCTGCAACCAATGTGCTCCTCATGAAACAACAAATACTGTAAATATAGAGGGTACTTTTTTTTTAAGTTGTTTTCGAATTTCTCCAATTCATGGACAATCATTCTCAAAGCTTTTGCTGCAGGTCACAACAGCAGGCTGGTGATTTTTTTGCCGTTTGAACAAAGCATTATGTACTAAGGCAAAACAAGCTTGTATTAAATTCCTGCCATCCTGAGAACACAGCAAATTTCTAGCAACACGCTGCCAGGAATAATGTGAAAAACATAAAATCAGGTTATAATTTTTTGCATTTATTTATTTATTTTTACAAAATTCTCATTAAATTTCCCATCACATTAAGAGCAGAAATTGCTACTATAGAAAAGCAACAACCTAGAGCATCAGATATTCTCTGGTGGATCTTTCAGACCCAAACCTGCTTAGCTTTTCAGATTAGACAAGATCAAGCCTACTTAGACAAGGAAGGCCATCTGTTTTCAAGGATCCAGCTGCTATCCCTTCAAACACAACTCACCGAAGACTCCTATAATTTATTAATCCCAGGATAAACCTGTAAGTCTGCAATATCATTATTTGACTTCTTTATACCATTAACTTGAACATTTTATCAACTGCTGTGCAGGTAACAGTCAAAAAGCTAAGGAGATTTGTCAACCCTCATAATTAATATCTCCCTTCTTTTAAGTTATGAAGACTTAAGCTTGTGCCCAACTTTCTGTCTGTGGGTAGTTCTGGTGAGCAGATTAAAACCTGGCATGTGTTTGTGATCCTTTCCATAATTGGGACCCATGTTTAGGACTTGTTTGCCAGTGCAAATTTGTTACTAAAACTGGTCCATACGTGCACATGCACAAGCATGTGAGCATTCACATGCTATTTTCTTATTTCTAAATTTACTATTTCTTCAGGGGACATTCAGGTTGGATATTAGAAGACATTTCTTCTTAGAAAGAGTGGTGAAGCAGTGGTACAGGCTGCCCAGGGAGGTGGTGGAGTCACCATCTCTGGAGGTGTTCAAGAGTCGTATGGATGTGGCACTGAGGGACGGGGTCAGTAGGCATGGTGGGGATGGGCTGCCAGTTGGCCTGGATGATCTTTTCCAGCCTTAGTGGTTCACTGATTCTATGATTCTTCAGAAAGCAGAAAGCTAAAGACCATGCTTGACCCATGTGAAACAAATTTTCCTTGATTCAAAACAAGGCAGGAGTTATCTCTCAGATCTGAGAATTTATGTGATGGATTTAAAAGTGAAAATGGCTTTTTCTCAGTCAAACAACTCTGAATTGGCTAAATGACTGGATGGATGTTAATAAAACTTCCCTTTCGTCTGTAAGATGATCATGTATGGTCACAGGTGGAGCATGATAAATCAGTGCAAAAGCTACTTCACTCCGAAAGTTAAAAGTGACTGAAAATAAGCATTTAGAACATAAGTGCCATGTTAGCTGCCTTTCAGAATGTTACTATCGTAATGGTGTGATCTGTTTGCTAAAAGTGTATTTAACAAGATAAAACAAATATACCTTTTCATATATGCACAAGTATATACTTGTTAAACTCTGAACTGTCATCCTTTCAGTGTACCTCTCTGGGATGGTGCAAGGAGTCTCTCATTCCAGTTCAGCATCTTCAGGCTGACGAAGTACCACTCTGCCTACAAATGTGGTAACGTGGCTGGATCTTTAACAGGCAATAGGAGATAGCTCCACCTTTGCAGAAGGCTGAACAAAGTGAACTTAACTGCTGCCAGCAAGAGCTCAGTTCTCCAACATAATGGTCTGTCATGAAGCACTGCAAACTATGAGAGTTAAACAACTTCTGTTTCCACTGGAATCCATTAAGAGATGTATCTAATTGTTCGGAAATGTTTTGAACTATATTCCGTATATTATATATATTCAAGACAATAAGTGGTAGTATTCTTTGCTCCTTTTATTCCCCTTCTTTCTTCCTTTTTTTTTTCCTCTCATTCTTTCTTTGAGCAGAGCATGGGATATTACAGGAGTATTCAATCATGGAAGATAATGGTTGAGGTGAGTAGTTCAAAATAATGAAAAAGTGACTTTAAAGAAGTAGAAAATGGATTGAAAGAATCCATTCAAAATATTTTTTTCCAACATCCTAGTATTTTGTTCATACAATTAGGGTACTTTGCCATAAGGTTGGTGACACATTGGCATAGGTTGCCCAGAGAAGTGGTGGATACCCCACCCCTGGAGACCCTCAAGGTCAGGTAGGCTGGGGCTCTGAGGATCTTGATCAGTGGGTGTCCCTGATCATTGCAGGGGAGTTGGACTAAATGACCTTTAAAGGTCCCTTCTCACTAAAATGATTCAATGATTCTATGAATATTAAGATAATTTGATTTGTGGTTCGGGCACATTGCTTCCATATCCAATGCAATACAGGGCAATGTGCAGGAACTGCCACTGGTTATGTTGTTAATCTCTTTTTGCAACAGGAAAGCAACCTCCTCACTTTAATATGTCATTTCCTAACATCAAATATACTGGAAGGTTTTATGACAAACTCTGTGAGGCTCAACGTATGTACTTCTATGGTGAAAGTGCATCTTAAAAATAATTTTATATAGTCCAAAAATAGTTTTATATAGTCCCTATTTTATTATATAATCCCTCCAGTAATTGTGGACACCAATATTTATCTGTTTAACAGGTAATAAAATTTACACCTCTCTCTAAATGTGTACAGTGCACCAAACTCATAGCTTGAAAGATAACCAGTAGAGTCTAAGACTTCAATGGACTAAATGAGGGTTGCAATGCCATCCTCACAGGTCATGAGAAGTTACTCATTTGGTACTCATGGTTCTTCAGTGACTGTATACATAACCCCAGTGTTGACATTTCCTGGCTTTTCACTGCTTGACTTTACCATGTTCCTGTTCATCTAATACCACAACTTCCCTTTAAAACCCTCAGAAAAGCATGCAGTGCTGGAGTAAGGGGGAAAGCTGGTCTCTGTACGGGACATTGTCCAGAGATTATCTCCAGAGCTTCAGTACAGAGGATAGGTTTTGCAGGTTACAACAGAGTCTTGAGGACAAACACTATCTCAGGTCCTTTGTCCAAAAATTACTGAACGATGCCACTGTGAGAAGATCCATCAGTCCATAACTGCATCTAAACTTTCTCTCCAATATGGAGCTAATGGATGCAGTCTTTTAGCGATGATCTTCAGTGAGTGCATAGCAGGACTTTTTCTTGCTCCAGAAGCATTTTAATAATACCATTATACTTATATTTCCCATATCTTACATATATACCTTAGTAGATGTAGGTCAACATATGTCCACTGGATTGTCAAAACAGTATTGATATATTCCACATAAGATAGGACTTGGAAATCAAAAGAGCAGATGTGCAATCAAGCAGTCTTGTTCCCAGGTAGATAATTCTGCTGCCACTTAATAAAAGTGCTAAAAAAGCACTAGGAAAGCTTATTTGTTTTATCTCTCAGTGGTTATTTTGCCTGGTAATTGCAAACATCCTGTGTTAATTCTGACAAGAATTAACTTAGACTTTGGCAAATACTGATGATTTCCTTTATGTTCTCTTCTGATAAAGGTAGTCTTACTTTGATATTGCTTAAAGTAGTCATAGTCTTTGTTCTTCAGAAATGATAAAGCATTTCTAATTCTGAGTTTTATAATACTACAATATGGAGAGACAGATTTTATCTTAACAACATCTATATTATGATAAAGAACCAGCTACATGACAGGAAAGTGAACATTTCAGTTCATCTACAATTCTCCATCACATCAAAAGATACTGCATGTGAGAATGATATGCTAAAACTTCCCATTATGCAGTTTGGAAACATATATATTTATTCCAAAGGCATATTGTTAAGAGTAACCTCAGTGGCTGATCTAGATAATGTTTCACAGCTAAAATTGATACTTTAATTATAGTGTAATAAGATACCAATCTTATTTCTGTACATCTTCTAAGATATTTCTGTGAGCAACATGCTGAATGTGAGGAGCTGTTCCTGATACAATAATTGCAAATAATAATACAAATGCTATCCCTCCCAGCTATGTTGTGACACCTGAAGTGCTGTTAGTACTTAATGCAACCAGTGATGAAACAGGATAAACTCGACAAGAATTCTATTTCCAGGAAAAGGTAATAATTTCTGCGAAGGAACGGTGTATCAGGCTGCACCATTCCACATCCAAAGAAAGAATTAGTCATTTATTCTATCTGGAACAAAATAACAGCCGGGTCCACCACATCTTCCAGTAACAGAGGGTATGAAAATGCACATAATAACATGCATGCATGTGTGCTTTCACTTAATGTACACATCAATAACTACACGTCCATATTTTAAGTCGCTTTTTCTTACACATACGCACTTTCTTTCATATAGATCAAATCTATACTCTTGAAGGGCTCAATTCTGCCTACCTTGGTCATGCTGAGAGGCAGCTCATCCTGCAGTAGTCCCACTGAAATCAAGCACAGATAATGCTCTTCCATCTGAGTATGGTGGCAGATTCCACCTATATATAGCACATCTATATTTATCTCCATCTTAAGTGGTAAATTTAGTTCTGTATCACTGAATTAAATATAAATTATCTGCCAGCACAAAAGCAGCTTGGGAACAATTACAGCCCCCTATATCCCCCACCCCAAATATGCTAAATTTCAATGTGTAATATACAAATCCTGGGGGTTTTTTACACCAACCAAGTTGAATACTTAATACCAGACAAGAAGAAAATCATAGCTTAACATACACCAGTAGATGTAATAAATAATGAACAGCACTAACAGCTTAACATCATAAGGAAACAGATGGAAAACTTCCCTCCAGAGATCACTGCATCTAGTATTAGAGAATGAGTTTCTGGACGTGCACAGGGTGAACAGTTCAAGTCTGAATTACAATGAGGTTTGTAACACTTTTTTATTATAAATGTAGGAATTTCATGTCTTCCTTTTAGAAAGTACTGCTATTATAACATTCATCTGTTTCACTGAAGACATGAAAAGCAAAAGGCAAAATCTTAAGCTGCTAAAGCGTGCATAGCACAATCAAATCAAGATCTCGCTCTGGGAGTACCTTCGCCGGGTTTGCAGAATACAGCAGGGCGACAATGCCATCATCTGTCCAGGAGAAGAAACAGAGCCCAGCTGGGGAGCTAAATCTTTGCTGACAGCATTCGGACATGCTACTCAAAAAACACCAGCAAGTCAATAGCTATTCTATTAGTAGGTGAATGACTATTATGTCTTTAGAGAACTATAATGAGGCAATGCCCAGTCTGTTTCTCTACTAACATTTCCTTTCTCACATCACGTGGCTTGGTGGTGTGCTCAAAGTGCCTTACAAACTGTTGAGTACAATAAGCAGATTTTGCTAGAAATCAAAGCATATTTGTTTAGTTTGAATAAACCATGCTGGAAAAGTTAACCAATTGCCAGATTTTGAAAGCATTTGTTTCTGTTTTGCCACATGCTGTCCAATTAACTTACATCCACAATGTCACTGGAAGTAGCTCAGCAACAGCAAGATGTCACGCTTGAATCCTTCATCTCCTCTCCCCTTAGTGGGCATTTGAACCCATGGCACAGCTCCCTCCACTCCCAAATAAGAATGTGTGCACATGTACATACAGCATGGATCCTGTCTTTCTCACTTCCCATCATGGAAGTCTCGAAGTATGGTGGAAAATTCCCGCTCTAGACAGACTCTTTCTGCTACATGCCATGTACACAGCCATGCTTTGTGTAGAGTTTTGTGCCAGTATTGATAAGTGCAACTTCTCAAGAAAGTAGAATCTTTGTCTTTACTTCCTTCTTCCATTCTCTACACACCCACCTTATCCATGTTACAGACCACAAAAGCTACACAACAATTGAATGTGCTGCCCAGAGTCTCAAAAGCCCATTGCAGCAGAGCTTGCCCAAGCCAGCTGAGCTCCTGTCTGCTCTGTCAGCTGTTCAGTAACATTGCCTCCAACATTAGACGGATGTGGAGGCCACTCTTCCTAATACTGCCTAAGATATATCAGCATAACTGAAGCTTGTATTGATTTTGAAGCCAAAACTTCTAGATGACTAAAACTCTGGGGCAACTGTAGGTTCAGCCAGAACACCTTTGGTAATAGCATGAGGAGCGGAAGTTGATATTCTCCTGACAAACCCGCTAAGCTTATAAATGTCTAGCACTCATTACATTACAGACAATGCTGGGCAATAATTTCAGGTTACTGTTCCAAGACACAAATTACTTCCAAATGCAGGACTACATAGAAATTAATGGACGAGGTCCAATATCAGAATGTAAGAGACACCGAAGAGTTATTTCAACAAGAAGACCACTCAATAATTTTATATCACACAGTTTGGTACTGAATCCAATAACGCTTCATTACAGTACCGTAATGTACAGGCACATAGTTACAACCCATTGCAAGGACAGGGCTAGTGATGTAGTGACAGAGACACTGAGTATAAAAAAAAAACTGAAATAAATAGCGGAACAACTTTCCCGAAAAAATAAAACCCACCCTATCTAATGAGATGTCCTCTATCTCATGTTTTCCCATCTCCTCCTGCTAAAGAGGTGGCCTGGCCATATGAACCCTCTCCTGGGGTAACACACAGTCATTGGTGGCTAAGGAGTTTGGAACCACTTCTACTATTTCTTTCTGAGGAAATTCCAGCTTTATATCAGGAGCTTCACCTAAAACTTAATGGAGTCAGTGAGTTTCTGTCAGAACCCGGTGCAAGCTCTAGAATCGGGCTCAAGATCGTATGTAATTGAGGGCACTGGTTGTCATTTTCTTAAGGCCCCAACTTGCATTTTACCTTAATGAGGTTAAAACCAGCGTTCTTTCTGTGCTCATCGCCTAAGGTCATAGAGGCACTGCAGGTCACCATCATCACAGCGTGACAGGGTTTCTGGTGTATCACATACTTTCTGATCACACAACATTTCTTTCCAGTTTTCCCTGTCATAACCATTGTTGCAAAGCAAATTCCTTGTGATGATTCTGCTGGCATCTAACATGATAACCAAATGAGCTAACACAAGGAAAGGTCTTGTGAAATATAGTGGATTGTAGCATGCCAAACTGATGCCAGAAGCAAAGATTCCCTTCTTCCTTGCTCCTCCTCACCATCCCTTTGAAGCTTTGAGCAAGTAAAAAGAGAAAGATGTCTTAATGGCACCTTCTGTTTTCCTCTGGATTCAGAGGACAAATTAATTTTTTTAAGTGAGATTTGGGTACTTTACAACAGATCTAGATGAATTTGGTGCTCAGGAGTTTGTTCAGTAAACCTGTTTGGCACAAGGAGAAAAATTTTCCCCATTACATTTGAGGCTTTTCAAGGAAACCACATATTTTGTGTCTGAGGTTTGCTTTTAACCTTTCTCTTTTCCTTAGGCTACGACACATTACCCCGCAATCGTTGGATTTATTGTTTATTAAGTTAAAACCCCGTAAAAAGGTCTTTTTTTTTTTTTTTTTTTTGTCGTTTTGGGAAACCTTGGAAGATGTGGAAAAAGAATGACCAGAAAGAACACCAGGGAAATAAATCTTTGAAGGCTGAAACAAAGTACCGTATCTGTTAGGGGAGGGAACATGATCCTAAGCAGAGCCTTGCTTCACCTGACTGGCTAAGAAAGTGGTGTTTAAACCACTAACCAGGTGGATTTACACCCTCCAGCACACACTGCACAGCCAAACATGTGTTAGGCTGTGGCTATTGGGACTGAAAACACAGAGCAAGGGCAGAAACCAGAGGTTGTGCTTATGTGAGCAGTTTGTGTACAAACACCGTGACTGGATCCTTCATTCTTTTGCAGAGATGCCAACAAATGTGAAAGGCTGAAGAAAGAAAAGAGAAGGCAGCAGCAGTAATACAGAAGAGAGAAGAGTTCATATTTTTCTTTAAAGAAGACCAAATTCAAAGACATTAAGTGAGACGCAAAGGTGCTAGACTTCAATGGGGAGGCAGGAAGGGGAAGAGTTCAGGTCATGCAGCATCACTGACTCATTTCTCTTTGGGCATAGCTGGGTATCTGCTACTCACAGCAGGGATTTAACATTAGCAGAAGGAACCCTCACCCTTCCTGCCTTTTCCCATTAAAATGAATAAGGTCATCTTCCCACTGACTTCCGTGTTTCACTTATTTAAATAGTGACAAATTAAGTACAGATTTGCACAAGTTCAGGTCTGAACCGTACTGAGTAGCTGGATAAGGCCTGACCTACTTAATGCAGAGCAATGGGTGTTTATCCAAGAACAGGATCCTGACCCACTTTCATGCTGGAACAGCACAGATACAACTTATTGAATATGTGCCCATGTTGGCTTTGTAGTCTTAACTCAGTTGCATTTAGTAGCCATTAGATCACAAATATTCTGTACTCCTCTTATAAAATATCAGTGTAAACCACTTATGGAGTTCTTCATTTTCAAAGCTCTTTCCTATTATTATCATTATTACTATTTATATTACCATCGGGTCCAGAGGGAATAGTCAGGATTAACTCCCTATAGCACAAGGTTCTCAGCAAACACAGAAGATTTAAATATTGGTTAATTTATGTATTTACCAGTTGTGCCTCTTCCCCGCTACCCTCAGCATGCCAGAGTGATGGATTGTCCTATGAGATATGAGTGCAATCTGGAATTTAAGTTCTACAAATTGTGCTCTGAAGGAAAGTATCTCTCCCAAATCATCCCTGATGACTACACGGGGCGCCAGGGAGCCTGCATGATGTCTACGTGACACCAAACTGAAGAAGGCCACCTACTGATGAAAAAGAGATAAAAGGAGGCCAAGCAGGATACAGAGTTTCCCTGCGGCTCTACCAGACTGCTCTCCAGCATTGCGGGTCTCCTTCCACCACCTCCAGCATCTTTGCCCTGTGCACCCTGAATGTCACCACTCTCCTGTCACACATTGCAATCTGTCGACTGCTTCACCAATCCACCCTCCATGTGCTGCTGAGGGCTCTGAAACTGTAAGTCACGACAAGTTCAACGGTCCAAATTTCCCCAGGGAGCACCACCTGCCCATATGACATCCCTCCATGCCATGTCTTGCATGCAGGGCTCTGAGTCAAAGGTAGCAGGGCAACTAGCAAGAAAAATAATCACATCTGCAGGCCAAGAGCTTCCCACTGAACATGCAGTATAAGTTGCTCATGTGCACCACTTATTCCACTATGTCTATAGAATAAATTATGCTCAAGAAATTTGTTCTCAATGGCCTCTTTCAGATAGAAGCTATGTGTAAGATAAAACCTGCTACTTTATGTCAAGTCACACTCATCAAGTACAGATTTAGTAATAGTAATACTTATCTTTTATGTAGCACTTTACATTTCCCAGTTGCTGCACAGAGATTAATTAATCAGTTAGACATATATAAGCCAGGCCTAAAGCACATTTCGTAGGACTGACAGATGCCTGTGCTGCTATGACAGCACAATGGCAACCGTCTGGCCAGCAAATGAACAGGTACATTTAATTGAATAGGAACAAGGCACTGGCAATCTGTGGAAATTTAAGTGGCACCACGTTAGCTCAGAGGCCTTGCTCTTTTTCAACAGAAAAAAAGATGTAGTCAAGCACCTCCCTCTCTTGTGACTGGCAGAGATACTCTCTCTTAGGCTGGGAATTAAGAAATAAAGGTAGATGGATCTGCTTTCAGCTTTGTGGAACCCTGTTCTGAAGTCATATAATCACAGAATGGCTTGGGTTGGAAGGGACCTCACAGCCCAGCCAGCCCCTATGCCTGCCATTGGCAGGGCTGCCCCCACCAGCTCAGGCTGCCCAGGGCCCCATCCAACCTGGCCTTGAGCACCTCCAGGAATGGGGCACCACAGCTCTCTGGCTTCTAACCTGTGCCAGCGCCTCACCACCCTTTGAGGAGAAAAGTTTCCTCATAACATCTAACCTAAATCTCTCCTCTTTTAGTTTAAAGCCATTCCCCCTTGTCCTATTACTATCAAACTGTGTAAAAGTTGTCTCCCTCATCCCCCCCTCCCCGGACAT
>VXAB01008257.1:11116-60348 GCA_013399175.1 Odontophorus gujanensis | reverse complement strand
GTTGTCCCCCCCCACCCCCCTCCCCCCTACTTGTAAGCTCCCTTCAAGTACTGGAAGGCTGCGATGAGGTCTCCCCGGAGCCTTCCCTTCTCCAGACTGAACAACCCCAGCTCTCTCAGTCTGTCTTCTGACAGGCCAGTGAGCATGGTGGGGATGGGCTGACAGTTGGACTAGATGATCTTAGTGGTCTTTCCAACCTATGTGATTCTATGAAGCTTTGTGAGTGTGACGATTTTCATCTCAAACTGCTTCCCAAGCCTGGGAGGACTTGTGCACCTCTTCTTCCCCCAGTCCATGCTGAAAACCACACGAAAGCATCTGGAGGGCTTGAGCTGAGGACATGCCCTGTGCTATGCCCCAGCTTGTCTAAAGCAAAAGCAAACAAAAACAAAAACACCACAAAACAACCAAACTGTACAAGAAATCACTGACATTTTTATTCTTAGGGACTTACTTTTTTTTGTCATCTGCCTTCCTGATATCTTCAGAAATTGTAGAAAGGCATTAATATGCGCATGTGTGATTGTTCCTACCCGTACAGCTGTCATATGTTTGCTATGGGAAGAAAAGTCTTGCACTGTGCATGTGTAAGGTACTCAGATGTGCTAAAACCGAACAATTCGTGCAACTGCAATACCAGCCTTGAAAGCATCATTTCAATGAAGTGTCAAAAGAGTTATGAAGTTAATAAACGTGAAGATCCTTTTATTTGTCTCTCAGTTACTGAGTTCTTCTGTCTTCAGTTCAGGGCATTTAAACTCGGCCAACAGGAAGAGCAGCCTAACTGCTATTTGAAGTGAAAGATGATATTCTTCCACAATCAAGACTCCAGCAAGAGAGATCTTTTCAGAAAGTATCAATTAGCCTGAAACTCATAAAAAGAGCTGCCAAAACCTCTTAATTTTCCAATTTTTGACACTGTACTTGTTTACATCTGTATTCACGTAAGCTCACTTGCACTTGATTACCAAGGCACTTCTGTTGGCTGCAGGTATTTTCTCTCCTTCTTGCATTTACTGTCATCAAATCTCTTCTGAGATAGGAACCACAGAGCTGCCTACAACTCGTCGTGGTGCCCAGCTCATGGAAATTGGTGACTCTTCCCTGAAGTCAATGCTCAGCTACTTGGAACAGCGCTGTTAGGAGACCTTCTGGTTCTTCAAATCAAAACCTCTTAGGTTATGAAGATGCTCAAGGTCAGGTTGGAAGAGGTCCTGGGCAGCCTGATCTGGTGAGGGGCAGCCCTGCCCACGGCAGGGGTTGGGTCTGGCTGGGTTCTGAGGTCCCCCCCAACCCAAATCATTATATGATTCTTTGATTCTGTAATTCTCTGATCCTATGATTCTATATCCAGAAAGGACCATCCATTTTTGTGGATGTTTCATATACGAAAAGATATGAAATGCAACAAAAACCATAGAGCCACTTTTAAAAATCTGTGATTCCCCTATGCACAGCTGAAACAAATGTTCTTCCCCTCTTCTTCCCACTCATGAAAGATCTCCCCCCCTAGGCCTGTCAGTTAAATTTGGTAAAGTCCTTATTATCACACTTCACTACATCTCAGGATGAATGAGGAGAGCTGTGCAAACACTGCAGCTATCTTTTTTTTATTACAGCTGCAGCCACTCCCCAGAGACGTTATTAATGTCCACGGCTCTCGCACAGAGCTGGCGTACACTGGCATCTGATTGCTATTCAGATCAGCAGCCTCACACAGCCTGTCTGTGAACCAACACATCAGTAGGCACATAAAGGGCTCTTGCTGCGGGCTGAACAAGTTCCTAGGGCTGCCGTCATCAAAAGCTAATGGCAGCATGATTGCCAAAATTTTGTGAAAATTGTGCTAAGTCGAAGCAAAACAAAACCCAAGGTAGGGGATGTGTTTTTCCTGGGCAATTTATTATGTATCGCTGCTCAGCAATGCCCTTTGTTCTTGCATGTGATAGTTACTCTCCATTTATAGCTCACCTGGGTGTATCATTTGAAAAGAAGATATATGATGTTCTTTAAGAGCATGGGGGAAAGTCTTGTTTCCTGAGAAAGGCCCTAGCTTGACAAGGGACAGCTATGTGAGGAATTTGTGTGTAATGCAAATCCTGTGATGTCTTGGGGTTTGTGCAGGGAGAAATCTGATATGGAGTCACCACTCAGATGTGTTTCATGTATCAGGGAAGGTGCCCATGCTGCCAAAACAGAGCTGCTCACCAGAAGCTTGGAATTACACAGTGCCTTGTGTCAGCAGCTTCAACCTGGAAACTCTATCCTCTGTAATCTATACCCTTGGCACATATAGGTATGTGGTGCATAGATGAATATTCTGAGTTGGAAGGGACCCATAAATATCACTGAGTCCAACTCCTGGCTCCAATCAGGACCACCTAGTAGAAGATAGCAAATGACCTCAAAGGCATCAGCTCAAATCTCTTCCATGCCCTCCTCTGCTGTACCCAGCAGTGTCACAGGTGCCTCCTAAGTGCAAACCTCCAAAAGAAGCTGTTTTACTGCAAAGAGAAGTGCAACACGTGGCTGTCTGTGTGCATGAGATGTGCAAAAATATGTCAGTGTGCAACTGTGATCCTCAAGGGATGCAGGAGAAACCTGCATCCATATGAGACTGCACTTCAGCACTGAGGAAACCCATCACTGGAACTAGATCAGGTGGGAGGAAATACACCATTCTCTGTAGC
This sequence comes from Odontophorus gujanensis, assembly GCA_013399175.1. NCBI lineage: Eukaryota > Metazoa > Chordata > Aves > Galliformes > Odontophoridae > Odontophorus > Odontophorus gujanensis. The sequence continues at coordinate 57,658 of VXAB01008257.1, read as the reverse complement.
GACGGATGCCATGCATCCATCATTGATTATTTCTTTATAACAGACTCACAGCCTGTATGTAGGCCAAGAATGAGATAAAAAGTCACATCTTCTCTTTTTCAGAGCCTCCACAATAAGTACTAACAATGAATCTCAGCCTGGACCCGTTTTGTATCGTTAATGATTGTGGGAGGAAGCTGAGTAGGGCTTTGCACAGCATAAAACACTCCAGGCATATCATAACCCCTTCCTTTCCCATAGCTGCCTACTTCCACAGCCCTGGAAGGACAGGAGTCATCCAAGATGCCATGAATCCTGCCTTGCCCTGTTCTGCACCGGTACTACACTGCCTCTTCTCCCCCTTTCTGTATGGGAATATACTCGCCATGAGAATCCCAGAAAGGCTTTCAGGAAATCTGAGCAAACAGTTTTGTCTGCCTCGTAACAGGGATGTGCTGCATCTAGATGCTATGAAGAAGTGGCTGGAAGTTTCAGACAGAGAATATTTTCATTTGCATATCCACATCACGAAAGCGCTTACATTTGCTTTTAAAGGCCCTATGAGTCTTCTTCCCTTCTGGTAAGAAGGGCAGATAGATAAAAATGACCTTAATGTGGAGGATGAGAGGTTTCAACAGAATTCTTCCTATTATGAATAGAGAGCTAGCCATGTTTCCAAACAGCAGTAAGCGACATACAGCTTGAGGTATTATTTGTTCATAATATCAATTGCAAAAAAATCACCAAGCCCTCTTTGGAAAGGGTTTTGCTCAGAGAACAATGTGTTTTCTTGGAAAAGTTTTACTTGTTAGGCACTTTGGTACTATTACTTGATCATGCACAGTGTGGCTGAGTTGCACCTAAAATTGATACTTTCCATAATGGTATCTCATTACCGGTGATTCATGGAAGAGGTGCTGCTGTGATAATTAGTGCTTTATGGGCAAATGGGCCACACATTCTTTAAGCAGTCCACTTCCCTAACAGTGATTTATTTAAGTGGTTAGTTTCTGATAGCTGTGTAAATAAATACATGCTAATGGAACACAGCGACTGTGCTTCTGGTGACAGGTTTCTGCGTCTTACCATGAAACCGTTGAAGAACTAAATCTGCATATACAAATTCATAATGGTTAGAGGCTTTTATGTGTTTTTGCAGGAGCAGATTTGACTGAATGTACAGAAAGATGCAAATTTCTCATCTCCTTCAATTTTCACCTCCCAGGCTGGCTTCAAAGCTTACTTTTTAGCTTAGATATTTGGAGAAGATGATGTTGGATGAATGAGCACCATGGTGCATCTGCTGACAGCCTACTGCTGGTATGGAGGCTGGCTTCCCCTCCCACTCCATTAGTACACTTCGTTGGCTAACAGTGCTCTACACTTTGAGCAATGCCCTGAGCTGATTCCAAATGGTCAATAAAAGCAGGGATTTTGTCACTGACTGCCATCACAGGGCTTGTAGGAAGGGGTGCGGTGGGTGAGGCTGGCACAGCTCTTCCACTCTGTCACCCCCTCATCACTGCGAGACAGCCAAGGTGAGGGCTCACATGCACTCCTTGTTCAATCAGCTCAAGTAAAAGACTGCAAATAAACTCAGCAACAACAGCAACAACACTCCGGAATTTTTCTACTGTAATTACGGTGTCATGTAAACACAGCTTCAGCTTCAGTCTCACAGTTTATACTGCTTATGGAAACTCCTGAGACATGCATAATCTCATTGAGCAAATCCTAGCCCCACTCAAGTAATTAGCAAAACTCCTACCAGTCTCTACAAGCAGAATTTTGCCCACCGCGAGTACTTTCTGGTTAAATTCAGAATTCAAGCATGAATATAGAAAATTACAAAATACTATTATAGCTATAATAAAAGATATATAAGTACATTCATGTGCTTAGAAAAAAGGAAATAAAGGAAAGATATTTACTAATAGAATACATAGCAGTTTACATCTGCTATTATAGTTGCAGGGAATTAGACCAGATGTTGGAAGTCTGTCATCTTTTATTTTGTAAAATGTATGTAATCCGGCGTGTCAATTAAAATATGTTCAAAATATGCAAATTCTTTATTCAGCATTGTAAACTTTCTGCTACACAGTGGCTGAGTCATGCTTGTCTGAATCACTCTGGATTTTTTGCATGACTTTAGTCAGTCTTCATTCCCTGCGGCTATAAAGAAGAATGGTTCCTTGGTCATGCCAGCCTGGAGGGCACAATCTAACATTCAGAGGCTGACAGGCAGAGTGCGATGCCCTTCCCCTGTGCTTGTCATTAACCTGTGCTCTCCCCGGGGGTAGAAAGCAGTTTCTTCTCAAAGGGAAAACAGTAGCAGGTACTTTTTACTCCTTTAAAAGCATTTGATGAATGTGTCCTCTAAGCAGACAGAGGTACAGGGAGCAGTGTAAGAAACGACCTATTTTCAGGTAGGCCTTGTACCTCAAGCTCTACCTAAATATCTTTCAGAATTGGAAAGTACCTAAATTTCATCAAGAATATCAAACTGCAGGACTTGGAATTCTTTGAACACTCAGTTCTTTAATTTATGATCTAGACAGGCTCAAGCAGTGGGCCCAGGAGAACCTCATGAAGTTCAATAAATCCAAGTGCAAAGTGTTGCACCCGGGCCATGGAAACTACTACTACCAGTAAAAGGATGGAGCACAGCCATTATGAAAAAGACCTGGTTGTACTGTTGGATGGCAAGCTGGACATGAGCCAGCAGTGTGCCCTCATAGCCCAGAGAACCAACTGGATCCTGGGTTGCATCAGAAGAAATGTGGCCAGCATGGCAAGGGAGGTGATCCTGCCCCTCTGCACTGGTGTGACCTCACCTGGAGTACTGCTTCCAGATGTCGAGTCCTCAGTAACAGGAGAGACACAGACCTTGTGTAGTGCGTCCAGAGGAGGGCCACAGAAGTGATCCAAGGGATGGAACACCTCTCCTACGAGGACAGGCTGAGAGAGCTGGGGCTGTTCAGCCTGGGGAAGAGAAAGCTCTGGGGAGACCTTTCATTGTGTTAAGAGGGGCTTTAAGAACAGACTCTTTAGTAGAATCTGTTGTGATAGAACAAGGGGAAATGGTTTCAAATGAAGCTAAGATCGGATATAAGGAAGGTGAGGTAATGGAACAGGTTGCCCAGAGAGTTGGTGGATACCCTGTCCCTGAACAACTTTGCTGAGTGGCCTCCAGTTGGGTTGCACCTTCTTTCAGGTACAGTGCCCTAAAACTGACACTGCCTTCCAGCTGAGCCCATGCCAGTGCTGAATAGAGCTGAAAGATTACTTTACACGTTTCTACGTACATGCATGAGCATTAGGTTTATTTTTTTCACTATCACATGATGGAGTAATTTCACATTCAGCTTCTAATCCACGACAATTTCTAGATCTTTTGATTTATAATTCTATTCGCAGAGCCAACCCCTCTCCAGCATTGCCAGTTTTTGCTTTAGACATTGCCTTGTTAAATGGATTTTTTTCCTTTTTTTTTCTTTTTTTTTTTAAGGTCGTATCTCAAAGACATGAAGCAATATGGAGCCTGCCCTGGCACCGCAGAGGGTTCTCACCCCTTGCTGCTGTCTGTAAATGTGGCTGGGCTCATTCTCGTGCCCGTCATCAGCACCGTTGCTTTGGCTGCCAAAGACAGCGAGCAATCATAGAGCCAAGGCAACCTCCCACCGAGTCCTTCTTGATCAAAACTTCCATTTTGATAATGAGCTAATCACCAGCACTCCCTGCGTAATGTTTTCCAACCCATTTTGTGCCCACCATGCCATAGATCTGTCTAGACCACATACTTGCATGTGAGCACTCCATGTGAGATGCTGTGACCAGACATGCATTTGCTTCTGCCAGTGAGATCTGTCACCTTGTCACATAAGAAAATAAGAGCAGTTTGACAAATTCAAGTTGGCATTTCCTCTTTCCAGGTGTTTGATTATGTGCTTCAGCATTTTTATGGGAGTCAGTGTTGCACTGTTTGGCACACTTCCCCAGATGCTCCTTCCCCCCGCCCTCAAACACAGGCACCCTGTCACCCCTTCCCAGTCCTTCAGGAGCTCAACATCTGCAAATACTCACAGGAAATCCCCAATGACTCTGAAATCTCAGCCCCCCAGTTCTTTGAGTATCTTTAGACTTAGACATAAGGTCTAGACAAATTTGAAAGCATCATATTTATTTAGAGAGTATGTGTTAACCTGGTGCTGTGAACTTGCTTGGAGGGTTTGTTTATTTTCAGTGCTATATTAGTTACATAAATCTCTGTTTTATGCTCCTGCTTGAAAACCTAGCTGCTGCCTAAGACTGTATACAAAGACTGAGTCACTTCCTTTGAGACACACTGTGTTAAAACATGGGATGAGTGTCTGAGATCTCCATTGTATTGTGAAGAGCTCAAATAAAGAAATCTTCCAAGAACAGCTGGCAGAAAATATTTGTAATGAGAGCTGCCAACTACTAGAGGAAAGTGGCTTTTTTATACAGGGACACCACTGAGACAAACTGAGGAGACAGACTGCGCTGGATTTAGAAAATGAAAATCACCCAAGTGGACAAGGCTGTAAAAACTAAGTAATATGAAAAATGAGTCCTGTAACCCAGCAGCACCTGCATCTGGCAATCTCATTCATGCCTTTTGCAGGAGATAAACCTTCTTGCTTTATCAAATAAACCCCATAATTACATTGCTTAAGTAGGATATTAAGTGGCATCATATTAAGCCATTACATGACCCTTGTCATCATCAGCCCTGCCAGGCAGCGAGGAGAGATGTTGCTCCCTGCTGATTTCTCTGGGTATCTATTTAAACATACTGTGGTAATTAGAAACATCTAAATAAATGCCTGCCCAGGATTACAAGGGCTGAATGGAATAAGCCTTTCTTTCTTGTGGCTACAATGCCTGTACCTGCTGCTGCTGTGTGCACACATCCTCTCTGACATCCCTTGTCTGATTCGGTCTGAAGCTCTGTGAGGTAAGAAAGCAGAGAGGTTCAAAGGAGACATCCTTTTCCTGCTCCCATTGATACTGCTTCTGCCACTGGTGAAGAGGATCTTTCCTCAGGGCTTAAAAGACAAATCTAATTCCCTCTGCTTCACTCCTTTATGCTTTTCTCTAAAGGGAAACCTGCAGGTTTCAGAAGCCAGCTTCATTCTAGGCATCCTTCCTAATTACCTGAACCACCACCATTAAATGTAGCACAGATATTGATCACTATCATGAATGTTGCTTTTCTAATATTCTGTGGCTCTGAATCAAACTGTGTCACAGATGTTGATTTCAATGGCAAAGTATATCAGAGTGCACACCACAGATCCTCCTGCCTTACACTAACTAGCTGAACAAAAAATGTCACTTCTAGTTCCTGTCCTCCAGCTCTGTCTAGGCAATTATTTTTAGGGCAGGGGCATTATTAGGCAACAAGTCCTGGGAAAGATTTCCTCTTTAGGAAGGAGAAATCTCTTGCTGATCAGGAAAGGTGATTGGGAACACAGTGCCAGACTGGATTGCCTCCCAGATTCAGGAAACTAATGGCCCAGAAAGGTGCGTGTTCATTTTTCAAACCGACACATCTTTCACTCAGTTGTTAACAGCAGAATATTTCCTCACTTTCCGCAGGAAAACCACCACAAAAATGATTGTGGCTCTGTTCCCTGCTGCCATTCCTACTTCTCTCCCGCTCATAGCATTTACAGTTTCAGTGCCCTAGTTCGGGTTCTGCTGTGTTTTCAGTTGCTGTAAAAAGTGTTTAAGAGCAATCTTATAACAAGCTACAGCTAGTGCCACTGTCCAATAACTGTAGTGGTGGACAAAGCTTACAATAAAACTCTTCTTATTTTCAACACAAAGAAGACACAGGTATCAAGAATCTTTGTCAAAAGGAGCATTTGAGGATTTTAAGACATAAGAAAAAGTAGATGCCTGTGTTAAAGGCTTGGTTCTACATAGGAGAACTACAAGATGTTTCAATAACAAAGCAGCCTTATACTCCGTAGCCAGAGGCCAACCCAAAGTGGACTGTGGCATGCAAGTAATACAAATGATTTTGCTTCAACTATTTGAGACAGTCATACTGAAAGTGTTTGTTTGAGAGCTATTTTGGCATTCATGCACTGTCTGCCCCTCTCATGACCAGTTTCTATTTCAGTTCATTGGATGGAGTTTCATGCATGAAATGGTCCATGCCAGACATGGGGCACTACAAAATTTGGCCAGTGTTCTGCCTTGGCATCTTTCTCTATCACCACCAGGAGACAAGATATGACAAGAGGTAACAATTTCAAATGAAAAGAGGACTTAGATTTGTTATAAGGAGGAAGTTTTTTGCAATAAAGGCAGTGATGCACTAGAACGGGTTGCCCAGAAGGATGGTGGATGCCCCATCCCTAGAGACACCCAAGGCCAGGCTGGATGGGAATCTGAGAAACCTGATGTAGCTGCAGGTGTCCCTGTTCACTGAAGGGGAGTTGGACTAGATGACCTTTAAGTGTCCCTTCCAACTCCAACCATTCTGGATTACTAGGATTGTACTAACGCTTTGCAGTGCAAGAGTTGCTCTGGAATAGCTCATCTGGTGGCCTTGCTTTCCTGAGGAAGTTTGTTTCTTCTGAATAATCATGATCCTCTGGACATACAGTGGCTTTTCTTCAAATAATGTATCTCAGTGGGACATATTTCCCAGCAGCTACTGAGAGAGGATGTAGTCTGCAGTAGTTATTATAGCCAGTTTGCTCGGGTAGATAAGGTTGGTAGAGGTGTTGAATAGAAATGCTTTTGGACCAACTTATGTGGAGGTTAAGGAGCAATTTTGCTTGGTATGGAGTGGAAGATTTTACCTAAGTGCTTTCCGTACACACACAATTGACAGTGAAAAAAAAAGCAGTCTATTTTTGTCTCCCATAGCCAACCCCTCAATCGCAGTATAGAATTACTTTGGTCCAGCTATTGCCTACCCAGAGAAGGGCCTATATTCATTCCACCTCCAGGGTTTCCATTAACACAGCAGTTACACTGTCATTTGGGCAGAAAGCCCAAGTCAAAGTACTGCTTCATTTGATCTGCATCTGTCCTAAAGTAATATCCCTCTTCCCTTTCCATCCTGCTTCCCTCTGAGGAAGCTGGCTGCTGTTTCTGTGAGGAATGACTGCCTCCATTTGACAGCAGAACACTTTGAAGTGCTCACACTAAGCAGGTAGCACTGCTGCTGCCACGAATTACTGTCTACTGCACATTACAGTGACATCCCTGCCTTTCTTTTCCAATTCATATGAGGATCTAAAAAGGGAAAGGCGCCCTTGTGCGCGTGGTAATGTTCAAACGTGCTGACTTTCTGTGCCTCTTTCAAGATAACAGCAATTTTACTGAAAGAGGAGAACGCTCAAATAGCTCAGACCCCACTTCCCCAGCATTCGGCGTCGTGGAATTTACAGTCAGCACCTCTACTTCAGGAAGACTGGACATTTGACATTCCTGAGGTCTTGGTTCAAAACTTTTCCCTTTTTTCCAACAATTTTCACAGTTGGGATACCAGGTCATTATTTCACAGAACATCTCTTGAGGGGAATTTGTTGTCTGATATCTGATTGGGTGCTGTTACTTCTGGCAACAGACTCAAACATTGTCCCCATTCCATGTACTGTTTTAAGTTAAGAAAAAGCCCTGCTAGGACAAGGAATCTGTAACACAGTGAGGTTGCTATTCTCTGCCAACCCAAGTAAATGCCAATGAAAATCCCAATGCTTATTTACATATGGGTTTTGCTGTCATGTCCTGAGAAACAATAAGCAGAACCTTGAGTGTGTTCTTGTAAATCCTTCTAATTAAAATATCTTAATTTGCACAGGTCATTCTTCAGCAAGGACAATGTGGAATAGTCTCTGCATCTTTAAAATATAGGATTCCTGTAGCAAATTTAGGAAGGAAAAGTTCTTATCTCAGTAGATTCATTTTGCAAGGCAGATGGGGGAGATGTTATATGAGAAAAAATTATTCCAAATGACCTTACTTTTTCTCTAAGGGAGAATATAGGCCTGGCTCATAAGTCCTGAAACGAGATCCAGTTATCTATTGCTAATGATAACAGTGACCTCTTGTGGAAATTTCCAAAATCTAACTCAAACTACCTGAACCTAGCTGTAGTTTTTGGGTCTGTCTGGATGTCACGTCATTTTACACTCAGTTATAGCTCTCCTTTTACAATCGCTCAGATTCATAGACAGATGTTTTTATCAGGAGTCAACATTCACCAGTGTTTTAAGCTACGAACAAAAATTTATACCAAAGCAGCTGAATCTCATCTGCACTCAACTAAAGGAGCTGGTAGTTTTTGAAGGACATGGTGGATAAACACAGCAGCAGCATCTAATTTCTGCTGAATGATTTACCAGACCTCTGTTGTTAAAAACTCTGTGCTTTGAAAAGAGCATGCCAACAGCTATGAGGAAATTCTTGAAACTCATAAATGAAATAAATCAAAGAAAAGGAACCAGCAGCTAAGGATGGTATAGAAATGGCCTAGGTGAGAGTGTAAATTTCATTAAGGACATTGATTTTCACCGAAGGTTAAGTGTAAAGTGAATAAGGAGATGGAAATCATAGGAGTGAAAACCAATTCTGGAAAAAAAAAAGCCCATGGATCTTTATTCACCAAACTACAGACACATCAAGCAACCTCAGTCCTAAAAGAGTTGATGCACACATTTTTATCTTTTGTTTTTATGGTGGATGGGTTTTTTTATGCATCTGCCCAGTTAGGAATGTTGCCTTTCTAAAACAATGCAGTACCAATATTTAAGAAGAGGGATAACCATGTAGGTACCTACAAACCAACCAAGCTGATGTTTGCAGTATATCAGACTTCAGAGCATCTTTGGAATGAAAGGATAACTACAGACCTGGAGTTAAATGAAAAATGGGGTAAAATCAACAAAGGCTAATCAGATATCTACATCTCCCTTTTCAAAGAAATTGATTAGTCGCAGTTGGTTTTGGCACAGGTAACATGGGATACTTTCAATGAAGTTCAAGGAAATGGTGATTCACAGACAAACCATAAGGCTTATGGGATGCAGTCATGGCAACTTGAAAAGATATTATGAGGCTGCAGACAGAGTCACTCTACAAAGAATTTTTTTTGAATATTGAATGACAAAGCAATATGTGAGGAAAAAAACAGGTTTACAATAATTGTGGAAACAAAAGACTATTTTTGCCAGTGATATCTAAAGGGCATAATTTGATATCAAAGAGGGAAAGTAAAGCATTAACCAATTGCTACAGTCCCAAAGAGATCAACAGTTGAATCTGTGCTGCATGCTGGGCTTGCATTTCCCTGTCACGATGTTGGACATCTCATTTCTCGGGCATCCCCTCTGGTGCAAATAGCAGTATCACAAACTGTATGTTTATTGTTCAACAAGGCTGGAAAACCTTTTTCATGCATTGGTGAATTTTGTCACCTACTTATTTTTGGCTCTGAAAACTAGGCATGTTGCCTTTAGGAACATGATGTATTCCAGGTCACTGGGAACATGCATTGTTTCAGGTCGTTGTGCCTGATTTGAGTGAGGCAGTGCAATACTGTCCCATCAAGAGAAACTGGGCAGCACATGTTCTGAGCAGGTACACCTGGTAACCTATATTCTTTTGCTCTGGATTGAGTAAGTCACTCAACTTTGCCAGCACAGGGTCTTGTTGCAGCCGGAAGAAGACACGTAGTTTTTCTCAAGGATTAGTCTTGGGAGATGTCCTTTCTTTTTAATAACTTTAGAGGTTTACATAAACAGTGGATTTGTTTTATGAAGATGAATGACGTAAGTACAAACAAACTGACACTTGGAAATCATGAAAGGAGGAAATGAAAGAGAAGCTTATCATGACCTACCCGTGGCACTGGGGAAAGAGTCAGTCTTGAGGGAGATAAAGGTAAGAAAATACCAGAGTGTAATATAGTACATATTTCTAGGTATATATATTAAAGACATAGGAACTCAAAAGAGGATCAAGCAGAGAGATGAGCTACTACATCAGGGAAGAGGAAGGAGCTGTTTCGCTCATGCTTGCAAATGGGAGGCTGAAGGTTATGGTAACTCTGCACAATCACTGTTGAGCTGAAGGACACAGAAGGAAAAATCTGTAAATCATACCCCACCTACTGAGCCTAGAATCTTTTCACCACCTTTGCTTTGATCAGTCAGTGTCTGGTGGTCAGTAAGGAACTGAAGTCCCCTGATAATGTGAGTAGACTGAAGTGGCTGCAAACATAGCACCATGAAGGAAAAGAGTGACTAAAGTCCTCTTCCATATATATTGTGATGTAGATGTGAGCTACAATTTACATTTATGAATAAAGCAATCTTCTTGAACAGCAAGTAAAAAGATGCACATGTGTGGTTGAAATGAGCTGTCATTTGAAATATGAATCAGTGTTTGTTAATGAAGTTTCGGCACATGCCAACAATTTCCATTATTAGCAGTGGCTGAATGCTGCCAGTGCTATAAAATAATCCTATAATCAGAGGGTTTATGGCAGGGAACAGAAGACAGTGCTGGTGTTGCTTCCTTTATCCAGGGAATACTTATTAACACTAACAACATCACCAAATAAAAGCAATGAGATAGTTTAGCATCCTGACATTAACCATCATCTATAGCATTTTGCAGGACCCTATGAAATTTACTTGAGTGGTAGTAGATTTTTCATTTGCTTTATTTTACAGTTACTTCACAGAAAAAATAACACACATATCCAAATATATGTTCAGCAAACCAGATAGCTGATAAAACAGCCTAACCACAACATACTCATATTTGTTTTTGTACACATTGTACTGAGCATTGTGAAACTGGGACACACAGTACTTAGAGCATTATACTACACCAGACCATATTCCATTACCATTGCAGTTGGGGGAGGAGGGGAAAAAACACTGTTCATTTTGCTTGTTTTTCTTCTTCTGTAATTACCTCTTAACATTCAGCACTTAATATAATTTCAAAATCTCAACATCTCAAAACCTCTCTCTCAAGTTTCAGAAACATCAGCACAGCACCGAGCCAGCTTTCTGTGCTCCCTTAGGAGCCAGAAGATCAGCATTTCATCTAGCTGCCACTATCCCCACAGTTTCTGATTGGGCCCTATTGTCATTAATTCCAGTCCATGGCCTCTGGATGTTTAATTACCTTCATGAAAGCAAGACAAGGCCATTTGCAGCCATGTAATCATCCTCCTTTTGTTCAGGACCCTGGTGCCTGTACAGCAAGGCAGTAGTAGGGGGAAATAAAGTCTGTGCCGCAACTCACACAGGTGATCACTGGAGACCCCGTGAAACTCTGAGAAGGAACTCAGGAAATGGGTCTGATTCTTCAGGCCAGGGAAGAGGGTGTGGGTGAGAAATCCCAAACAGAGCAGTGTTTATTCAGCTATTACTCTGAATCAGAGACATGAAGTTCTCCTCAAGTCGGAGGCCGAGATGCAGCATCCCTGGGCAGCATGGAGGTACTGCACCTCCAGGCAATGCTCATCTATTACAGGAGCATCACTGTGTTCCACTGCTTGTCAGAAGGGGAAAGGGAAACTGTCTTAGCTAGAGCAAGACAGCAGGAGGGACACAATGGCAGGACAGGCCCCTGTCTGGGAGGTACAGAGATAAAAAAAACACTGAGCGACATACGTGTCCAGTGGCTGAACACAGCTCTGCTCACACCATCTCCTTCCCCAAAGGCAATGTGTCTGCAGGGAGAAAACAGTGGTACAACATGTAATTTATGTTCTCACATCTGGAACACCTGCTGCCACTCGGAGAATCAGTCCAGACTGTGAGAGATTGCTGTGGAAGTGAAAAAAGAGAAAAAACAGCAGAATTAGGGCAGAAGGAAACAAGTAGGGTCTGTTGTGCAGTAAGACAGACAAACTGAAGGCTTGTTCATAGGAGCTGGGGTGAAAAAGGTGACACCACCAGCTCAGCATTGCTCTTAGTTTAGCTTTAAAATGGGGATTTTTTAAATCCTTCTGTGAGACATCTCTCTGTCACTGCTTGCAGAGATAGCCAGAGCCCTCAGGAAAGGGTTCCTATGAGGGATTATTTCATGGTTTATACACTCTGGCTATGCTTTAACCATGACAGTGATTAGCAGCAATGACACAGCCCCAATCGAAGGCATAGGTCACACACAGGCCCAGTGAGTGAGTGCTGGTGCTGAGCAAAGAACTGGTGCCACCCATGGCTGGAAGAGGCTGAGGGACAGGCCCGGGATTAGACCTTGGTTTGGGTCAGGGAGGTGCAGATGGCAGAATTCTGTGGGATGCATGAGCTGAGAGAAGTGAGGGTTCAAGTTGGCCTGGTATTTCTAGTACCCAGGCTTTGTGTCAATGAAGAGCATTTTGACTTTGGACCTTTTACTGATGCACTTTTCCACTCAGCTCCCAAAGCATGGCTGCACTGAGGAGGGAGCAGAGTGGCAGGCCCAGCTGCAGGACTCACTCCTGCTGCATGGCCTGGTCATCTAGGTCTGTGCCACCAGTCATTTCATCCAGCTGGGACCACGTCCAGTCTGCGGCAGCACTATTTGCAGAAACCAAGCCATTCCAGGAAGTCCCTAGCATTAGTTCTCTTCTCCTTTTCTTGTGAATATCTCTCTCACCAACCTCAGGATAGGTCAGCAGCTTCAGGGTAAGTGAGGTGCCAGCTGGAGGCTGACATGGTCATAGAACTACAGAATCATTAAAGTGGGAAAGGATCACTAAGATCATCTAGTCCAGCTATTGATGGAAGTCAGGCAGAAAAAGCCAGCAGGCAAGATGGGCCCAGATCTCAGCCAGAACAATCCAGGCTGTGCAGAGTGAGACCTGGGTGCCTCTCTAACAACCATTACTTCAGCACCTAACTGAAAGCGCTAGCACAGCCTGCTATAATCTGAAGCTTCTAAGACTCAGAAGGGGCCCCCCTGATGCCACCTTTCAATAGTGGCTCAAAGGGGATTGAAATTCATGGCTTCAGTCTGATCAACACCTATGTTTTGTGGCCACACCCCTCACAGATAGTAAAAACATTTTCTAGTTAGTAGGTGCTGCAGGCAGATTCGTCTCTACCATCTGTTCCATCTGTCTGGCTTTCTGAAGCTTTGGGCAGAAGAAATGGTAAAATTGCCTGTTGAATAGAAAAAAATGGCTAAAATATGTTTCAGTCACATAACACAAGTTTCACAGTCAGCAGAAACATCTCTGATTTATTCTGACAAAGACCAGCAGTAAGACAAACAGTGGCACATATCCTGCAACCGCTGGGGCTGCCTACTGCGTGGCTCACTTGGGCCTGACCTCGTGCATCTGCTATGGAGATTTCTCTTTCTTTTCATGATGTTACTAAGTCATTCAGGTCTCTATGGATGGAAGCTGATTATGGGGGGTTGCAGGAGGAAACAAAGGGGGTGAATCAATGAAACCCTGAGTTGGAAGGGGACCAGAGTCCAGCTCCTGGCCCCGCACAGGACCACCCAATAATCTGAGCATACATCTGAGATTGCCAACCAAATGCTCGTTGAACTCTGACACTTGGGGCAATGCCCACTGTGCTCCCTATGAGGAGCTGCAGCCACCATCAGGCCTACCCTCAGCTCCTCTGCTCTAGGCTGAGTGCACCGAGGGACCTGTATGAGAAGAGGGAGAAAGCTAACTGGAAGGCCACTTCCACATGGCTTCTTTCCAAATTCTGCCTTTGTTCTCCAGCCCTCCCCTGCCTGGACCCATAGCAGATGAAGGCCCTAGAGTTCACCTTTAATCCTGCAATACAAGGAATGGGGAGACAAAAAGAAACAGGTAAGACCCTAGTCCAAAGCAAAACAGGGAGAACAATACTTTGCACCAGCCAGCCTGTGGACATCCTCATCAAACCAGGCTATAGATGATCAAATTTCCCATGGTTTGAAATAAGATGCCATAAGATTCATGGAGGAGAGGTCTGTTGAGGGCTACAAAGCACACAGACATTGCATCTGTCTCAGGAAGTCTCTTCGTTGCTGTAGGCTGGGAGAAGTGCTGGTACTGCCCTGTTCTCCTGTTGTTTTTTTGGCTTCTGCCAGCAGGAGAGCACTGTGCCAGGCAAGCTTTTATCCAGTCTGGACTGGTCTGCTCCTTTTTAATGCAGCATTCTGCAGGCTTTCTGGTCATCATGCACAAGCCTGGGCTCATGTCCTGTCCTCATGTGACAAATCAATGCACATCCCTTAGGACACTTGTGTGCAATTTCATCCAAAACTCACTGCAACTTTTCCAGTGCTCCCCCTCTTCCCTTTCCTGCACACCTAGGGGACCAAGACCTCATGCTTCATTTAGGGAGATCAAGCTAGAGCACTGTAAAGCCTTGCATATGTGCTTGCCTAGGAGATGCATGCTAGGGCTCCCTATACTAACACTGCATCTGAAGCCAGTCAGAGCCTCACAGCCTCACAGCCACAGTGCCAGCTGTGGTCACTCCCTGCTGGACCTGGGGTCCCTCATCATGAAACTTCTCATTACCTAAAAGCTGCCACCAAGGCTCAAAAACAACCATCTGTCCAAGCAAACTGAGAGGAGCTGAGGAGGGCTTTTGGTTCCTGCAACATAATACTCCCCTTCACTCCCTCTGGATTTGCAGACTGTTAAGGATGGAATCATACAACACAAATGCTCCTTGAGCAAGGCAGCAGCCAGAATGGGGAGCACAGCATCACGTAGACACAGCTCAGGGTTATAGTCCAACCCGGGACCATTCCCAGAAGGTACTTCATGCACAGCTTCACAGCCTGTCTGGGAAAGAGGGCTTAACACTACGGACACAGGCTGCTTTGTGATAGGCAGCGTCTGTGCCAGAGAACAATCTTACATGCAGTTTAGGAGCAAAGGTACAGCCAAAAACTTCACGTCTTCCCTTGGTTTCTTCCTTCCAGTTAAAATGTAAGGACACAAAGCAACAGCATAGTATGTCCCTAGCTAATCCTCCCTGTGTCCTCCGTGTCCCCTTCTGTTCTCGGTGTGCTTGCACGTACGGTAGCTGTTCCCTGGCCTCTGCCTGAGCGGGTGCATGTTGGACGTGAGCCGCACGCTCCTGTTCCAGGATGGACTCCAATCCCATACGTGCTTGCAAGCAAACTGACTCCTGAAACAGGGACAGATGATTCAAGTGAGAACTCGGAAATATTTAACTCTTCAGTGCCAAGAGATTTTCTAGCTGTAAGCACAGCAGTAAAGAGCAGTGAGCTAAAGGCAAACTGGAACTAGCAGCTATTGGATTTCTCTGCAAACAAAAAACAAAAAACAAAACAGTATGCATTGGCTGCCTTATAACTGGGAGAACAGTTAGTACATATCCTTGAGTAGGAACTGGCTGTTATTACCCATAAATATAAAATAAAGAAGCTTCAACCAGCACATTAGGCCAATATTTGAAAAACTCTAGCCAAAGCTGACACTTATGCAAAGTCAATTGCTGCAAAGTAAACAGGAAAATTACTTGCTTGAAAGCACCATCTGGTAAGGAGGCACCTCTGCAAAACAAGGAGCCCAAAATCTGGTCAAGAAGTTGCTGGATGCAGTCCTGCAGCTACCTACACAGCAAACAAAGCATTCAAATGTGTGAAAAGAGGGAGGTTCATTTTTTTTTTTTACAAAACCTTTGGGAAAGTGACTGATTCAAGCTTTTCAAGAAAGGGAAAATTTGCCAAAAAATAACAGAGATGCTGAAACTGAACAAAATCAAAAAGAGAGAAGAGTAGAAAAGTCCTCAGTGCACAATTAATGTCAGAAATTTGTTAATACGCCATGGCACCAAGATCACAATATTGCAAAATTAAAGGGAGAATGGATAGCTTTTATGAATGCCATGAGTCTCTAGTCTTACTTATTAAAGGTTACAGCCTCCCTCTTATTATATGTGCTAGCAGCTTGACAGAGAAAAAGCTTTTCAAGACATATCCAATCCTCTAATTAAGGAATTTGGGGGAAAAAAATGCCAGATTCTTTTCATTTTTTTCCCATCCAAGCATTTCTTGTACTTTTCAAGTGTCTGGTACTCGTAAACATTCAGAAAGGACACTTGAAAATCATCCAGTTTTTATTCGGGATTTACAGTCCCAACTTTGCTGCTGGGACTGAGTGTTCAATTTTGAGCCTCATCATTGCACCTGGTGTGGGGAGGCAACTGATCCATAACAGTGACAGAGTAACAACTTACTCTAAAGTAGAATCACAAAATCATTATGTTTGGAAAAGACCGTGCCCACTGACCATGTCCCTCAGTGACATATCCACACATTTCTTGAGCACCTCCAGGGACAGTGACTCCACCACCTCCCTAAGGACTCCACCACTTTCCTGGGAACTTCTTCCAACATGGAAGAATATGTCCACAATACACTTAAGTTCTGATAATGGTGCACCTTTAGCAAGTCAGCCTGGATACTTCAGCAGTAGCTGTTCCTTTGGAATTGTTCCGGTTCCAACATAAACATGGTGCTTGAGGTTAGGTGCTCCCTGATGTGGTCCTCCTGCCCTCCAGTTTCAGCAGAGAGCAAAGAAACTAAGAACCATGAGGAGAGGGAGCAACCTAGCATGAAAAATCAGAATTGGTAGAAGACATGTTTGTGAAGGCTCAGATCCCCGTGCAGCCTCACAGTCACCTGAACACTGCAACACTTCACAGAGAAGGAATGGGGAAAACATACAGGTGCTGGCCAAGGCCTGGCTAGGTGGATTTTCATTCGGGTAATGGATACCCTTGCCTCCTCCTGTTTAGGGAGAATAAATTCTGATTGAAGAGAATAAAGTTGGCATGGAGAATTTAGACATTTCTAACACTGTCTGCCTAGCCACAGCAAGTCCATCTGCTAGAAACTGTCTTCTGTAAGCCAACAAGGGCAGCCAGCCAATGTGCAAGGTGTCAGACACCAGCAGAAAACATTAGGTATTTGCTACAGAGCAGGGCTGAGCCTGGGATTGGAGCTGGATATCTTTCCTCTAACACCAAAGGACACCACGTTACCTATTTCTCCCTCCTGCTTTAGAAGTGTCGTTCTCCGCTGCGGCAGGACACAACGGGTCATGCCTGCACCTGCGGCATGAACCAAAATTCTGGCAACTGCCAAGCCTGCAAAATTGTCATGGGTTTTTGGTTTATCTCTTACCTTTCTTGTCTTCTCAGAAAAAAAAAAAGACAAGGAATGATCAAGAGCTAGTGACAAGCAAGGAATGGGAATTACAGAAAAAAAAATAAAGTAAAATAACCACAATAAGTGGTGAGTCTCCCAGGTGTTCATAGGTTGAACATACCACAGTTAATGGGATTGGGTTGAACAGGCTGTGTGGAGGTGTTTCCCTTTGGCTGCTGCTATGAGCACTGGCAGTATGCCACCTTCGAGTCTGACTGGATATTGAGAGTATTAGTTTGAGAAAAACTTTTGACGTAATACTTCCATCAAGTATGTTATCTGCCTCTTTTAGTTGCCCTTATCTTCAACTCTTCAGCCCCGGCTGGGACGGGAGCATGTTTTCCTGGTGGCTGCAAGCAACATGTCTACCTCTCTCTAACTGCCAAGGAGCTCTGCAGAGACAGGTTCATGCTTAACACCAGAGTGACGTGGAGGAATTTGGTTGGAAGGCTGCTCCACTGTGCCTGTGCACCACTAACTTCCTTCCTCTGGTTAATCATTAAAAACTGGAGGACAGAAATGTCCTCTCTTCCTCTGGAATATACTGGAAAGGGGAACAGAGACCAGAACGATCTCCCTGACTCATAGTCTATAAATCTCTGCTCCAGTGTGTCTAGTCTGTGTCTACTGGCCTGGTCCTCAGGACCAGCTTCTGGTCGGGCTTCTGCCTTCACACTCCAGGTTCTTCCAGAAGGCCTCAATGCTGATTTTTGCCGAAAAATAAAAGTAGTAATGAAGACACTTCTTATATGGATTCACAATTTCACATATGTAGCCAATAAAGCCAAATCCCACACATGGTAGAACTGAGCTACAGAAGTTGTCAGCAAGCAATACTTGTCCCCATTTACAAACAACACATCCCCACCACATAATGTAAATGTGATTAAAAACATGCCTTTCAGCTGTGAGTGTACTACATGCATTCATGCAATGAACTCAAGAAAGTTCTGGCATGGATGCATGTATCTTCCCCACCCTCCAAGACACTTGGCCTCGTATCTTCTGGTCCAGATTGCTCATTTTTCTAATTCTACGGCTTAACAGTCAACAGCTTCCAGCAAGTATTTGGCTTTCCAAATAAAGCAGAGAACTGAGTCTGCTGGATAGAACCAAACAGTTATTTTGGGTTGGTGTTCTGATGAAGCAGAAAGCAATGCTAACAGGGTAACACAGCACTAAGGTTTACATGCTCAGAGGGGGACATCGCTCTAGGGCTCTGGGGAATTAGAATCATTTGATACAATGCCTTTCTACATCTCAGTTAACTCCTAACTAAGGATACGTGGGAGATAAAAATCTAACAAGTTATGTTTGGGGCTGCTGAAGCTACAAAACCAAAAGGCACCTGTGTGACTTCTCCCCTTCCTTATCACCTCGCACTCCTGAAACGTTTATCTTCATCACCCTCCAACCCCCTGGCTGCCCCACAGATTTCCATATAGTTCTGTCCTTGTAAATTTGGGGCACGTCTATCTCCTTGCCAGATACTGAAGATCCCTCTCCACGAGTGCATATAACACACATTAGCGGGTATGATCCTTGGCCCCGAGGCCAGCTGCTGTGGCAGTGCAAGCAACTGTGTCAGGAGGGCCTGGTGCTAAGGCAAGGCAGGAGTCCACATGAGGACTACCATCCCTTTGGGGTCAAGGCCAATAGAGCTGCTGCTGACAATCAGCTCCTCTTGATAGGTTACAGCCTGTGGCACCTCTGCAGTACAGCTCCACTTGGTGCCCCTGGGATCTGTTTGTCTAGGTTGCTTTTTTACACTTCTCAGCAGCATCTTGCTTCCTGTAAGCCTCCAGTCAGTCCCATTCAGGCAGATTTGGTCACTAGAGCATGGCTTGAGGCACGCTGGTGCCAAGGGCCGTAGGTCTTCATGTAGCTGCACAAGTTTGGTGGGATCACCACGATTCCCGAGTGCTCTCAAGACTGCCTGCTCCTCTTCACACCCACCTCTTGCATGCAAAGCCCCATCAGACTCCACTGTGGTCCCCTACAGTCCCCTCCACTGCACTCACAATGGAGCTAAAGCCCTTAAAATGCTATCATCTATGAACTGCAACATCTCATCACTGCTTCTCAGGTTCTGTTTGCTTCTTGAAACTGTGAGGCCCTCTCCTTCTCCACACACTTGTCAGGGAATCAGACTATCAGCCTCCTCCTGATACCAGCACTTCAGTGACTTCTTTCTGTTCAGTGACAGCGATAACAAATAGCAAACATTGCTGACTGAAGCATCACATCTTGGGGATGCAGATAGCGCTGAACACTGAATAACAGCCCTGGAAACCTTGCAGCTGAGAAAAAAGATAGTTCCTCACCAGTGGAAAGGAAGGGTGCATAGCTGTGCCAGCAAACACCAAAAGGGCTTGTATGTGAGAGTCCATTTGCACTGCAGACATGAGAAGTGTAGCTCTACAGCCTTATGACTGTTCACAATTGTTGTTGCTTCTTTACTGCAAGCTCTTCAGTAGCCAGGGGGACTAGTGTCATTTTCCTGAACTTCAGACCACATGCTTCAGATCTTCTTGCAGCTGAAGGCCAGAAGCACTACAGAGTGAGTGGCACATTACAAAAACGAGAAGTACTTCGTACCCACTTATCCACACCCATCCACAACTGCGTGAAACAAAATCTGTAATACAAACTTGTAGAGGTAGCCACAGCCCCCAAGTTTCTCCCACCAAAGACACCGACAAAGCGATAAAGCTTTCCCATAAACTCACATGCTTATAAATTCATTCTGTTTTATTCCAAATATCACATAAATTAAATACATTTCCCATGAATATTGCAAATATACATGAAATGAACATCGCAATTTTTAAAAAAAGGTTTTGGCTTTGCTTATGCAACAAGAAGTGTCAAATGTGGTTAGAACATGAACTTCTCCGGTATTTACTAGATACAAAAAGGTGCAGATTAATAATTTATATTTATACATATGTACACACTCCACTTTGTAACTAGCTTTAAAACAGTAAAAAAATGGTTTCAAGTTTATCTACATTAAACATACTCGTTTAAATCTGGTCAGAAGCCCCAGATAAGAGTTGATACAATCATTTCACAACTGCAAAATTAAGGCGCTACCAAAATACCAGATCCACTAGTGTAAAATGTAATAGGAATAGAGAATGTACAGGTTTCTATTATCAATTTAAAAGTGGACTGGAGAACAAGGAAAAAGGAGCAGTAAGAAACATGACAAGATCTACAGGTTAGAAGTACAAAGAGATCTCGATGACTATCAAATTAACATATTAAAATACAGTAGATAAAAGGCCTCGGTGGCAAACAATTAGTATGCTTCTAAAAGACAAAAAAAGGTTAAAATATATATTATTTTGTAGCTTGAAGCTTTACAGGTGAACAACAGGTGTAGAGGTAGAGGGATTTTTTTTTTGTTGTTGGCCTCTTTATGATGTATAAAGAAGGGCCACATTCACCACAGTGAAAAGACTCATCATATACCCCAGCATCCTTGCTTGGACAGCAAGCAAGAAAAGTGTAATGAGCTAGAAAGGCAACAAATCCTGTCTATTTTTTCCAGGAGCTCAGCTCCATGCTCCCATAGGTACCTTGGTGACGAGTTACACGAAAGCGCAGCACGGCTGTAACGCAGACACTTCCTCCAGCCAAGAGAGGAACGAGATAGCTAGCTGTTCCAATGAGGTACTACTGGATGCTGTAGAGACTATATGGCAGAGATAATTTGGTAACAATGAAACTGGTACTCACCCGTAGAAAGCAAGTACCAAACGGTAGTGGTGACTTTCGTTTTTTTAAAGCTTCGCTATTTGATCAGCACTCAGTGTTTTGGAAGAAATGTCAGCTCTGGGTTGCTAATATGATTATCCGCATCCATACACAGACAATTCCAAAGTTGTATCAGTTATCCAAAACACACTGTTACTGACGTACTCAAAAGCCTCGACTAAAAAAAAATCCCTCTACAATTCAGCTTTCTCGTTGATAACGATCGTTTCATTAATTATGCAGGCCTTCATGAACACAGTAATGTCACTTCCCATGTAAAATGTCTCTTCACACATTACAGAACAGCAGTAAACAACCTCTTTTGTTCTGTAGAGTTTCCTGTTAGAAGTACCTCGACAGTAGATATCTTGAAAAATCACTTTTGCAATGAAGAATATTCACATTAGATACTGAGGCAAAGCCAAAAAGACACTAACTAGCACCTTGATTTTTTCTTTTTTTTTCTTTTTTTTCTTAAACACACTCCTAAAAGCAAAATTAAGCACATGGAAGATCAGGGACTAGCAATACACAATACCATCAGCGTCCCTCGCAGCCAAACTACTAATACTCAAAACTAGGCCACACACATGAAGGAGCGAGATGATGACCGAGTCTAGGACAAATACACAGCATGGAAAGGGATGGGAAGAACAGGAAGTTGAACAGAAAGGATTGCAAGATCAAACACAGTCCATCTTCCAGTCTAAGAATTGGTTTGCAAAACCACCCTTCGGTAGCTGAGCTGACAGTGGGCTGAAGACCTACTGACTTCTGGCATTTCCTCTCCAATACACAGAACAATTCTCTGGAAATCACTTTATATTTCAACGCTTTTTCTTCGGCACCTTCAAATCCTGAAGGAAATGCATTCAACTCGAATTTTTAGTATTTTGGTGACGGTAGCAGGACTTGTAGAAGGCTACTGTAGAGGTTATTACATCATTGGTTGTCACTTCACAATTCAGAGAATATACTTACAAATTATTTAAATAGAAAAGGCGTGTTCAAGGTAGAGGCAGTTACAGTACATTCAGGGTATGTTACAGAAACCATTTGTGGTAACCATTTGCTGAAAGGAAAAAAAACTCAGTACTTTTGTTTCCCAGACCACACAGGTTATTACTACAATACCCAAAGAGAGCAGGTAATATATGTTAATTACTGCAGTTCAATGCAGTCTTCTTCCAGAACTCATGTGCAAATTGAAAAAAAAAAACCAAAAAAAAAAAACAAGGTTTAAATATATCTTCATTGACAAGTAAGGAAAAAGAACTAAAAAGAAACCAGGCACTTCGACCATTTAGGTAAACAGCCATTTCATCTTACCAGACTTCTGCCCACGAATAAGTCTTTAGATTGGTCTTGCTATACTTGCAGCACATTAAGATTCAAGTCAACTGTTTTCCTGTTGGTAGTATCAATTCTAGGAAATGCTTACAGGAAATTATGCCAATTGAATTGGTAACACTGTTAGTTATTTCATTGGCGATTGAGTAAATGTTGATCATTTGACTGAGAAGTAATCAATTTCAAAGCTATCAAAGTTAGATATTAACAAAACAGTCTATAAAAATCAATAACACAAATGAAGGTTAACACCTGACTTGAGCTTGCATTGAGACTTGCCTTTATAGTGTTCGGTTCATGCCTCTGTTCATGGTGTTATCATGGACTGATTTCCAACACATACAGCAACTGCTACTAAGCTACAATACTTTCGGTTTGAAACACGTTCAACAGAGATCATTCCAACGTACCATGAGGTTGGCATGACACTGCAGGTAAATGGGAAATGGTGTTCTATCCTTACCAGTTCCACTTGCAGAGCCCATATTTGAAAAAAAAACAAACCCTGCAGTCTGCCTTCCCAGTACTTGGAGTGAAATTGTTATTTCACAGCAGCGTTCATCATAGTTTAGAGAGCTGGTACGATTTGAATTTAGCCATAAGACCAGCTAGGTCTACTTTGATTTTTCTTTTCAAATAATCCAAAGTACACCCTTCCAAGCATTTTGTACATATTCAATCTGCTACAACACATATATCACAACACAAGGGATTACCTAAGGCTACTAAATAGCTTAGTTATTCAGTAGCTATTATTCTTCCAGATGAACATCCTCAGATGCCTTGACCACAAACTGCTTAGGTGTTCTTTTCTTTTCCTCACAGACTTATATTTCCCAAAAAAGAGATGTGGGTGTATGACGGACTGTCTACCAGTTCACTAACAGAGCACACTGCTCGTTACAGTCTTCACGTATACTTTGGCCGGGAAGTGCAGCTCCTCTTCTGTTCAATACCTTCGAGAAAGTCTAGGAAACACCTCTTTAGTCCACTGTCCAGTCTCCTTTTCCTACTACGTGGAAATCCAAATCACGCGTAGGTGAACAGTGCTACTCTAGCACTTAACTCTCTTGCAGGCTAGAAACACTAATTCTACCATAGTACTTTGAAGCAATTTATCCACACCGATCAACTACGTTCTAACTGTAGCACAGCTTTGTAGAGGCTCAGATTTCACTGGGACAACAGGAGAAGAGTGCAAGGTTTGGTGAATACCCAGGATAACAAATTGATGCAATCGATGGATGCTGGACACAGTCAGAAAGGGCTGTTCGTTTTTGAAAGAATCTTTCTGGAAAAAAAAAAAAACCAACAACCCCTCCCCTCTCACCCCCCCACAAACAACCAGTCATGAGATGCTTTCAGTGCCCACTCATAACTGAAGACCATGTTATCTAGGTCTTTTACGAGTCACAAATATCAAGACGCGTCTGATGGCAATAAGACGATCCTTAAGGGAGGTCATCGCCAGTATAGCCAGCTGAGCTCTGTTCTCCAGAGGCAACACTGCCAAGAGCCACCAGTACCAGGCAGGACCACTGGGGTTGCTCTGTAAAAGGATGAAAAGACATTCAATCATGTATTCACCAACACTGCACAATGAAGACCAGTACCTTCCTTCCCACCTCCCTTTTGTTCAGAAATGCATCATAAAACTAAAAGGAGCTACTAAGCGTTTGATTTCAGCCGTTCTCCTTGTCTTTTTGCTCCATTAAAGCAGATCTCTTCATATATCAACTCGTACTGATACAAGATAATTGTTTTCCACACTTCAAGCAAATAGAATGAAATTTGGTGAAGAGCTTAGAATGCACAAAAAATACAACAAAAATCTCTGTGAGAAGATAGCTTTGTGTAAAACAACACATAAAGAATAATGATGGATGAATAGCAAAGGTTACCTGTGGCTCTGGTTCTTTTCCTGGCATGGACCCAAAATGATTGAGAATTTGCACCTTCATATTGTCTTTAAGGGAAGTAAACCAGGCAACAGCTTGATCATAAACTGAGTCATGAAGGCGGACAAGTTCTTCATACTCTGGTCCTTCAACCTTGTTGTTAAAAGATGGAACAAAACAGGTTTGATACTATGGAATTCATATGTTCTGCCAGAAGCAAGTGAAGCACAATAATGCAGTGACTGTGGCTGTTCAAATGTCCACATCTAAGCAAACTGTACCCAGCTCTCATATTTCAAACCTGGATGATGGAACCCTCCCCTACATGTTCTGAAATGACATTTCCTAGAGAAGTTACTCATTAATAACCCTTCCTAAATATTGGTACAACTGAAGAATCTGCTTTCTAATCCCAGAATATCATATCAGTCATCTCAAACCTGCAGCATAGTGTCCGCTGACACTAAATGACCTCTGAACTTTCTTTTATTGTCTGATAAAACTCAGGAATTTCTACTGCCACTCAGTAAAAAAGAGGGTTTTCTACAGCATTTAGAAATCAGCAATACTTCCTAAAAGGGTTAAGGTCATGGCAGAACAGCCAAGGAGAAAGTGGAGGAGGGCAGAAGTGTGCAGGCAGGAAGCAGAGAAAGTGAATGACTTCCCAGTACCAGGAATGGCCATTA
Organism: Odontophorus gujanensis; assembly: GCA_013399175.1. Classification (NCBI taxonomy): domain Eukaryota; kingdom Metazoa; phylum Chordata; class Aves; order Galliformes; family Odontophoridae; genus Odontophorus; species Odontophorus gujanensis. The sequence goes on along the minus strand of VXAB01008257.1, from coordinate 32,796 downwards.
ATAAAAGACCCTTACAAAGAGTTCTTTAGTTGCATAGGGCTGACTATTAGGCATCAGAGAAAAGAAAAAAGCATAAACAAAAAAACAACACTGCAGATTATTTTTGTTTGTTTTCTTTTAGATCTGTACACACCAATGGTGTGTTTCTTGTGAGACACATCTGAGTTAGCTGCTCTGGATGCCCTTCCTAGGTGAGGAGGAAAAGCTCTAGCAGGTAATTAATTTCATCTTAAGGCAGATATCTATAACAGAGCAGATAAATAGGCAGCTTTGGACTGAGACTTCTCACCACTGACTACAACAGCAATGTACAGGGCTGAAGTCAGACATCAGCCTCTGAAGTGAGACAAGGTAAATCTCACTGTAGTTATAAAGAGGTGAGTCTCTGACATTATCTTCAAAACAGTGTCTTGATGTGTACTTCACCACTCTTCTCTGGGGATCTAAACACTGTGAACAGATTACATACTTGGAGCTTCCCTGGGGGGGAAGCACCCCACAATACGCCTCCCCTGCCCTGGTGAACAACACTGCATCATCCTGTACAAGCTGCAAGAGCCCTACCAGGATTTTACAGACTCACACTTTAACCATGAAAGCGTGCTAAAGAGCTGCAAGAACAGAACGGATTTCATCAATTGACATAAGATTACGACTAAGTTCAGTGTTAAGAGGGATCAAGATTTTACAGATGTGCTCTGAAGATGACTCAGGTGCCATAATTACTATGGCCAAAAATTCACACTTTGGTCAACACCCACCACAGGCACCCCACTTGTTGCAGGTAATCTAAGAGGACTTGTTTGTAAAATTACTCCTCTCCTGGCAATCCTCAGTTCTCAACCAGCTTTGACAGATGTTTGTACAGGCACGGTAACTGTATGTCACAAAGATCTCATTTTAATAATGGACTCCCACATTTGTTTGAGGAGCCGCTCTGCAAACCAGAGCTGGGAAGTCGTAGGAAGTCTGCCAAAACTAGACATTGATCTCCTGTGTTCAGTGGACAAAGAGAATAGCCAATTCTCTACTAACCGTGTTCTTAGATGGCTGATAAGCCCTTACCAGTTTTAAAACACTACTCTAAGCTCACCTACATGTCATGCCAGATCTCAGCACCTAGGTATCAGAAGTTACATAAGAGATTCATGAAGGCAATGCAACACTTCAAGCGGAGATTATTGTAAGGATAGAAAGGAAGAAAGGGAAGCGTGTAAGAGACAAGCTAAGTTTGTTCCATGGTTGTCAAAATAGAGCTACAGTACTTATAATGATATCGATTAAAAAATAATGCACAGCTAACTTGAAATGCAATAAGGAAAGGCTATTTAAGTGAATCCAGCAATACATGGGTATGAATAACTTTGCACCATAGATCACCTTTTTATCTTCAAGATATTCGATGTTTGCTGTGTTATATCCATCTCGCTGGCCATGGCTTAAGACCCTAAAACGACGGACACCAACTGTATCAACAACTGAGCGTCCATCAGGAAAAAACTTTACGTCCCTGATCTCTAATATACAGCCATGATCTGCAAATCTGAAATGACAGAAGGGTATAAAAGTGGAAATCATCAACAAGCATTTATATACATCAGGACAAATACTGGGCCTAATTCACCACTTTTTATTTGAAAGAGGTTCTTGCTTTGGTGACAATACATTTCAGCTTATGCACGTAAGCCACACAACCCCCACCCTTTTTGCCTTCCCTGGAGGTCCAAGGCAGCAGCACCTTCAGAGCCTAGGTATGCAAGGGAGGTAGAGAAGGGACAGGAAAGCTAAATGGAGCTGTGAGTTGCCAGTTGCTTGTGGCAAACTCGCTTGCTCTGCAAAGAAAACAAGATGGATAAAGATACCATAAGGAAGTCAAGGAACTGAGACACAAATGCAGGGCTAGGAGGGCAATCCCCCTGCTTGAGGTGTAAACAGAGGATTACAGGCTTCAGGAGGAAAAGGCGTCTACAGAGCCAGACTCTTCTTGCTCTTGTATCTTTTCAGTTAACCAAAATAAAATACCCCCTTCATAAAAGTGCAATTGCATTTGCTATTATTTAAAGCACAAATTTTAATTACGTTCTGGAAAGTAGCATGCAACAAAATTGTATTTAAATTAATTAGGCTTATCTACTCTGCACCTGTGCTTTACTTAGTTCATTACAGAAGCTGATCAGACAACAATTCCTCACTGAGATACTCTGATCTGCCAGTGTTTGCAGCCTTGTGCCTCAGCTTTCTGCTAACCAAGAGAATGCACTGTACCTACCCTGATCTCAAGATAAAAAATCCCTACAGGACCCAATAAATGTTTCATCAGGGAAACACTTGTTATACCAGGGCTTGGCCATTTGTTAAATCGGAGTAATGAAGAAACAACAGTGCTGCTAGGAAACGATTCCTTCTTCTATTCTACAGGAATTCAAGGTTTGGTGAGGAAAAAAGCTGACAGCTGTGAACAGCCATTCTCTTCTGGCTATTGCACTGTGCAGACTTGACGAAGAGCAAGAAGCATACAGCTGCATACCACCAAGCCCTGTGTGCTTGACCACTGAGATTACAACAAGTGAATTTATTATCGAAAGATCAGATTGAGCACTATTTAAACAGCTACAAACCTTTTTTCTTTCTTTTTTGTCAAGGATTTTAATGGTATTTGTATCGAGTTCAAAAATTCATGTGGAAGTGATGTTTTTTTGTCGTTCTTTGAGAAGTTACTTTTGGATGGAAAGTGACTTTGATCAAAGAGAGACAAGAAAGCACCTGGCAATGACTATAAAATGTTCTGACATCTTAGAAGTTTATAAACAATTCTTCTCTAAGTTTTAATTTCAAGTGGACAAGCAAATCAGAGGAAGGTAATGAACTTAATATGACTTGTCACCGCGTCTTTCAAGGGAGGTAAGAATCTCAGCCTTCTGTATCTTGTCTCAATAGATGAGGCAAAACAAGTTTCCCTACTTTCTTATTTCCACTAGATTTCGCAATTTTGAATAAACAAAATTATTTCTTTACTTGTGTAAGACACCACAACAGCCTGCCAGGTGACTACAATTAAAGGCTTCCTGAGCTTCAGTGTTTTTGATTTAACTGGAAGGTACCATGCTTAAAATGTTTAATTATTTCAAAGGCACTAAACAGACAGAGCATACTAACTGTACCTAACCACATTGGTTGCACTGAGAACGCTCTTTATGGCACTATCAAATGAATGTCTGTTTTTAGGTCTGTAACCCCTTTGTCCCTCTGTATCCCAGATGTACAGGGATCAATAATCACTGATGCTGCAGGGTCCTTTTCTCCTCACTCTTAAAACATGTTTGCTTCCAGAAAATTGATAATAAGACTGCAATGGATCATAGCTAGTCAGCTGTCTCAGCTCCGCTGGGAATGCACCGTTGACAGCATGTCAAATGGCATGGAGCACAACCAGAGCCAGCCGAAGCAACTCCTGCATTCTTACTGCCACCTTCATCTTCTCATCTGGGAGAAAAAACATCCCTGAACTGGAGAAGGAAAGGCTGCCAAACCTGGGTATGACTGCCCTCCTCTCTGCTCCAGCCATGATCCCCTACAAAAAGGCTGCTACTGAGATTGCTTAATGTATTCTTAAGACATCCCACACTGGCAATTCTGCATCATTCTTCCGAAGTAAACAACTTCCTATCATATCTCATAAGACAGACATTTCTTAAGAACACCTCGTTGTTTTTTTTTTTTCCCCAAGACTATCTGCTTATCCCCTTTCCCTTTCATCTAGACTTTTATTTAATCATTAGCATTCACTTCCACACAGGGAGGTGGAAACACACCAGTGTTGGAATTTACAAAAAAGAATTAAAGGGAGGATCATATACAAAGACAACGTAACCCACTCACTGCAGAGCTTAGACATTGCAACACAGCAGTAAAGACAAACATCAAAATTCAATGCCCAGTAGCAATACAGGCTTCTCAGGTCTCATTCAAACGATTCTGCCCATGCAGGAAAGTTATGCAAGGTTTGGGTTTGTTTTTTGTGTTTTGGTCTTTTTTTTGTTTGTTTTAAATGAGCAGACAGAGAAGCAACCTCATCCACAGTGTCAGCTTTCACTAGAACAAACAGGCTAGAAAGCTTTCCAACCACACACACAATTCAGTGCTATTTCTGGTGTCTGTAGTAGCAAGATGAGTTGTATTTTTGCTATCCACCCAACATGGGAGCAATAAAAATAACATCTTTGCATCCAAAGGAATGTCTGATATACTAAAGCAGAAAGCCACCAACTTCTACACTGGTTCATACAGGACTGGAAGGAACCACAGTGGTCGGAGGAGACAAGTACAGTGTGCTGCAGTACCCCATCAGCATGACAACACTGCAAACAAAGGACATCCTAGCTCATCTCCTTACCCTTTCAGTTCATCAGCTAAACACATGCCAAACTGTTTGGTACCAGTTTCCATGCATCTTCTTATCATCAGGCGATAACGAGGTTCAAAAACATGAAGTGGGCAAGGGATGGTAGGGAAGGCCATGGTACATACGAAGATGGGAACATCTTTATTCAAGCTGTAAGATAATGGTTAAAAAAAAAAAGTTCAATTTTTTTCCGGGCACTGCTATATTCAGCATAAACCTGTAAAATAACACCGCTTCCTGTGGTTTCCTTAGACTCATTCTTGTTAAATGCCTACCTGGTTGTGGTTCGCCATTTTCATGGGACAAGTACATTTCAGGTCTCTTTCTGTTAATGTCACTTTATCTACTTTTATAAAGGAAAAGTCAGGAAATAATAGCCAATTCCCCGAGAGTGTGCATACAGACCCATCTAGCTTAAACACAAACACAAAGATTTTGGTCATGACTTTTTATAGTAATGTAGTTAACTAAGTACTAATTGCATTCAAAGCAAAGTGCTGGAGAATTCCGAAGCTCAATAAAGTCCTTCAAGTTTGAAGGGCAGTAATCCTCACGTTACTTTTCCAGGTTTCATTCCATGTTTTATTTTTCTTTTTAGCTGAGTTGTAGAATAAGCTTCACATGTCACTGACTCAGGAATGAATCCCTGAACTTCTACCAACCTCAAGTATAACACATTTACAATAGGGTTTCATTTTGCGCACTTCCATAAGCAAATGTAAAGCTGTTTCAGTAATTCAGAGTAAAAAAATAAATATATAACAGTTATCAGCAGTAACCAAAAANATTAATACAAAGTAAAAAAAAAAAAAATAAAATGTAATAAAGTAAAAAAAAAAAAAAAAAAAAAAAGAGAGAGCCTACTTTGACAATTCCTTCATTTCTTCCTCATATACTTTCTTCCTTTCAGACAGTTCCTCTGGCAAGTAGCGGACTATCAGCTCTTCCGTAAGGACGGTCTTTTTGTAAGTTCTGCTCGCCAAGAACTGCAAGGAAGAGACAACTCTGAAGCCTGATAACAATAAGTCAGCTAACAACTCTTTATTCCAGACCATCTCCTTTCCTAAGGCACATTAGGTCTTGACTGCTGTGACTCCTCCTCCTTCTCTCCAGCCTTTGGGCATAACAGCTTCTACTTTATGATACGAGGCTCAGTCTAGCGCCCATTAGCTTCACTTCTTTTAGCAGAATTTGGACTACCACCAAGAACAGACAGTTCCTCCTTGCTTTTGCAGGAGATACATACATTATTCTCACCTAGAGCTGTCAGGTTACTGCTCCCCAAGAAGAATTCCATCTATGAGATGCATTATGCCTACTGGAGCACGAGGTTTGACCGAAGAGTACCCATTCCTCCTTCACTCATTATGCCTACTGGAGCACGAGGTTTGACCGAAGAGTACCCATTCCTCCTTCACTGCTAGTAGATACAGAATGATGGCAGGAACAGGGTGGGACTCCTCAAGCGTGAGCGTGACATGACACAGGAAGTATCTATTCCTTTAAGCACCAGCAAATCCTACTTTTTTCCCTACTTTTTTTTCCCCAAGGAACAACAGAATATATTCTGGAGCAAATGAGGTCTGTGCACAGCTTGATGCTGTGAGTACTACTGCACTGTTCTGCAAATAGAGCACAGAATCACCCCCTGTACACGTTACCAGAAGAACACAGCTTTGAACATTTTTATTAACTTGGGTAAGGACATACTTACTTCTGACAGCTTTTCTTTGCAGAGTGGGCAATGCGGATTATGGTCAAGGCAACGCTCAAGGCATTTGAGGCAAAAGGTGTGTCCACAGGGAGTGGTAACAGGTTCATAGAACAACCTGAACATGAAAACACGGAACAAAAAAACCTAAGCTGCCAACATAAACTATACAGAACCCTAAACTGTGAAAGCGACGAGTAGACCTCACTACCTCACCCACTCCAGCTTTTGTATAAATTACAGGTGACAACTTTATCCAAAGACTTAAAGATGTTTTCAGTTTTAGAAGTAGCAGATAAAGTTGGTGCATAATGAAGACTGTGTCCATAAAGATTTATCGGATCCAAATTTCAGGAAAAAGAATGAAGCAACGCTTTTGGTATTCTTTGGCTGCTTTCCCTTCTGACACCACAAAAACATTTTTCAGAAGCTAGAAAGGCTCTCAGATCTTAATCGCAGGTCAACACCGCCATACCTCATACAGAGGGAACACTCGAAGTCCGACGCATCAACAAGAGTTGTTGGTATCTCACTTGAAGTGATGACAGCATTTTCAGGTAAAACATCTGCATCTAGAAGTTAAGGTGATGATTACAGTAAGTATTTTAGTATTACTGCAATTTCAAATGCTAAGTTGTTTTTTCTTAACAAAATCCTCTCTTTTCTTCTCTGAAGCTTTGTTTCAAATAAACATATTTTCCATTTAAGTTTTAGACTTTCTGACAGGAAGTATTTTGGAGAGAGAGGATGATGGCCAGAGAAAGCATTTTACAGCTGAATACCCACAATTTCCTTCTCCAAAAATGGTTGTTTTTTTCAAAGTCTAGTTTTTAAAATATTCTGCTGTTCCTTTCCCACCACCATCACTACTCCCACATCAGCCAGGCCAGATGTTTTTAAGTATGTTAAGTCCAGAATTTAATTTGTTTACACAGTTAAACTATTTCATCAGTGTTTATTATAGATGCCTCAGCAGGCATAATTTTTCTTACCAGTATAAAAAGGCTTGCACTCTTCTAGACTACCCTGCTGTGGAAATACTACGTCTCACACAGTTTCACTCTGAAGGACTACTCTAGTTACATGAACTAATGTAGCTGGCAAATACAGAGACAGAATACCTCACAAAAAAATCTGTCCATCTTGTTTCTTCAAGGTCACGTGTATCACTGTAGTGAGCACACCTAAGATTACAGGTTGGAAAGATCACTAAGATCATCTAAGTCCAACTGACAGCGCACGCTTGCGACCGCTCTAAACCACATCAGTCAGTGTGACATCTACCCTTTTCTTGAAAACTTCCAGGGATAGTGACTCCAACACCTCTCTGGGCAGCCTGTTTCAACACCTCATCAGATTCTGCAACTTCTTTTACAGTTCACATCTTTGTTGCTCAGCCAGAATTGCAGAAGAGTCTTCATGTCCTTTTTATTAACCAAATTCTTGATAGTAAAAAAAAAATACTCAGTTTTACTATGTTAAAACACTGGGATATTTTGTTAAAAGGTAACTTATGCTCAGCGTCTGGTTTATGTTGAGTACAGACAGGAAAGGGGAGAGGGCACTGGTGTGGCCTACAAAGAAAAACAGTGTTATCTTTAACCTACATCTTGCATGTTAGCCTTCAGTAACAGCAAGAACCTAACTGCGTTATTCTGCAAACAGCAGCGTGGCATGAGGATCTAGCACAGACCAGAAATTAATGGTTCTGGGTAAAATGCGATCTCTGCCGTTTGCTGTAGAGATAGAGGAGTGTTGCATTTCACAATCTATTTACTGAGTCTGCAGTTCACAGACAAGTACAGGATTTTTCCCTTCACGACACGATGACCAGAAACTGGCCGTAAATTGGTAATTTGCTGAGGCAGCAGACAAGCAGCAGCACTTGAAGACTTGTGATATTTCAAGGCTGAAGCAAGACAGGTCAAGGAGGTGTGGGCTTTTATTTCTTTTAAAAAATGCACGCTAATTCAGTGGCATCTTAAAAGTCTCTTTTCTCAATTATTTCATTACCCAGTGCAATATACTGCTTTGAGCATTTTTTCCCAGAGTACTAAAAACACTTCAGAGGTCTCTGTTGGAAAGCCTGAGAAGCAACTGTACGCACAGCTATCAAGCAACAGAAAACTAGGTGGGCTTATTACCCTTCAAAGGGCTCCTTTGTTTGCTCATGTAAAGTTGCATGTGACTCTTTTTGATGCCAGAAAGATCAGTTTCCAGGATTACTGTATCTTTGCTTCATATAGAAAAACAATGACATTCCACTATACCTCTGAGACCTAGAAAATGCGGATGCCAGCAATACAAAGAGTAAACTGTTAGCGGATTACAAGTTATGGGAAGCTAAAGGCAGTGCTCACTGAATGAATTGAAACTGTTCTGGAATAATGTAAATAGTGTTTGAACTTCAATGCCTTTAACGTCTTTAAACTCCACATGTTCCAGTATGACAGGAATGGCTGAGTAACGCTGTTAAGAGTGGAAAGATATATACTAGACTACAAATCCATACCGGAAATGTATGATTAAAACCTAAAAAGGGAGGGAGAAAAAAGCAATTTATCTTTTTAACATGAGCAAAAGAAAATCCCTAAACCACAGCACAAACCTTTTTTAGGGATCTTATTGGGGACGTCCAAGCTTTGTATATCCCTCATATCACTAGATAACTTTCTTTTTAAGCCAGCCCCAGGTAAACTGGAGAGAATAGCTCCCAAAGACTTCTTGTTGTCTTCAAAATAACGATCCAGTACGTTATGGGAAACGGGAGAATCAGTGCTTCTAAATACATCAGATTCCTGGGACGGGTTTTTTGTTAACCTGAACACAGTATCCTAAAGAAAGAACAGTTATACATAGCATAAGACAAGTTTTATTATTATTATTGTTATTATTAGTTATATATGCCAGTAATAGATCAACATAACTATACTGAGCTTAAAAGGGAACAAAGGTCCACATAACACAAGGCCACTCTCAAGTTGCATTAGAGACATTTCTCTCCCTGTGGCTTCTGTCTAGCAACTGCGTTTCTATCATATTAAAATCCCAAGTGCATAAAGGACATAAAGGAGGAAAAAAAACACAAAATAAAAAGAAACTACAATAGATCTCCACACGAAGGAATCACATTGTTTTTTGAAGAAAGAGTTTCAATCTGTTTTTCTGAAAAAACATGTCCCAACAAGAGATACAACAGTAAGTGGGGAAAACAGGCTTACCATGAAATAAGTGCCTACATGAGTGCTGACAGAGACAATGTCACACAGACCAGACAGATCCTTGCATTATTTTTGGTGTTTATTATGTTGAATACTTTTTACTATACCTTTGAGGACCCAGCACTAGAGCTATCTTCAGCAGCTGACTGTGTGTTTATGCTACTTAAAAATGCGGGTTTCAATCTTGTATGGGACGTTCGACTAGAGAAAGGTGCTGTCAGACTATCATGCACATTTTCAAAGGCTGGGAAAAACATCTCACACATTATCTAGTCAAATAGAGAGAGAGAGAAAAAAAAAAAGAACAACAATTACAACACGGATCTTCATGTTTGTACAAACACAGAGGATATGTAGCTTCTGAATGCCAAGAGGCTTGCAACAACTGTGGGATCCTACATTCCCCAGTGCCCACAGGAAACGTGCTTGGCAGTGCCTAGCACAACCACAGGTACATCCCAAGGCTCTCTTCTCTGTGGGAACTTGGGGTCTGCCTCCCTTCTCAAAAGCCTCTGCATCCCACGATCACCGAGATTGACAGCCTGCCCTCTTCTTCCCCTTCTGATGTCCTTCTGCACTCTGATCCTTGGATCTTTGCCTTCAGAAGGTTCTCTTTTACTGAATCAGATTAATACAGGCATGTCTGAGTTCTCACTCACTGCATCCATGTAAAGCTGCTCCCCCTCACCAGCCTCCATCAAACACCTTGCTGAACTCCCCATTTCATTTTTGAAAATGACCAAAAGAAAACAACTAGGGGCAAACAGCCACGGCCCCTTATGGGAAGTTATACAGAGACTACAGGATTTTTTTTTTTCCCTACAATGGAACTCCTCCCCCTGACATTCCCGATTTGAAAAGGGTTTTCTGTTGGGCATTAAAATTAGGAGCCATGAGCTTATGAAATTTAGGTGTATTCAAATCCTGCTGGCACACTGCAAGCGTCATCTACAAGTGGCAGTGGTCCAACCTACAGATTTGCAGTGTAATCTGCAAATACACAATCTCTTAAATGGAGGCACCTCCACAGAGCAGTATAAAGGCCAAGAAGCAAATATTAAATGCATTTGATACCTTCTGGGCTTCCTTCTTCATTGAGCTCCATTCAGGATTTAAGGCAACACAATAGAGAAACTCCTTCAACGCTTCCTCAGTCCTTTCCAATCCAGAAAGAGCTTTTGCTTTCACATAATGACCCTGTTCACATAAAGATAACATACAAAGCTAAAAATCATCTCTGAAGTGTCAGCAAGACAGCAGCACACAAACTTGCCCATTCCATCCATTCCGCAGGTGAGGAATGAGAAAGCCATTCCCTCCTGCAGAACAAAACATCCCCAGGGATCCAGTGCTGCAGCACCCCCAGCCAAAGAACATTGTGCCTTTCCTCAGTAGAGGACTTGATGCAGAGTAAGGAGGGCTGTTTGTCTCCCTAGGGACTCAGAGCACAACTTATCCTACAGGGCTCCCTGTAGCCCAAAGAACCATTTCCTGTACCAGGACAGTGTGAACAGTAATGCAGTTATGCAGTGGCACAGGGCAGGCTGGCAGACGTGCTGGAAGGAGCAAAAGATTTCAGGTTTAGGTCACTCACTTATTCTGAGTGTCCTGTTCTGTTTTATTTGTGTAGAAAATATCAATATATAATGAATGTAGAGCAACTTGACAGCATTTAACCTGAAACCTTATTTAGCTCATCCTACCTCACCACATCCTGGAGCGACACACCTGTGGCAGAGGTAAAAAAAAAAAAAAAAAAAAAAAAAAAAAAAAAAAAAAAACCAACCAAAAAAAAAAAATCAGCTTGGAGGAAAGTTCTATTTTGCTTATTAGTGGTGAGAGAGGAATGCCTCACCTCTGAATTTCCCTGTGGATGTCAATCTGCAGTTCAAATCTGACTCTGGAAATTATTTCCTTAAAGACGGAGAGAAACCAAATGTGTATGTAAACATCTGCTCCTGCAAATGGACACCAGTCCACCTCTGATTCACACAATTATCTTCAGGCTGTGCTGAAGGCTGAGAGACTGGTCAGATAAGCAGATGTCTTTTCTGTTCCTCATACTCTTGCAAAAAGATCGGGTATCACGTAATCTTACCCAGCAGGTAAACTTCCCTCACTCTTTTAGTGTAGCCCTTCACGTTGAGGCTTGTTATTATCTCTACCTTTTCACTGTCCAGGAGAAAAGGAGGAGGCTTATAGCAAAAGAAAGTAACAGACACTGTGTAGAGCAGGCTAGTCGTGAACAAGAAGCCTCAGTATGCAACCATCTCCCAAGACTGAGCAGGTAAATTTGACTATTTTCCAAAACACGGAAAAGAGCAGCCTATTTATTCCAGCAAGCAGAAAGCATATTACCCAATAGGAGGATGAATCCATGGAGCATGCAAGAGCCTGATGTGATTCCCAAGCAATGTCCCTTGGCTTCTTAGAACCAGGATACAGTCAGCATGCTGCAGACATTTCACATCAAGATCTGCATGTTTTCTTTCTGATATGATAAGAGGTACAACAGAAGCCGTACCCTGACATTTTTATTTTGATGCTTACACAGCCTCTTTTTTCAGGAGCTCCTAACCATCCTGACACTGCAGACAAGTTTACTCCACTGCTGTGGAGAAGCTACAAGGTAGCTCAGTGTCTTCCAGTTTTTCAATTACAGGAGTAATCTCCTCATCCACACAGCAAACTGAGGGCTGATCTGGGTTGACTATGGAAGAAGTATCTACAGATCCAACACCAAAAACTGCACAGGAACAATAGATCTCTGCACTTACAAGGTTACCACTGTCACTTTCCCTTTCTTATGTTCACAGTGTCAAGTGAAGCGACAGATCTGTAAGAGTAAGATGCAGTCAGAACTTCAAGCAGCTTCAGAGAGGGCATCTAAATCTCTGTCACCTGCAAGGTACAACTGGAAACTTTTTCCTTACAGACTCCAAGGACGTGGTTTCAGCAACTAAAAATAAACAAACTGGCCTACTGTTCTAACTACTACAGTGGACCCAAGAGCTTTAGGAACACAGGAAGACATTACATTTCAGTTAGCAATAAACCAAAAGTTTCTGGTAGGTGAATGCTCACCTCCCAGGAGCTACTCCCAGAAAGGCTCTATTTTATAGTGTATTTTTGCACTACACATTTGAGCGAATCTTTGTCACTGGATGAAAGGTTGCAAGATACAAAACAAAGTAGAATTCCTGAATCATATTTATTCTGGATCACCAAAGTTTCTGTGGAAATTCTGATATACACAAGCAAAATATATCTGTGATACTGCTGGTAAGCCGTGATGACAACTTTCATTTTCAATTAGCATTCTTCAGAGATGCGATTAACAAAATCTTTATCCGCCTACGACTGACACACATCACATTTCCATGGATGCAAGGCAAACAGACAAGACGCTCCAAGAAAACATCTGAACGTGCTTAATTCATTTGCCTCCCTTTGTGCAGAAACACAATCAACACTGCTCAAGATGAATTCCTGACTTGACTAGAAAGTGATCCTAAATAGAAAGTCAAATGTTAAAGAGAAGAATTGGAGGTGGGGTACGATTATGATCTGCCTTCAAACAGAAGAGGTTTTATCATAGCCGCACCTTGAACGCCTCCAGGGATGGGGTATCGGCATCCACAGCCTCTCTGGCCAGCACTGTTCCAGTGTATCACCACCCTCTGAGTGAAAAACTTCCTCCTAATATCTAACCTAAATGCCTCCTGCCTTAGTTTGAAACCATTCCCCCTTGTCCTATCACTATCAACCCATGTAAACAATTGTTCCCCTTCCTGTTTATATGCTCCCTTCGAGTACTGGAAGGCCACAACAAGGTCTCCCTGGAGCCTTCTCTCCTCTGCACAGAGCGGGACAATCACCTCCCTCTCCCTGCTGGCCAGCCCTTTTTTAATGCAGCCCAGGATATAGCTGGTCCTCCAGGTTGCAGGCATGCACTACCGGTACATGTGCAGCTTCTCATCCACCACCACCTCTAAGTCCTTCTGTGCAGGGCTGCTCTCAAGGAGATCTTCCCCCAGTGTGTATAAACACCTGGGATTGCCCCCCCCCAAGTGCAGCACCTTGCAGTTGTCCTTGTTGAACCTCACTAGGTTCACACAGGCCCACTTTTCCAGCCTGTCCAGGTCCCTGTGGATGGCTTCCCTTCCCTCCAGTGTATCAACTGCACCGCTCAGCTTGGTGTCATCCACAAACTTGCTGAGAATGCACTTGATTCCATCGTCTATGTCACTGATAAAGATGTTGAAAAGCACTGTTCCCAAGATTGACCTTTGGGGGACACCACTCGTGACCCATCTCCACCCAGACACAGAACCGTTGATCACAACCCTTCAGCTGTGACCAGCCAACCAGTTCCTAATCCATCAAACAGTCCATCTTTCAAATCTATACCCCTCCAATTTAGAGAGAAGGATATGGTGAGAGACCCTGTCAAGTCCAGGCAGATGATGTCTGTCACCCTTCTCTCAGTCTTTATAAGGCCAAAGAGAAGCCAAGTCTTCCCACAACCCACCCATACAACCCATACCACCTTGTCTTTAAGCCTGGAGGCTTTATCTGGTCAAAGCTGCTCTGCAGTTCTGCTAGCAACAGGTGAGGGACTGACAAGAGGTGTAATCCTAGGCAGGGTGAGCTGCTGGACATCTGGTCTGTCTTCAGGCATTAACTGTGGCCACCATGTGCTTCGTCCCTTTTCTACCTTAACATCATTTTTGACCCTTGCTTCAGACTGTCCACAACTGGTGCTCCTGAGAGCCTCATTTGTTATTAAAAAAGTCCCACCTCAATATGAATCACTACCTCATACAGGTTGGAATCTGATGTATGAACTCAGTACTGAAGGAAAAAAAAACAAATCCTGAAATATGGTCTGGGATACTCCTCAGAAAGATATGGTGGCCAGGAGGCTGGCAAAGCCACTCACTGCCAGAGCTCACCACCCCAAAGGGAAAAGTGATCCCAAGCCAATGGTGACTTCTAAACGTGATTCTGCTCCAAGCTACAGCACAAGCTCTGACAGATCAATGGGCACCAGCACAAACAAAATCACATCACTGGATGCCCATCACAGAAATCCCACACTAAGGACCTTCCAGACTTGTCCTGTGAAGGACTTAGCTTCCAGTCTGCGTCTCCAGTCCGGATAACACCACAATGTTCTTCCAACAATGACCTCACTATTGCTACTTGCCCCCCAAAGAGAAGTGCTGAGAACAAGCAGTTTGCTTTTTTTTCTTTGTAGCATGCAAGCACCATACCGCAGGCCAGTGGGGTTTGCTTCGGCAGAGGACGTCTGCATCATGGAGAGCTTGCTGGTAGTTCTTCATTGACGTACAGAGCTCTGCTCGCTGTGCTATTAGTGAACACTTGCAAGAAGCTGGAAAACAAAAAGGTTACAAGAAGGTTAAAAGAAGCAGTAGTGTGTGTTAAACGCAGAAACCTAATTTCAAATAGAGTAACCTAAAAAGCATAACTGTATAATCATTACATTTTTACTTCCATTTAATGGGAAAAAAAAAGGCAATTCTTCCTTTCCTTCCTCAAATATACTCCTCCCAGTCTGTAAGCAATCTCAGAATTCTATCTCACAAGGGTGATTCCATATCCACACATGGGATGTCATCTGCGCTTTCCCTCATTTAGTTTACATGACAATTAAGCAAGGGCAAAAAGCACCAAGTTTTTTTCTCCCTCTGTAGTTTTGGTTGAAAGAAAATACTATGTGCAGAAAACACCACTGAGACTTCAGTTACAGAACACTCCAGAAGCCACTCATTAAACAAAAAGCATGGAGTCCTCAAATTATGTCCACCTGCCATCCTCATAGCAGGCAAACTTCCGGTGAGCACACATCACTGCCTTAGCAGCTCTACATTCATGGACTGGTTTTAGACTGCATGGATTATAAACATCTCAAGCCCTGTCATACGGTCCAATATGCTTTAAGATGGAAATCTAGCTAGAGCATAAAATTTGGGGAAATTGTAGAAAAAGCTACAGTGGCTCCACATTCAGCCTGCCCACCAGGATGGTCAAATCTTTCCTGAGGTTCTGCATTCTAACCAGATTCTGCCCAGCTCGTCCTGCTGCATGGGGTTATTTTGTCCCTAGCTAAAGCACACAAGACTCGCCAGCCCTTTCTGCCCCATCCAAGTTTGGTGACACACAAACCTGCCAGCAACACACTCCATTCACTCATAAAGATTGTTAATAAGATATTAAATTGCATCAAACTCATTAGCAACACCTCAGCAATGTTGCTGGTATCCATCCACCCCACAGCCCTGTGGTCAGGAACTGGCCCCAAGCACCCAGCAAGTTCCCACCATCCCAATCAGTGTGGGTGCTCTCAACCTTCGCATGTCAGTAGTAAAGCCTTAGGAGAGCTGGAAGCTGGTTGCTGGGTGGTAGAACTCTCACCCAAATGTGAACAGGTTAAAACTTTCATAACTGGGATTAAACTTTCAAAACACTCCAAGGTGCACTGAGAGGCAGTACTTCCTCTTTTCAGGTCTGAAACACTGCCTCCAAACTAACTTCAGTGGTACTTCCAACTAGCATCACCTTCTTTAAGGCTCTATGTTGGGTCCTCACCTCCATACTCTTCCTATTCTGCACAAACAAGTATGAGTATGAACACAGAATAAGCATGCAACTGGTACAGGTGTCACTGCACCATGCAGAGGGATGGCCCAACACCACCCTGCCATCCTCTCCCTGCCCTGGAGCTAACACGAGCTCTCCTGCAGCAAAGCAGGTCTGTGTGGTTGCATGGCAAACCAGACCAAGAAATTAACTGACTGAAAGCTAACACAGTGAAAGCAAATAAATATAAAGGTTCACGAGGATCACTTTCCCCTCAACTGGTTCACTGTACAGCTTCACAAACGTGAATGCCAGGACGAGGGATGAGAAAGAAAGAAAGAAGCTGTGAGGACTGACGCCTTTTTTAGCCAAAGCATGGACTGATGCCAGATTTACTAATTGCAGAATGATACACCAGAGCTGATGCTGCCTCACTGGGCCCAGGCAGACTACAGCAGGCTGCAGACTACACCTAAAACACGGAGCTCTTCAAAAGCACATTCACACTGTAATTTGTTGACTGTTGGTTTTCGCCTTTCAGTATTACATATGCGGACTGCTGCAGTGATCCACACTACTAGAGAATAAATCTTAAGAAGGCTACAAATTAAAGTGAAAACAAGCTCTTTATTTTCTTCCTTTCATAAGACGCTCAAATACAAGATTATTCAATTTTGTTATCTCTTAATAATCTCCTGACCGTATAAAACCCAGGAGTATACTCTGCCTATATTTCCATCACTGTATCTGCTGCACGTTCTTTCTACAAATATTGATGGGGTAGATGTGGTAATGCTCCATCATTAGGCAGAGCACTGGGTGGGGTACTTTTTGGCACCATGGAGGGAAAGGAAGCAGTGCAAGCTTATTGGGCAGGCAAGCCAGCTTCCTGCTTCTGTTCACTAGTGCACCACTGACATTTCAGCCATGCTGACATTTCATGTTTTCCAGCAGACAATTCAGAGCAGCTCATACATTCAGCAGATTCAGAAATCAGCTTCATCAGTTCGTTTTTTGGATCGTCTCAACTGCAGAAGTCTTTGTTTTAATCAAAAATGTCACGCAGAACACAACTGCGTTGCAAGGACTGCAAATCTTCCCAAAGCAAAATCCAAAAGGCTCTCATAACATGAAGGGAAATTAAGCTACTGAAATAAACTTGAGTCACATCAGAAAAAACTACATCTACTCCAGACTCATTCCTTCTGTTCACCAAGTCTCAATTAGAAAGCAAAAGGTGTGGTCCATTTTAACTAAACATTCCTAGCCAGTTATTCATTAACCCAGGAAGAGAAAGGGAGCAGGGGGAATGAGCTTCCAGCTTCGCTCAAGAGAACGGTATTTAGGAGAATACAGAATAACAGGTTTTCTACAGTGAGATTAGGCGGTCAGACAAGGCTCGGTAGCTGGAGCACTGCCAGCCTCCTTCATTCAAGTTCACCTCCATCGGGTGGTGAGGCCACTGGCACGTCCCATCATCAGCATGGGGCTGGAGCTGGCCTGCAGGCAGCTGCACCTGGCAGCACAGAGAGGGAGCAGGGCTCTGCTGCACGTCTTAGAAACCACGAGCTAACAGACACCGGCACCACACGAAGGGCACCGTGGGCCAGAACAAACAGCACCACAAAGCCACCCAAGAAACAATCCTAGCCTACGTGACTTCCCAAGGTCAGATGGACTGAGGCATCCTGTAGTTGATCAGTAAAACCAGCACCAGGAAGAGCTGTCTGGCAGCTGGCCGACACCAATGGAGCTTGAGGTAGCAAGAAAAACAGTATCCAGGTATAGCTTTAATAAACGCACAGACTCTGTAAGCACTGCTGAGTTGCTCAACTCCCTCATTTGCCATGTAGGGGAAAAAAAGATAAAAATCACATGAGGTGGATGAAGAGGGCTTGAGGACGTACAGAGTTGAGGAACACTGCTAGGTGCTGACATACTACAAAGAAGCGTCAAGTTTATTTAAAACAAAACCACAAAGACACACAATACCCAGTGGTTTGCTTTAACATAACGCACCCATTCTTTCCCACTGAGGTTAAGAATAAAAGGTTTCTTTTATGAAATGACTTGGTATCTCTGGCCAAACTAAAGCAGAAAAGCATAGAAAATGTTACTGTTTCCACAATACCAACAGATGGCATTTCCTGAATCCAAATCTTCTGGGAGCCTGCAGCTGCACAGCAAAATTTATGTCCTTGTCAGCATCACGGATCCACCACTGAGCCTCCCAGGATCTGCGGCTCCGGGCAGCGGGGACACACAATTTGTGGGAGCCACAGGTCATGGGAACCTTAGCACACGGCACCCTCCTTCTCAGCCTTCACCCCACAGCGTGAGATGATGCCTGTGCACTGCACAACATCACAGGGTTCGGCAGCTCCAGGCATCCTGGATCCCTTCTGGGACAGCCAAATATCACCAGCACAGAGAGTGCTTGCCAGTTTGTTGAAACTGATGCAATAACTGGTTCAGATTTTCCAGAAATGTTAGCTTATTACCCCTCCTAGTAAATTTAACCTCAGCTTTGCTCACATCACCTTTGTGCTCTTGTGCAGACGTTCATTAAATCACACTTTTACTTATGCAAAAGCTAAATCCCAAAATTACTTTTCCAGGTAGGTCCAAGCCTTCTCGTTTTAAAAATACTGTATGGCTGAATGCAGGAGGCTGACAGAAGAGAACATGACTCCTCCAAACCTCCTTGTGCTAAGAGAAAATAAGTGCAATTAGAGAATTTTCTAAACAGGACACGGATGACACTTAAGAGTTTTTCTGTAATAAACTACACCAGAGATTTCTTCCAGGAATTCAGCACAGAAAGAATTAGCTGAAAGTTGCTAGAACTCCCTAATCCTTCTTATCAGACATTTCTCCCTAGAAGAGCATGTTTTATTCAAATCTACTTCAGACCTAAGTGTGTTTCCTATTTGAAACAGTGTCATGACAAAAACACCCCTGAGTCCTCCTAGCAAGAGTCAATCCACACAGAATTCCTGGGAAAATGCTTTCCCACATTTTAATGTCACTTTCACCACTGCAGAGAGCAAGAGAAGTGGCTTCCTTCATTGTGCTCTGCATTTAGCCCTGTTGGTCTAGTTGGGGGACAGGGCACAAGCGTGCTTGATGAGATGATTAGCAAAAGCAGTAAAGAAAGACAGGAATGCAAATAAAAATTCCATCTATAGCAAAGATGAAAAACAAGTTTAGCTCCCCAGAACTGAAGAATGGCAACAATCACTATGTATGCTAGCAATCAGCAAGCCTGCAGTTTCTCATTAATCAATCCACACTAATTGGATTTTAAAAAAAAAATCAACATTTTCTGAGTCTCACAGCGATTTCTCCTTACATTTCTATCACTGTCAGTCTTACAGTACATGAAAACAAATCAAAACTCCATATGAAGCGTGCAAGAAGTTTTATCTCAGAGAGACTCCAGAACTGGGAGCTCCTTTCTCCACTAGCCAATTCTTGCAGCCCAACAGACTTGAGCTGATATGGAACAGGCTCTGACAAACAGTTCTGTGTGGGGAAGCAATGTTCATGTCCTGGACAGGCATAGGAATTTCAGCTGGGCCCTTTTCTAAACAGTGCGCAGTTCTGAGCACCCGAATATATGAAGGACAGAACCATTAGAGTGTCCCACAGGAGGGCTACAAAGCTGGTGAAGGGTATGGAGGGGAAGACTTGAGATGTGGCTGAGGTCTCTCAGCCCAGAGCAGAGGAGAGGAGAGCCCTCATGGCGGCTGCAGCTCCCTACTGAGTTCTGCTCTGTGTGACAGCGACAGGGCCCAAGGGAACGGCATGGAGCTGTCAGGAGAGGGGCAGCTGGGGGTAGGGACAGTGTTGCACCACAGTGCGAAGGGCACAGAACGGGCTGCACAGGACATGGCCCAAGTGCTGGATTTCAAGGAGCGTTTGGACACTGCTCTCAGAGTTTGAATTTTGGGTGGTGCCGTGTGGAACCAGGAGCTGGATTTGATGGTCCTTGTCAGTCCCTTCCAACTCGGGATATTCTATGGTACCTTTAATCATCATTAAAGAAAAAATTAAATCCATAATAAGAGAATTATTCAAAGTTCTTGTGCAGCCAGAACACATCTCAGTAGGATCAGATGAAGCAACCCCAAGACCTTCCCAGCCCTGAACTCATCCACAGCCAAGATTATACAACTCAGCAAAGTAAGACTAATCCCTTTCATAAGCTTACTGCTGAGCAGAAGCAGCACACTGCTCTACAGTACGACTGTTACACAAGCACCTAGTTCCACTACACAAGCAATGCTGCCAGACGTTGCGGCAAACGAAGTTACAAGCTGAAGCTAAAGCCCACCCAAGAAGCAAGGGCACAGGCATCACTGCACTTCCGCACTCACAGTCTGTGCAATATGGCCGCCATACTGCTGTTTAAAAGATGTGTCCGGAGCCACTTCCTTCTTCCATGCTCACACTACCCACAGCAGTCATAATGAAAACACATAACTTCCTACTACAGGTTCTGCCTACAGTGCAGCCTTTTTTTAATTATTCATGCAGATATAAAGTATTTGACATGACAGATGTAAGGCAAATGACTGACACTGACTGAGAAGGTAACTGTGTACAGACAACAAAGGTGTGCATTATACCTTTCCTAAAGCCACCCCAAACCAAAATGTGTCTTCACCCACAAAGGAGACTAGAAAACAACATAGTAGGAGTGTCTTTGGGAACCGGGGCTGTTTGGTCTTGAGAAAAGGAGGCTCAGGGAAGGCCACATCACACTCACTATAAATAAGCACCTGAGACTGTAGCGAGGATGGTGTGGTCTCCATTCAACAGCATGCAGGACATGCTAAGGGAGGTTTAGATCAGATATCAGCATGAGAAGTAGATTGTGTTCTTGCAGTGGAAGTTTCCAGTATTTTCTGTATGTAGTGTAGGCCTTACTGAACCTATAACCCTCTTGTGAAACAGTTATATAAGTTGTTTTTTGTTTGTTAGTTTGCTTTTTACACAAAAACAGTTGCTGAACAGAGTCAAGTTGAGATTGGGGGTATCGTGACTTGGGTAGAGCTGAGACAGGCACAAGGTAAGAAAAATATGCAGGGTGGGGAGAGCCTAGAACAGAAAGAATGGTGCTAACTTTTGGAAACACTGCCCTCCTATCTCCATAGGAAAGCGGTAATGGACCTTATATGGAAGTGTATCATAGTAACAGCGTTGGGGAGACTGTGATTCTGAGACGCTCAACTAATGAGCAAGTGCCAGGAGAGCATTACCTGCATCGGGCCAAGGATATACACAAAGGGAATGAATTTCACTAACCGGGGAGCAATCCCTCCCTTGCCAACAGGGGGCGTGCGTCCATTACTGCAATAAGGAGTAAACTTTGCTGCTATCACCAAGATCTTTTCCTAACCAGAAATCTTTGAGCGTTTCTCAAATCAGGAAGAAGTGCTTCCTGAAAAAGTGGTTAGATATTGGAATGGCCTGCCCAGGGAGATAGTGGAGTCCCTGTCCCTGCAGGTACTTAAGAGACATGTGGATGCCACACTAAGGGACGCGGTCTAGTGAAGGGACTCAGCAACTCAGGGCGATGGCTGGAGTTGGAAATCACAAAGGTCTTTTCCAATCTAGATGGCTCTGACACTATTCTACAACTGGAGTGCCCAAGTTATAGCCACTACTTCACAAGTGGTACTGAAGCTACAGCTCTGTCCCCTTGCCTTTCCTCCTAAAAATGCAAGGACATGGAACC